>LIHB01000006.1:230415-666260 GCA_001297265.1 Mycosphaerella arachidis
ATGTTCGTTTGCCTTGCGATGTTCGTTTGCCTTGCGATGTTCGTTTGCCTTGCGATGTTCGTTTGCCTTGCGATGTTCGTTTGCCTTGCGATGTTGTCGCTCAATAAGGAAGTCAACTCCGGAGAGGAAGGCCGAGATGTGTACATGGTTGACCCTTGTTTTCTCTCATTCGTGGGAGGCGAGACCGCGCTAACGGCTGGCCTCAAAACAACCCAACAACCACGAAGATCATCGCCAATTGGCCACCGGGAGCACCGCGCTAGCCAGAGTCGATCATGGTGGACGGGAGATAGCGCCATAGCGACTCGGCCAAACACATTTTCAGCTCCTTACTACCTCCGACACGTCTTTATTATGCCAGATTGTCAACCGTGTAAGCCCTGAGAAGTCGCAGCGACAAGTGCTGTCCTCCAGGAGTACACCTTTGTGCTCTGATAAGGACGATGGCCGGTAATAACAAGCACAGCAAGATCACGAGACGCAGAGCCCGTTTCATGTTACGAGTATGGAGTAGAATGGATGAGGCGTGGAAGATACGTTATAGAACCGATTCTGCTAATGCGCCACCTCCCTGCATGACACTCATAGCCAGGTGCACGTCCAAGTGCGTTAGCCTAAGATATTATTACGATTCGAATACTACCACTCGTTGCCTGCATAGAAGGACGTCCAACGCGGCTGACAGTATGACCGTCCTTGGCAACACGCATCACTCAGTGACTGTTATATGGCGACCGCACTCGATCTGGCGTCACTGCCATGCTGTGCCACAGTTCACGGCCTTCACGACAGCCCTGTGCCAAGGACCTCAGTGTCCCATCTATTGTCACGAGTCACGAACTGCAGATGGGCAACGCTCCCGGTCTGCCACCTAATGCTACCCAGTACACGATCCGAAGCGCTTCTTATATGGTCTTAAGCATCACGCCAGATGGGCGCCTTACGTCGGAAGTCGCTGTGCTGGGCGATTCTAGCCGTTGAAATGTCTAGCTCGGACCATCGTCGCTCGATTCGTGTAGTGAGGTAGGCCTGAACAGGCACCGCATGGCAAGTACAAGATGATTTGGGTTGACCACGTTCTCGAAAGCTGCTGTCAGCCTTGCTTCGACCATAAGCTCCGAGCTTCCGCAAGATGTGGTTTTGCTTGGAGGTCCTGATACTCGTGCTTTCCTGCACGAGCGTCACTCGAGCGCAGACTTCAAGTAATGCCACAAACGCAGATGCTGCTCTTGCTTTGCCAGCGTGTGTGGTGCGTATGGACGGCTGACGCAGTGGCGTAGCGGCGATTCGCTAATATTGACAGATTACCTGCGCAGCGAACATACTCCCAACCTACTCTTGCAAGCCAACCGACATCTGCTTCTGCACCGATGACGACCTTGCTGCCAGCCTGAAAGCATGTCTCGTCACCTCCTGCGAGATCGACGAGCAGCTTGAAGCCCAGAAATTCCGAGCGGACGCATGCGGTCTACCCGATCGCGATCAATCCACTGCCGTGCGAGGACTGCTATGGTCCTTGTTCGTCATCGCCACATTATTCACCGCCGCCCGCCTACTCTCACGGTGGCCTCGACTGAAAGGTGCTGGCTATCGTTGGGACGACTGGACACTCTTCGCACTGTATCCATTCGCCGTCGCTTTGCTCTATGTAGGCAACAAGGACATTGACGCTGGCTACGGACGAGACGTATGGGAGCTTGATGCTGAGAGGATCGAGGACTTTCTCTTCTGGTTCTACATCTGCCAGCCGCTCTATTTGGTCATCATCTTCCTTTCGAAAATCTCGCTGCTGCTGCTGTATCTGCGCACCTGGCCGGACCACAAATTCTCCCCTTTTCGCGTGATGAATTGGACCATGATTGGAGCAATATCAGTGGCAATGATTGCGTTCTTGGCGGCGAGCATCTTTCAGTGCACGCCTATCCATCTAGCTTGGAGTACTGCTGCGCCGCAGTCTGGCGAAATGTGCAACAACCGCATAGCGCAAATTGTGGCAGCAGCTGGCATCAACATCGCGTTTGATGTCATCGTTATCGCCTTGCCCTTGCCAAAGCTGATCAAGCTTGACATTTCGTGGCCGAGGAAACTTGGGTAAGTCCTGAATCCAGTCATTGACGGTGGCGCGCTCGCTGACGGTAACATGTCTAGGCTACTCTTCACCTTCTCAGTAGGCTCCCTCGTCACTATCTGCTCCATCATCCGCATAAACTACATTTTCATGTTTGGCGAATCAGATAACCCAACCTGGGACTATACCTACATCGGGATCTGGTCAGTCGTTGAGGTTTACTGCTCCATATCCTGCGCCTGCATGCCTGCCACTGCCGGACTCGTGAAACGCTGCATCGGCAAACTGATTCACCGCGACGCTACCGAGCCTGAATTCGAGACCAGACTATCGACCATGTCCAGATCGAAGAGTCAACTCGACCCCGAAATGCAGCGCAGCATCCGGCTAGGCGCCACGTCGCCAGGGCAGTCTGTTAGCGATTACGTTGGGGACAAAGGCAAAGTTCTGCGGGTTCGCGAGAACAGGATTAGCTCTCTCAGTGGCGATCTTTCTACGATCAAGACGATGCAGGCTCTGCAAAGGAGGAATACTGAAGTGTCCTCTGAGGTGATACAAGGAGGTAGCGGCAGCACTGTGTATGCTGATCCAGAGAACGGCATCAGATTGGAGGTCAGTCACTGGAGTATGGCTGATCCTATCGTGGCGCGGCTCGGATACCAGGATCGGTTCGGCAATGCAAGGCGGATCGAGCTACTTGGACGGGCTGCGCCTGGGTCATGATGAGAGTGTCGGGAGCATGCTTGTACATTAGAATACTGTAGAACGCAGAAGGTACTTTCGTACTTCGTCATAATCTACACTGTCAGGCAGCCCAGCTGATCCAAGCTTCGTACACGACTTGTCCCGCGACGCATTCCCCAAAATCTCCCAAACTACAACGTGAAAAACCTATCCCCGAAGTCTCCCAACCCGGGCACAATGTAGTTCTTCTCGTCCAAACCCTCATCCACAAATGCAGTAACTACCCTCACTTTCGGGAACCTCTCGGCGAAATTCTGCACGCCTTCGGGACTGGCGATCAAATTCAAGAACAAGATCCTATCCTCGGGAACACCTCTCGACCGCAAGACATCGACAGCCATGAGCGCTGAGCCGCCCGTGGCAAGCATGGGATCTAGGAGCAGAACCCAGCGGTCCTTGATGTCGGAAGGGAGTTTGTCGTAGAAGAGGCGAGGCTTAGAAGTTTCCTCGTCGCGTTGGATTAGAATTTTGCCAATGCGGACGCTGCGGCAGCATTCGCGAAGGGCTTGTTCCATGGCTTCGCCCGCGCGCATGATGGAGACGCCGCAAATTTTTCCTAGGGTGGATTGGTGAGTGAGATTACTCCAAGGCTGGGAGTGAGGTTGTACCTTCGAAGTGAACGCCAGCATATGTACGACCGACGGGTGTCGTGACAGTCTTGGTCTGGACTGGTAAGTGGTTGAGAGCTTCTTCGACTAGGAGTCGACTGATGCGGTTGCTGTGGAAGATGAAGTCTGCTCGGCCTGTGCCTTTGTCGCGGATCATGGTGAGGAGGGCAATCAATTGAGGAGATTGAGGCAGGATGTGTAGGTTGTCGATCTTGGGCGCTGTTGAGACTGTAGCTGTGGGCTTCTGCTCAGAGGGTCTGTATTCAGGACCGAGGGATTGACTTGGGGCTCTGATTAGAGGAGACTTCTTGCCTTCCGTCTTGTCTGCCATAGTGGTTGGTGTGCCAATGGCTGTTGAAACTGAAATTTCTGGTGGTGTCTGGTGTGACCTTGGTATGCCAGTGAACGGGACTTGAAAGGCGGCGAGATGAAGCCGCTGGAGGGCTGTTCAGTGTCTTTTCTGCTACATAGTGGAAATATATATGAAGATGAAGTGTCGCGTGCCTATCGAAGCTTGATCGGCCGGTTTGCGCTTCGGCGGGCACCGCCCTCACATCCTTGCTTGAGCCAGGATGACGTCTGGCTAGGTCTCACTTTGGCTTTCACAAGTAAACATTCGCGTCTTCCTCACTTACATATTGCACCTTACCTCACAAGCAGATCACGAACGCATACAGGACCTGCTATACCGTCCGATCGACGATCGCGACCACATGGAAAGCATCACGTCCGCCGGCACACGGCTTGAACGCGTCTAAATACCTGTAAGACCACGAAGTCACTCTGTTTGCATCGAACCTGAACGACACTGGAACGGAACCGTGACGGCATGCGAATGAGGAGGACATGAACGTCGCTACATCATAATCAATCCTATGCGACAGTCCTACTACTATGGCGACGGCATCATCGCTTCCGCAAGTGCGTCGTCGCAGACCAGCAACATATGGCAAGGCTTCACGGAGCACCAACACCTGGAGCGTGGACGCTTTTGGTGGATTGAGTGAAGACGAGGCGCCAGCGAAGAAAGCTGTTACCTCACGCACGACGACAGTGACGGGAAGCTGGCCGATACGAAAGCAGGAAGCGAAAATACGTCCGCCCGAACCTGCGAAGCAACGTTCAGGGAAGCAAGACGCTTTCGATGTGCCATCCTCGGATGATGAAGCCGAAACATACGTTCGGCGATTGTCGCCGCCGAAGCATTTGCTGAAGCCAAGACTGGCCAGCGTGGTACCGGAGAAGGAGGCGGAGCTCGCACCATGGGAGAAGCGCAGAGAAGCAGCTACCAAGCCGGATTATGAATTACTCAAGCGACGCAGGAGGAACGATATAGAGTCAGCTGATTCGCAGCTGCAGGCAGATCTCGCAAAAGCGTTGCTGCAAGAAAAGGAGAAGCAAAGTAAAGAGCGTGAGCTATCGGACCATGTGAAGCATACCACACCCAGGGACGCCGCTCCAACCCCAGCGAAAGTCTCCAGTCCCAACCTGCAAGGTGCTGCTGCTAAGCTTCAGGCCAAGAAGCTGCTCGCGACTGGGCAAACAGTACCTCAGCATATCTCAGCAAGCTACAAACGGTCGGGAGATGATACCAGCGTCTTCGGCAGCACTCCACGTAAGAGACTGCGCGCCACCGAGATCGATGCCCGTGTTGACGAGGATATCAACATGGTTGACTTGGTCCCGCCCCCATCGGGTGAGCAGGGTACGAACAGAGCCGAGATGGACGTTCTCGACCTGCCGGATTCTGGCGAAGACGGGTCCACTCGTGTCAGGGCAAACGCAAAGAGCAGCTCGGTCGCGGAGCGTAGAGATCGCCGCAAGAAGTTGATCACCTACTCACGATCGTCTCCGCACAAAATGACTTCTGCACCGGCACGCCTCACCAACATGCTACCGCAAGACTCCGAGACTACCGAGATGTCCTCGAGCTCTCCTTCGGTGGCAACCAGCAGACCCTCTACTCCAAAGAAGGCGACGAGCTCTAGCAAAGCCCCTATGTCGGACACCACGATGAAAGCGACTGGTGGCATGACACCAAAACAGGCGAAGCTCTGGACTCACTTATTGTCAAGCGAGAATGCGGCACCGTCACCTAGTACACTACCAATGGAGGACCTACAGCTGCATTCGGGCAGCGTGAGGAAGACAATAGCTGCGTCAACTACGGCACGTACCCTGACCAAATTCAGCTCAGAAGTCGGACACAGACGCACCCGACTCGTCGATCGACTGAAAGCATCAGCGCCAAGTTCGGATACTGAGTCTTCAGATGATGAAGATGAAAACATCAGCGACGAAGATGTTGACATGGCGGATAATGCGACCAACGATCCCGAAGACGAGACCGCTGCAGTATGTCAGCAATCGCAAAACCAAAGTCAAGGTGGTACCAAGATTACATACGCACGGGTACGGTCTTACTTGCCAGAAGACAGCTTGGAGGCCAGCTTGATGCTCGATCTTCCTGCGCGATCACCTGAGAAGCCAGCACTATCAAGACGCACCACTGATAAGTCCAATGCGGCATCTCAAAAGTCGGCGTTCGACATGGATGGCAGTGACGATGAAGCAGCTTCTGGTCGTCTGCGCACTGTTCACGAGCTGCGTGCCACTGGGACCAATCAACGTTTCATGGACGACACCGCTGGCCTATTAGATGACATCTCCAACCACCAGGCATCCGCACGAAGCAGACGGCGGAGTGCGATGGTCGAGCTGGCTCGCAAGCTCCTTGATAAGCAGTTCACAGAGAGGTTCATCAGGCAGGGCTTTGAGCGCCAACTGCTCGCCGAATGCAGTGCCGCGCCCGATGTCGTTTCCGACTTCGCACTCACCGCAGCATTCGTTGCAATGATGATCAATGAGCCACCAGACCATGTGACGGAGACCTTGAGGTCGGGCGGCTTGCTGCCCTGGCTGACTCGTGCCCTTGGTATGTGCGTCGATATACAGAGGTCCGTGAAGGACAGGCAGAACAACATGTCAAGTTCTGCGCAGGCCACTTACGCCGAATTTGTCTTCATGATTGCATCGAGCGATGTTATGTGGGGTGACAAACCGCCTAGCACTCTAAATCCTCGTACGCTTGCGCTCAAAGCCCACGATCAACTCATCCGTAGATTGCGACGCGCCGGCGACAGGACAGAATTGGTCTCTGTCGATGATATTCGGGAAATACTTCCGTCTGACAAGACCATTGAGACACTACCGGAGAGCAACGCACTGGCTGAAGTGTCACTCGCAGTCTCGACTTTGGAAAGCCTATCCACCGCCGCACTGGCATTGGCATGGCCGTCTGATGTCTTGGAGCGCATCAAGCTGCTGTTAGTCTCGCCGCAACTTGGACCCGACAGTGGTCAGGATGTGCACTTCTTGATCTTACGACTCTGCCTGAACCTAACGAACGACAATGCACGCAACTGCAGTTCTCTGTCACGACCACCGACAGTGCAATGCTTGCTGCGTACTATTGGTGAAGGCTTTCCCAGACTGGACACGGCATCGTCAGAAGAGCAACGAAGAATCGACCTGGACTTGCTTGTGCTGTCCATGGGCGTTTTGATCAACTTGACAGAGCACAGCGATAGCGCTAGAACACACGCGGCAAGCGGCGATGGTGAGCCACTGTTGGCCGCGCTGGTGGATGTCTTTTTGCATGGCCAAAAAGTCCTTCTAGAGGCCGAGACGGTGGAACAGAGTGTCACCAACGTTGCGTACGGTTACCTTGCCGTCGTCCTGGCCAACTTCTGCACGAACAAGGAAGCCAAGGCCATCATAAGTGCTAAGCTACCGCACGGCAAGCTTGATGCATTGGTCGATGCATTGACCGAGTTCGTCACCCATCACCAGAGAGTCGACACCCTCAATTTCGAGGGCGAAGAAGGAATGAGCGTTTGGAGTGCTTTTACGGAGAAGTTGAAGGCCGTACTGCTCAAATTGAGAGCAGAGGCAGAGATGAGTGCCTGATAAGTATGTGATGGGCGTTGATGACATAGCATGCTACACAAGATACCCCAAAGACTGCAGTGTGCATCCCTTTCGGAATCGCTCTTCACCATTCTGTAGCCGGCCGGGCTCATATTGTGTGCGTGTTGCACGGCATATCCTTTCGTCCACGGTTGTCTGCCTTGCCGACGAATGCCGGATGGTAGTTGGCCACGGATCCGCATGCGTTTCGCATCATATCACATGCCCGTCCGAGTCGGGAGAGGTCGACATGGTAAGCACGGAGAAGACACGTCAGGCCTGAGCGGTGCCGCGGTTTCGATGGTCCTTCGAGAAGCGAAGTCATGATGCATGGCCCTGCTAAGCGATAGCAGCTAGCGAATAGCAATGCCTGTATGTGACCGCGATCCGCGCATGATCATCATCGAATCTCTTTTCTTCGATGCGAAAATCCTCCGCCGCTTGACCGCAACATGATGATGATGATGGTGTGCCTTTTCTGGGAGGAAGAAGGTCCCACGGTTGGTTGCGCCCCCTACAATCATGTGCGAGATAGGAGAGACCTTGGTGCCCGACTACTCCTGCCGTGCCCACCTGCCTCCCTAATAAGTATCGTGAAATGGCTCTTGGAAGAATCATCACTCCGATCAGACTTCCCGTGGCAGCATCATCTTCGTCACGAGCAGCACATGCGCGGCCCGAGCTATTGATTTATAGTCGCAGAATAAGCCGCGAATCAGTGCCGTCGGTCATCGTCTTACCACTCTCTCTACACACCGGGCCGAGTACTAGAGGAAGCTAATACCTTCGAGGGGCTTGTTGTTATTACGTCCGCGAATTGATTCCGTCCTGAAGTTAAGGAAGCAAGCTTTGCAGAGGGGTCTCGGATTGTTGGGACTGGATTCCTTCACACTGCAGAGTGATCTCGAGTCTGGAACAGAGGAACCACTCACCCTTTACTCGATCGCCTCATCCATACAACAACAACAACAACAACAGTACCGACCAGCACAATGGCACCGCAACAGAAGCAGCGCAAGATGGCCATTGTCGGCAGTCGATCTGTCGGTAAGTGAGAGCACCCGAGCTGGCCTCGCATTGCACATGCCGCACGGATATCCCTACACAAACGCGCATGAACGCATTGAACGTATGAACGCTACGGAGAGGCGCACAGCACGTCAATGCACAACCAACGACCAATGCTGACAAGACATTCTTCTGCGACACAGGCAAGAGTTCCCTCACCGTCCAATACGTCGACGGCCACTTCGTCGACTCATACTACCCGACAATCGAAAACACCTTCAGCAAAGTCATTCGCTACCGGAACCAGGACTTCGCCGTGGAGATCATCGACACGGCCGGCCAGGACGAGTACACGATCCTCAACAGCAAGCACTTCATTGGCATTCATGGCTACATGATCGTCTACTCGGTCGCTTCCAAGCAGAGCTTTGAGATGGTCAGAATAATACGCGACAAGATCCTCAATCATTTGGTAAGTCAAACACACCAGACCACTTGCAACCCTGCCAACCAATGTCTGACCCACCTTGATTCCCCCAGGGCGCCGAAACAGTCCCCATCCAAATCGTAGCCAACAAATCCGACCTTCGACCCGAACAGCGACAGGTCCAGACGTCCGATGGCAAGAAACTCGCAGAAGAGCTCGGGTGCGGGTTCGTCGAGGCGAGCGCACGCTACAACGAGAACGTCGGCAAGGCCTTTGAGGGCATGATTGGCGAGATTGAGAAGGGACAAGAAGCGGGTCAGCCGAAAGAGGGAAACAGCAAGTGCACCGTGATGTGAAACAGGGTCTGCTATCACGCTTTTCAACGACCCTGGGCACGCGCAAGAGCATAGTATCACAAGGCAGGCGATTATCCCAAGCACTGCAAGGGATGAGGGACAATGGCTAACACCGCTCTTCCAGCGTCGTGCGGCGTCCCTCTCCAAGCGAGAGAAGGAAGTCTATTCAGACCGGGAGCAATCGAACATTCCCGCCCTTGAAGTCCCACCCTGCGACCACACTACATTATATCTTAGAGAGGACCGCCGCGGCTGGACCTTCGTCGCGACTCTTCAAGAAGGAGCGAAAGACGACAACGGCGATACAACGTTTCCGGAGAAGAGATGCAAAGAGGAAGAGAAGATCAAGTCGACGATCCCTGGGGACGAGGAGTTCAATTCTTGGGAACTGGCGGCGCATGGCGCAATGAAAGGGAGCAACGTGCTGTTTTCCCATGCGACCGAGGGCCACCCGATTCTCGATACTGAGGATTCCCCTGATGCAGTGCAAGCCTTTTTCATAGCGATTTCAGCGCTGTTCGCAGACGAGGATGAGATACCGCGCGATGATGCTACTGGCGTCCAAGGGCAGGACCAGACTTGATTCTTTAGCGTGAGATGGGGATATAGTGCAGTTTATTGCTGTACAAGCACGATCGCGAATGGTACACAATCGATGATTCTTGATAGAGGTCTAGTACTATACAATACCGTGCAATGCGACGATTGATGAATTCCTCTGATGCCATTCCATCCCTAGCCAATCCGGGTATCTCCAAAATGCAAACGCCAAAATATCATGTCATCGATGGGTCGTCTACTCGACCTCTTTCCCTCTTCTGCGTCGCGGCACACTCATAGGTCTCCTCCTCCCCACCCCCGTCTCTGTCACATCTCTCGGCTTCGAATCCCTCGAGGAGCCTCCTTCGCTATCAGTTTCCGTGTCATCATCCTCTGATGGTACCTCCCGCGACGCTTCGACAGAGCCATCCGCTCTTCCGAGACTCTTCGAAAGGCATCGCCGAATCACTCGCACGGGCATCATCACCGGCTTGACGATTTTCAGCGCTTTCCCCTTCCGTGTCTGCGCGATGCAGTGCTGACACACAGCAGGCTCGTCGTCCGGCGTAAGCTCATTCTTAGGACCGAGGTCTGGCTCGAGAGTGATGACGGGACGTTTCGGATCCCAATCCCACTCGCCTTCGAAGTGTCGGCGGAAGACTCGTTTCTGTGCCGCTTCCATTCGTGGTGGGAGCGGTTTCATGCCTTCTTCTATCTTCTTCAGTTGTTTTGGGCTGACTTGTCGATCGGGGATGTGTTCGGGGTAGAATGTATAGTACGTTCCTAACGGCTGGAGGAAGCGGTCTTCGTCGTGCTCGATTAAGTGGTCGAAGAAGCCCGTTCGCTCTTCGATGGTCATGGCTTTGGTGACTTCGTAGATTTTGGGGACGAAGTTCTCTTTCCATTCTGCGATGGCTTTGCCGGCTTTTCCTCCTTGGTGGTCGTAGTCTACCCAGAGCTTGGGCTCGTCGCGGTAGTTGCGGAGGGGTGTTGGAGGTTTGAAGGGTGTTGAGTCTAAGTCTCTTGACGGTCGCGCGCCGGCTTGGGTTTGACTATTCGAGTCTGCGGACTTTGTGGATGCTGGTGCTTCTGGTGATCCTATCGCCGAGTCTACTAGCTTTGAGTCCGTCGATGTCTGCGAGGCGGAGTCGTACATCGTCTTGACTGGCACCCTTGATGCACCTTGCATGTTATCGGGCTTCGAGATGTGCTCGGTGTGCTGTGCTGCATGTTTTGTCCTCGTGTACGCCGTAAGGTGCTCGTCCAGCGAGAGCCGCGTGCATGTACGTTGACCGGTCATGATGATAGTGATGTCTTTGATGATCAATATCGCCAATGTGTATACCAAGACTATAGGTGATGTCGTTGAGAAAACCCAATCGTCGTCGTTCTGTCAAAGCGGTAGCTACGGCAAGTTGCGGAAGTATGTACTATGCATCTGTCCTACAGTACGCGTGTTTATCGTGTATCGACGAGTGAATGACTGCGAATTGGTCAGTCATGATGCTTTGAACACCTACAACGTGGTTGATGTCGCGTGGCAGCTGAAGGCAACCGTGGAATAATATGGAGCTGGGTATAGTGAGGACCGCAGAGGCTAACCACGCTGTCGGGACACTTCCGGGTAAAGCAGATTGTGAGCGCACCTAGAGATCAAAACGATCAAAGGCTGAATTCATTGTTGTATGTCATGTGCATTCCAGCTTTGATGCATGCCTTCGTTCCTATGCGCCGAGCTTGGCGTGTCCATGTGATGAGTTGGAAGCTGCAAACTAAGCATACCAGACTACTTGCGCAATTCGCAGGTTGGCAGGTTGAAGAAAAGCGACTCGCACGGGGCAGATCCAATGTGCTTGCGTGCTTGCGTACTGCGCCATCTCACGCGACCAACTGAGAACCATCTCCGGGGTTCTGTGCCGATCGTCCTTTCGCGAATGTGCTATTTCGGGAACTTCGGCATGTGAGCCGTTTGAGGTCGTAGCCATGTCATGGTGTTCGTGAGCCCTCTGCCAGTGGGTGCGCCATCTTCGCAACGCAACTCGGTATAGACTGATGCTCCGTTATGGTATCCAATTTGTCCGGATATCTTCGGTGTCCTCATCGAGCGCTTCGAAGTCGGTCGCATTGATCACCCCTCAATCTTCATCCGCAAAGTCTGCCTCCCCATCTGCATCGTCGTCGTCGATGAATCCATCGTCTTCAGCCGTATATTTCTCGCCCGGTGCTAGGCCTGCGCGCGAATGTGATTGCTGTGGTTGGCGACTGGCGGAGGCTGGAGCTGCTGCGTTGGTGCCAGCAGTCTCTTTGGCGACGGCATCGCAGGCATCGATCCAGTCGGCGTAAACATCGACTGGTTGGGACAGGTCTAGAAAGGGTCAGTTCGAGCACTTGACGCATGCCATGCCACCACATACAGTTCACGCCCGTCTGGAAGTTCTGTAGGCACGATTTGCAGTGCAGGTTGCCGACACCGGCCTTCTTATCGATCTTGACGCCGACTGAAGTTTCGTGATTGCAGAAGACGCATTTGAAGTTCGTCGCAAGCACTTCGCGCTGGCCAAGTGTTAGTTGCGATCATTATGCGACGCGGCGTGTGACACGAGATGGTGTACCTGCTTCTTGACAGGACCGCGCGAGGACTTCTTTCGTTTCCCCTGGTGACTGTCAGTAATACGCGACCATACTACGTTGCGTGAATCGCATACCATAGCTGCTCGGGTGTGGTGTGTTGTGGTGCTGCTTGTTCGTTGAGACAAAGTGGCAGGCCGAAATGACTTCACTACTTTCGAGCTTCAACGCGACGTATACGCGACGAGCCACACTACCTAGCCACAACCACGTGCCATCCTCCTCCTGCCTTCGGGCAACGATAAGCATCGCACTTCGCCGCTATCTTCAGAAGTCCATTGCCAGGCCGCTGCATACAACGCCAGACACCACGTATCGTCTTGCAGTCGCCTCGTACATCCTGTTGTAGCTCTACTCTCTTTCACCATTGTTTGCTCTGAACACGACTTGATCTCTTTGCCCCGCCACATTCACGTCTCCATGTTGTTTGCATCCAGTTCTCGATAACAAGACCCCAGACCTACGAACGAAGCTAGCATCATACACATTATGTCAAGCAGCACGAGCCTGGAGGACACTCTGCAGGTCATTCTTACCAAGCTCAACAAGCTGGAGCAAGGCCAGGCCAGCATTCAGCAAGAATATGGCTCTCTTGGTACCACCGTGGAGTCCATCAATGGCCGGGTTAATGCACTGGCCGGTGTGAAGCAAGCATCTAGCGGCATTGCTCATGATGCTTCCTTTCCCAGTCCAAGACTAGGTCCAGACAGTCCCAAGATTCCTCCTCGAAGCCATCAGCAACGAGACAGTATCAGCTCCATCGATGGCCACGCGAAAGATGCCAACGGATATGCAGACACAGCATTTTCTCCTCCGCCACGAAGAACGAGCACCACATCGAAGATCATTCTCACGACGCATCCTGGCCAAGCAGGCGTTGACCCACTACCGATGCAATGGGGAGCAAAGGATGCCCAAAAACGTGGGCCAGTAGTCGTCTCGCGTAACCCTTCCACTTTCCGTCGACGAAACGCGGTTGGTGCACATGGCGGATCCTACAGCATTTACTACGCTTTGGCCGTAGCTTCCAAGCAGATGGACACAGACCACAAACCGGACTACACGAATACTGAGCCAGCAGCAAGCATTGGTCCTTTTCCGTCGTGGTACGATCCCAAGAAAATCGTGGCTATGGATCCGCTTGGCCATCTGGCTCCGTGGCTGTTCAAGGACATTATAAGAGATGAGAATGTAGAGATTCGGCCTACGATCGCAGTGACAAAAGCGCACATGAAGATCCCCGAGCTCGAAGAATCAGTCCGCAAGGGCAGACTTGTACCGGACGGCAAGATCTGCATTAACGAGACAGGAGAGCTCAACGTCACCAAATTCGCCGTTGAGCCGGTGTGGTATCTGCCTGGTGTAGCCGAGCGATTTGGCATTGATGAAGGATCCCTCCGACGCTCGTTGTTCGAGCACACTGGGGGCAGCTACCCTGAGCTCATTACCCGTAACGACATCAAGCTCTTCTTGCCACCAATAGGAGGCCTGACGGTATACTGCTTTGGTGACCCTGCGAAGATGAGCGACCCCAACGCAAAGCTATCCTTACGTGTTCATGACGAGTGCAACGGCTCCGATGTGTTCGGCTCTGACATCTGCACCTGTCGGCCCTACTTGATCTTTGGCATTGAAGAGGCCGTCAAGGAAGCCCAGCGCGGTGGCAGCGGGGTGGTCATTTACTTCCGAAAGGAAGGTCGTGCGCTCGGTGAAGTCACCAAGTACCTGGTGTACAATGCCAGGAAGCGTGGCTCGGATCGTGCAAGCGAGTACTTCAAGCGCACTGAGAACATTGCAGGCGTGAAAGATATGCGTTTTCAGGCGTTGATGCCAGATATCCTTCATTGGCTGGGTATCACCAAGATCGACCGCATGATGAGTATGTCAAACATGAAGCACGACGCCATTGTCGAGCAGGGCATCCCAATCCATGAACGGGTACCCATTCCTGACGAGATGATCCCGGAGGACAGTCGGGTCGAGATTGATGCTAAAATTCACGCTGGATACTGTAGGTCATATCGCATCTCGTGACTTCGGACAGACCACTGACTATACATAGTTACCACCGGCAAGGTCATGACTGTTGAAGAACTCAACAACGTGAAGGGAAGAGCCTGGGAAGATGTCGATGTAAGTGTCCCCTCCCGTTGTTCCACGAGCCAAAATGTGCAGTCAGCTTACATGTGGTGTAACAGCATTAAGTGTCTCCTGTTGGTACGACGTACGCTTATAGCCGGTCTGGGACACAGCATTCGGGTACTAGGATATAAGTGACTGGGTACGTCGATGCGAAGACGTTGAAAGTCTTGGTACAGCGGAGTCGTTCGTAGATCTTGATCAGCGATCATCAAAGGACGATCTCCAAGTCGTTGGACTTCACATACTATTTGTCGTGTGGCAAACGTACTCATGTGCTTTTACACTTCTATACTCACTTGAAGACGTTGCTTGGGGTGCGCGCCGGAAATGGCAAGCACCAGGCACAATGTTGGGTACGATGGCATATTCCTTGTTGGCAGTGGAGTGAATCTCAGCTGTTCGGAATCCCACCCGGTCGTTGCTAGGATGGTGGAGTCTGGGAGAGTCGTGGTCGGTACCCGAAATGGACATCCCGCCAGCTTGCTCTATCACGGCATCTCTTCGCTCCTGCGGCTTGTCTCTCGTTGAGGACTTGAAACCCCCTGTTTCGCTCTGCCCATTGTCAGTAGCAGCCGATCGTCTGGCGGTGATGAGGCCAGCAAAGTCGTCCAAGCGTGGGCTGTGTGTGTGTGTCGGTGTAGAGCACAGTATGCGTTCTCACTTTTCGCGTACCTATGGGAAGGCGCCGCCTACCTTCCGATTCTAGCTTGCCAGGGCTACAAGAAGTTCCCGAACTCCTTCCCCCCTTCTTAGGTGCGTGTGAAGCCGTCGGGCAGGACGGCATCCCAGCTAGCCACTCGTTCCTGATCAATCACCGGCACTTGCTGGTCGGTGTCACGCAAGCCATTCACAGTCCCAGCCAGCACCCATCCGCGCCTGCAGGTGTGCCCAAGTTTGACACTGCTTTCTTGCATCAAACACATGGCAGCACCGCCTACTAGAGCATACAGCAGCGGCGACTAGCTGCGGTTGACAACCGTTGATGCATCGCGGTGAAGTTTCAGCGCAGAAGCAGTCGTGCCAGGTGTAGAACCTATCGAACGAGCAGGGGTTGCGTGTGATGCTTCGTTGATGATAGCCGATGCCGCGGACCTTCGAAACTCCTGTTGCCCTTTCCTTCTGCTGACAAAAAAAGCCTACCAAGGTACAGTACGACGTGTGTGTTTCTCACGCGACGCCTGCAAGAGCGGGAGCTGGCAATGCAGGCGCATGCAGCAGGGGGAGGCCATCGGCCGGGCTAGAACTAGAACGACCTTGACAGCTCATCCCGTGTTTGCCCAAGCGAACGCAGCCTTCAGAGCAGCGTCTCCCACTTGCGTGCGTCATGGTGATTGATTGGATGTCCTGGAGGCGTCATAAACAAGCAAACCAACGAAGAGTTGATTCTGAGGTTTAAGAATGAGGAACCTTACCCCCTCGCAACCTTTCAAGTCTTACATGCGCCTCCCCTCCTTGATGCTGCTACTACTTCTTGCTCCCGGTATCTCGGACAGCTGGCGTCCATTGCCCCATCATTGCCCCTCTGCTACAGGACATTGAAAGGCACGACGATCCCTCTCTAGTCTGGACTATCACATCAACCTGAAGATCTTCATCATCTGGCCATTCGAAGTCACTACTACACACCTTCATCCGAAATGGCTGTCAAATTCAGTCAATCGTCTCTGACGAAAGGTACCATAACGGCACCACACCTCAACCGGCATCACTCATACAGCACAAGACAAGATGGCGGACGATCTCAGCCAGGCGACGCTACTACTGTCCTCGCAAATGTAGCATCGCGAGCCGCATCCCCAGGAAGGAAAAGCCCTTCAACAAGCCCCTTGCCATCACCAACAGATACCCCAAGCAATTGCCGACGCACTTCCTGGGAGGACTGCAAGTTGATGCGAAATGGTTACATCTCATTCCCGGATTTTGATCAACTGCGTGCTGCCAACCAAGAAAAGCGCCCATGATCATGTCCATTACTGGTACCGAAGGATACAATTTCGACTTTGTCAATACAGTCGGCGGCACTAAACGTTTCGCCAGATTGGCGACCATCCATAATTCCCAGGGAGAGGCATCCGTCAATTGAGAATACCCACACCCAGCGTAAAACCAATATCGCCACAGTATCTGTACAGAGGACTGGATTCCGTCATTGCCCAACAGGAAAAAGTACGCTGACCCTTCAACGACAAGGCAGCCGCAACACCCATCAACAAGATACAAAGGTACCAAACACGAACAAAGACCACTAACATGTGCCGCTCCGTCCTCTCAGCTGGGAGCTCCGCGGGAAACTCGCTCCCAAGCAGGAAGTGGCATGCGCGAATTTCTCACATGTGGAGACGGTCGCAAGCTACGACTACATCCGGGTCATGATGAACGTTGGGACCACATGAAAACTTGCCGCCAAACATCTGCTGCCACTACGCTCTCTGCACGTTGTCAGACATGCAGCGTGAGATTTTGCGACGTGGCAAGCTTGCAGTTGTTCGGTAGCGGGGTTGTCTCCGTGGGGAGCCAAGCAAGCAAGGCAGCGGTTTGGGTCTTGTGGACGGGTTTCCTTTAGCAGAGAACAAGAGGGAGGATGGATTTGTTACGCCTTTACTCTCATGACTTTTTGCTGGAATGCGGTATGAGGAGGACGACGTAGTAATGGAAATTCAGAATCAAGGTTTCTTGATCTTGCCGCAGCCCTCCCTTCGCAGATGTAGTGAAAATGGATTTCCTCACCAAACTGCGGTGGGGTTAGATTCGGACTTTGACGTTAAAAGTCCAAAAGTGGCACTTAACTGTTCGCAGAGCGCTCGATAGTCGAAGGCGCAACTACTACTTGTGTATAGCAATTCATGCCCGAGACATCTAGTATAAAAGACTCGCAACTAGTATAGTGGTCTTCTCCAGTTCCGGCTAGCGCGTTTGCAGTATATCTGCGAAGGGCTGTGTCTCTCGCTCACAAGCAGCTTGTTTGTTGTAACTCTACAGACCGCTCCTCAATCGACTCCCGAACAGCACACTGCACTACTGTGGCCAGAACACTTCTTATCTTTGATGTTGTTGACCGTTTGCACTTCATCCTTGAGATCTCGCCATGGACCTTGCAAGTGCTTCCACGCCAGCAACGCTGGCGAACTGGAACAGCTCATAGCTCTGATCCACAGTGTGCGCTTATACTTACCTTGCGAACTCAATGCTGCGCTGTGTGGTATGACTGTGGTGTCGTGCCTTTCTAAAACTCCGAGCACCGAGAGTTCGTGTCGAAGGAAGGAAGTAAACCTTTCAATAGTTCGCGTGAGGTTCGGATCAAGACTGACTGACTGACTGTCATCGAAGGGCAAGGAGGAGATGGAGGGAAATTTTTTCCTCCGAGACTGGATCCAGCTGGATGGAGCCTTTGGGTCGTGGGTGTGTGTACGACAAGTGTTGTTGTGGAATACATCTACTCATTATGCATATCTCCTGCTCAACCAAGCTGTGATTGATGCTTCCATTATCACCACCGCACCGCACCCATTCCCCGTAGTCACTCACAGGCCTCCACCCCAATCGACTGCTTCCATCTCACACTGTCCCCTCCCTCCGCAAACCTGCCCGTGGTCGACAGGGGTCTCTGTTGTTCACCAACCGTCGATGGCAACGAGTGCAAGCGTGGCGCTCACACCGTGCGCATCGCCATCTGTGATCCGTCAGGCGAAATCTGTCCACATGGAAGGCACATCTGATGCCTCGCAGGACCATTCCGACTTGGCGCCAGACGTGGCGGAGCGGAATTTCTTCCCACGCTAGCGAGGGTGGTTCTCTTGGTGAAGGAGGCTGTGAGGGGTCGTCCTGGCCGAGAGGAAGTGGTGGTGGCGGTGGTGGGTGAGGGGGTGGAGCCTTGGGGGAGTTGCCGTCTGGAGGGTTTGCCTCGGGGACTGTGGTTTCTGGAGGCGACACTGGCAAGGGAAATGTGTCGACGACCTTTGCTTGGTTGGGAGAGGTGTCCTCGTCGGTGCTGGCTACCGAATCTGTGTCGGAGTCGTGCTGCTCCTGGACTTGATTGAGATACTCGTTCAGGGTTTGGAGAGAGTCACAGCCCATTGAAATGCTTCGTGGATTAAATGGTCGTGGGACCACAGCGCGGCGGCCACCGTAGAAGTTTGGTCTCGAAGATGTGCCAGACATGGTGCTTTGAGAGACGATCTTTTTGGTATTTTTAGAGTGATCTGAGTGTCGTGATTGAAGAAGTGGAAGATGATTAGAACTTGATAGACTTGAAGACTAACCAGCAGTCGAAGAGAGAATGTTATTGAAGTGGTTGTATGATGATAAGCACCAACATCGTGGTCGAGCGAACTTATCTTATAGTACTCACGGCATTGCTCTTCGCCCGGCGACCCTACCAAGAGTAGTGAAAGTGTCTTGGGAAATTGTTGAGAGAAAGAACACAAGTCTGAGACCTACTTCGACACAGAATCGCTCCGTACGGCTTGAAGATGCCGCTCCAGTCGTTGAAGCAGCTCGTGCCAAGCATCTCCCATGGTTGTTCAGTATCAAATGGCCAGAAATAGTGAGACCGACTCAAATAGTAGGAGAGTAATGAATACCTGGTATTTTACCTACCCAGACAGCCAAGCCGTAGCAGCACTTGGATGATAGACATGTCTTGAGCTGCCTCGTGCTGTCTCTTGAATCAACCAGACTTTAGCCAGTGCCGCATGTTGTTGATCCCTGATCAATCCGTTCTATGGCAGGTCCTGTTTGGAAATTTCCAGGTATTGTCTCGACGGTCGCGCAACGTATCGCCTTGACTATGCAATCCTCGTTGCAGGAGCGGCCTAGTCGCGGAGCTTCGGATGTGTTGTGGCGGCGGTGGCGTAGCGGCTCCGAGCACATTCGATCACTGGTTTGATGGTCAATCCGATGTGTGACTTCACCGGCAGTGTTGCAAAGCTCTATCAAGTCATGCCACTCAGTTGCCAGTCTGGGGAAGTTTAGTCGATGATGCATGATCACGCCTAATCTCTCAGTCATCCGGTCCACCTCCACCGCCGAGAGTGCCAGCGGCAGCAGCTTTCTGTCTCGTTCTCTTGGCCTTCTTCGCAGACTTTCGCTTCTCCTTCTCAACCGCAGCCTTTTCTTTCTCTTCTTTCTCACGTTCGGCCGCTTTCCGCTCTTCTTCAGCGGCTTGATTTTCATGCTTCTTCTGAGTCTCCTCATTGATGATGCTCATGGTATGTTCCAAAGTCTGAAATCGTTCGTAGTGTGCAACGGGAACTCCGGTCTCACGTGCGTAGTGCTCCAGATTCCATCTTCCTGTTGACTTACCGCTTAATGCAGCGTCGACACGAGCAGGATCGAGCTTCTCCTCGCGCGTGAATTTGGCTTTGATCATGCGTCGGTTCCTGCCAGGAAACATTTTACTAATGACGAAGAAGTCTGTGCCAAACATGCGAAGCTGGTCGTAGAAGCGGTCGGTATCATCTTCAGACCAAGGGTCGCTTTTCCACTTCCACAAGGGCACGCGATCGATCGGATCACGACGGTTGTCATTGATCCAAGTCGTGCGATTGTTCAGTACCGTCAGATCGTCGACAACCTCAGCATCTTCAACGTTGGCTGCTGCATCTCGAGCGGCTTGTGTGTTATCAATCGTGACCGTTTTCTCTTGATCGATTACGATGTCGCCATTCTCATCCATGCGGAACTGCGGCCCGTCATCAAAACCACCACCATCATCGTCACCCATCTGCGCATCTGGCTCTGCAGTCTCGGTGGCAGGCTGTTCCGATGGCTCAGCGTCTGGATCTGGTGCGTCTTCGACAGGAGTGCCATTTGCTTCTTCAGCACCCTCTGTCGTCGGAACAACACCTTCAGCAGGCCGGACAGTAGCATCGGCTGGCTTTGGTTGTTGCAGTCCATCCACAATCGCCTGAGCTGCTGCCTTTCTATCTGCTTTGATCTTTGCCCAGTCAATGGCTGCCATCGCCTTCCCTCGTTCCGATCGTTTACCATGTCTCGAATCACGACTGATGTCCCACATAGTCACAGTATTGGGATCAATGACGTGATCGTCAAGTTCTGAGCTGTCGCCTTCACCTTCCTGCTGCGCCGGCTCGTGAGGATCAATGTCCATTTCTGTGCCCACATTCTCACTTGCTACGGGCTCTGCGCTGTTTTGAGCAGATGTCTGCACTTTCTTTCGTGACACTCGTGCTTTCGATGGCTTTGTAGATTTCTTTGGCCTCGGCGCTGCAGGAGCTGAAGTCGGATCTTCTCCCGTCAATGCTGGGTCTATTTGCGTTTCCTGTTCGGGCACATTGGCGCCTTCGGCTTCATCGTCGGAGTTTGTAATGGTCTCAGCACTCTTCGCCTTGGATCTGCCCTTTCGCTGCGTGGTCGTGGCCTTCTTGGCTGTCGCACGACGTCTCTTTGGTGGCGCAGAATCAGCCGTTGTCACTGCCCCTTCACTGGCATCGTCCGGTCCTGCTATTACGCGAATCTGCTCACCCGCCTGCTCTTCACCTTGAACAACAGCTTGTACCCTAGCATTGCTTCGAGCTGTGCTTCTCTTTTGCCTTTTCTGTGATCTATCTTCATGTGTCGGCGGCCCATCTTCCTGAAACCGCGCTCTCTTCGTGCCCTGCGTTGTATTTGCCGCCTCTTTTGTCGTACTTATAGCGGCATTGCTGGTCTCCCCTCTTGGCTGCTGTGACACTGGCTCCTCTTGATTTGACTGACCAGGAATCGGTACGAGCAGTGGTCCGAGAGCCTGTTCTGCGAAGGACAATACAGGCTCGTCTCTGGTTGCTCCTGACTCTTCTCGTACCTGTTCTCGCGAGGGCTGGCTTGGCTGATTCGCCGAAGATGCTGCGCTCTGCGCGGTTTCGGCTGCTGGGTCGGGCCCCGTGTCCTTGGTTGGTTGAGTTGTGAATCGTACTGTCGGCACAAATATAGGAGCATACAGCACGTCGGGTTGCACAGATCGGGTCTGCTGTATCCCAGGACTCGCTTGCCGGACAGGCTCGATAGGTGCTGCAGCTGATTGAGGTTCCTGCTGCGATTGCGCCGGGTGCTCGGATCGAGGTGGGTTTTCTCTTTCCTGCGCTGCAGTGGACCGTTCTACGGCGGACTGTTGTGTAGGGGGAGGAGTAGGAGGCGCGACACTGGGAGTGATTTGCTGAGCAGATGGCGCTGGAGTCGACAGCACTGCGGGCGCTGCTGCCGCCGGACGTCGACGCGCAGGAGCCTTCGGAGCCGCCTTTTTGCCCGGTGCGGCGGATGATATCATGATCGGTGCCATGGTGAGCTGTTATGGCAGACACGAGCTGCCTCTCGTCGTGTTATCGGGCGCACATGAGCAGTACCGTAGTGTGGTGTTGGTCGTGAAACTGCAAGACGGAATGGACTGGCGGGACGGTCACGGTTTGGTGCATGAGGCTAGCGCCAGAGTCAAGCGAAGGTTGTGGCGTGAACTCCTTTCTCGCCCACCAAGAAGCAAGACTCGACGCTGCAAGACATCTCATCACACACGACCACAGAATCCCGCACAGCCACCAGAGCCCACCACCTCACAGCACTTTGCATCTCACTTGTATCCATGTGGCCGTCAACATAAGGAACTCTGGAGCTGTGAGCGGGCGCAACAGGGGCGGCAGAGTGCAGCCTCATCCCTCAAATGACCGCCACCAAGGCCCATCTGCCTGCGCTCCCATCTCTCCGCTCCGTCGAGATGGAAGACCGCAAGCGCTCGCTCGTCAACGATGTCGACGACTTGGCGCCCAGCCGTAAGCGCCTCAAGGACGAGAACGGCGGCACGATGCGCATGGCGGAGGACAAGGAGAAGGACGTCGAGGTGTGTATCGTCACCACATCCGATGGCCAGATGCACACGCGCGACGTCATAGCTGACATGTTACTCGCTGCAGGACTACCAGAAAGATGCCATCCTGCGGCAGATGAAGGAGTACCGCCGGCAAAAGAAGGACGCGGAAGATCAGCTGTCGGAGCTGCACAAGAAGACGAAATACCACAATGACCATCTGCGCATCATCGATGCCTGGTTCGCCCAGCTTCTCGACGAAGTCCGCGTCCTCGCTGCTGATAAACTGCCCACTCCGCCTCCCAGCGCCACTTCCTCGACCGGTATGCAAGCCCTCCACATCACGTGAAAAAGACGTATACTGAAGACATGAACTAGGGGAAGAGCTGTACAAATCGGCACTGCTGTTTGAGGATAACGACACCTTCTCGGACCACCTTAAAGTCCGCTCAGATGGTATCAAGACTGCTATCTCAGACCTCTTTGGCCGCCTGCCTTCGTCTTCACCGGATGTTGAGGATCTGAGGCGTCAGCTCAATGAGTTACTAGCCAAGGAGAAGGAACATGCCGTCGAGCTGAGACAGACCATCGATGAGAAGGACTCGTTCAATGAGCGCCTTGAGACTGCCATGATGCGGTACATGACTGCCGAGAGGAAGCTGGATCGTGCCAAGAGCTCACAGGTACAAAAGCTGGAGAGGCAAGCCATCATGGGCGGGAACGGTGATACAACAACTCCGACGACTTCCAAGTCAGGTGCGACTCCAAAGAAGGAACATTCCGATATTAATGGCGAGCTCGAAAATGGCGTAGCAAGCGCCGAGGCCGAGGCACAACGCAAAGAAGCCATTGCTGCTGCTGAGAAGCAAAAGGCACAGCTCGAAGAGATCGAGGTCGAAAACGAGAGATTGACGAATGAGCTGAGCGCGGCAAGGACAAAGTTGGCTAGTCTTTCAGACGATGACTACGCCGAGACATCGTTGTTCAAGACTTTCAAGTCTCAATATGAGGATGTCATCAAGCGTGTCAACGATCTCGAAGCCACTAACGTACAGCTGCGAGAAGAAGCCCAGAAGTTCCAGTCCGAACGCGTAGCCTACCGGAATCAAATGGACGACGAGGCCCGAAACCAGACGATCGACATCGAGACAGCGAATGCAAGGGCCGAGACCGATCTTGCACGAATTCGGCACACAAGAGATCAGTTGAGCTCCGAGATGTCGATTTTGAAAGCTTCCGAGGAAAACTCGAGAATTTCCATAGCACAGGCGCGAGAGATGACTGAAGCCAAGGACCAAAGAATTGCCGCTCTTGAATCACATGTCAAGCGATTGGAAGTCCAAGTCGGCGAGGCAGAGGCTGCGTTGGGTGATCTGGACGATCTGGATGCCGATGCTTTGAAGAACAAGCTACGCACTCTCGACACCCAATATCAGCTTTTGAGCAATGAACTGCCATCTATGGAAGCTGCCTGGAAGAAGACGCAAGCCCTGGCAGCAAAGAAGATTGACGAGGTCGCCACTTGGGAAGAGCAAATCGCTCGGCTAACTGCAGAAAAGGCAAAAGCAGACCAGAAGTATTTTGCAGCAATGAAGGCCAAGGACATGCGCGAAACAGAACTCCGCACGCTGAAGAACCAAAGCTCGCGATCTAGCGAGATTATTTCGCAGCTCAAAGATGGAGAAGCCAAGATCAAGGAACTTTGCATGAACTACGAGCGACAACTTGGCGATGCGAAAGACAGCTTAAATAAGATTGAGTCACAGCATCGCATCGCCGAGCAGAAGCTGAAGGAAGCGAACACTTCCGCAGAAGGCCTCAAGAAAAACGTCGACGAGCTTAAGTCACTGGTCGGCGCGAAAGACAAGGAGATTCTTGGCACGGCGAAAGCCAAGCGACAAGCTGAGGAAGACTTGGAGCGGTGCAAGGCACGTTTGGAGGACACAAAGAAACAGTACGACACTTTGAAGAAGAGCCGGGCAGCGGTCAATTCAACAAGTGGCGATGATTGGAGGGTAAGTGAACATCTGCATTAATTTGGATTATCGAGAGCATGCACTAACACGAAACAGAAAGTCGCCATCTGCCCAGTCTGCAACGCCAACATTCGTAACACCGTACTCAAGCTTTGTGGCCACGTATTCTGCAACAGCTGCGTCAAGGATCTCATCTCGAATCGCTCCAGAAAGTGCCCGAGCTGTGGCAAGGCGTTTGGTGCCAACGACCACATGCAGTGTGTGCTAACATGAGAGCCACCCAACGACGCGGCCGCCATTGCATTAAAAAACGGAGGCTCCCTCCGGCGACAGAGTACTTGCCCTCGGCAGCTTCGATTCGAACAAGTCGACTTCGCGACAGAAATGATAGATGGGGTGCCGTGCGGGCAAAACCGAGATCGATCGTGGTGGTGTCGAGACCGCGCGATCTTTCGGCAAGATCTCGACCTCGTGGAGATAGGGCATGTAACGGGGAATTGGACACGCAGAAGCACTGCTGCGGAGGAGAGCATCTCCAGACGCCGCTCCATGTTCCTGTCTCAGGCCGGTCCCGAGGAGGCAGCCTACTGTTGTATGATTAGACGATGCATCACGTTTGGGAATGTATGGGGAAGGAAGGAACAACACGACGATATCACATTCGGAGACAGCTACGACACCAACTCCTTCCTGCAATGCCAATACCAACGCGCTCCGCTTCGCTCCTCCTGCTTGGAGTTCTATCCTCGCTTCACACCCGTTCGTTGTGAACATGCTCATCCTGGTGTACTCGATGTCACTGCGTACAATCCAATAGGACTTTACAAGGTAAGTCTCGGATCACTTCACAGTCATTCGATCAGGTGCAAGAGATAGACATTGATTCTTTCTTCCAGCGTAGCCTTCCTTGAACGCGCATTCCACTACGCACCTGCTGTCTATGCGAGCGCCCTTACTCACAATGGATTTTCGTCAACATGCTCACTGCAACGACGCCATAATCGGGTTACAGTATCGAGGCACCGCAATACATTCTGCATCCAGAACGATAATCGGTATGTCCCCTGATTCCTCACGGTCACTCTGATCCAGCATGTACTCACGCCTTCACAACAAATGTACCCCTTCATCAGCGACGAATGCAAAGCACTACTCCAACGCCGTTGGCCGCCCGCTTACCCTGCGCCTACAGATATCAACGACTTGTTAGTTAGGGAGACACCTACAGGTGCAGGGACATACGTTACCGAACATGGGACAGCTCTCCGATGTTGGATTATACCGTAATACCGGCGATGGGGATGGTACCATGTCGTCACAGGATACTAGCGAGTCCGTACCGACATCGAGCAATCTGGTACTGCAAGCACTACTTCAGATCATACCCACATTCGCGCCCATGTGCCCTCAGGCCCAATCATTCCAGCCCACATACCCGGGTGACGATCTGGAGAAGATGCTGAGGAGGCAGGAGCGGATGAGGGCTATGGATGAGTGGTATACCAATCGACAGGGCGTGGCTTTGCAGGCTCTGCAGAGGAATTTGACGAAGCACTTTGATCGGAGATTGGCGCCGATGGAGTCGAGGCATGCGAAGGACCAGAATCAGATCGCTCACCTAACGCGCGAGCTTGCTGAGATACAGAAGGAGAAGGGAGAGCTCGAAGCGCGCTTCGCGCACCACCACGCGATTGTTTCAGCTCGAGGCAGCCAAGAGGGACAGCAGGAGTCGGGAAACCAGAATTCTGCGCTCCAGAGGGAGAATGAGTCTCTCAGGCCCTTCCGTGCTCACACGAGGACAGAGCTCGCCGACCTCCAAGCCACGAACTGTAGCCTCAAGATGGATGTTATCGACCTCAAGAAGTCGAGTGCCTGCGATCGCGTGCCAGGGCCTGCCCTGGAAGGACTGGAGAAGCAAAACCAAGACCTCATGGATGAGATCGCATCCCTCAAATCCTCCTTCCAGCAGTCGATGCAGCAAGTCATCGACCAACAAACGAAGATAGAAGGGGTACGAACTCAGAACGCTTACCTTGTGGACGTATCACAAAACAGCCAGGCTCGGGAACTGGAACTAAGAAAGACCATCACACGCCTTGAAACGGAGAAAGAAGTAATGTCGACCAAGTACAAAGTCCACGAAGCCCAACACGAAGTCCACATCTCCGATCTCCTCAGTCAAATGTCCATCCTCCGCTCTCAGAACCGCCGCGTCGACGACGCAGCAAAAGAAGTCCTCGCAGTCTGTAAGACCCAACAGGACCAAATCGCAAAACTCCAATTCGAGCTCAGCGTTGCCAAAGCTGCCTTCGACTCTCAGTCCATCCTTCCCAAACGTCGCCAGACATCCTCTCCCGATGACTCGACACCGCCGACTTCTCGCAGCACTTCGGGGAGCAGTGTGGTCTATTACGAACCTCCTTCTGCGAAGAAGGGTAAAGCCGCCGCACAGTCGTATACCCACATAGAACTGCGGGTGAACCACTGGGCGGCGGTGCCTGCGAAGAGGAAATTGAGTCGGGTTGTGAGTGAAAGTGCATGTGAGGGCGGGAAAGAGGTGCCGTCTGCGGTCATGAGCAAATTGCGTGAGAGGGTGAAGAAGGTCAAGCAGGGTGAGGGCCAGGGTGGGATGGTCTGGTCAAGGGAGGCATCAGTGTGTTCTCAAGGAAGTATGATGGATTGGACGCTTTGTGGATGATGGAGTGGGGAGAGGGTAAGGGAGGTATTGTTGAGAGCTAGCAGCTTAGTATGGTTGTGTGGTAGATGTTGGATCTATCTTCCGACGGCTCGTGTATATGTAATGTAGTAGGAATCCACTGGTTTTCTCTACCACATCCTCCATCTCAAGCCTCTCACATTCTACTGCGCCTTCTTCGCGCCCACGTCACCGCCGCTCAACTTGACCTTTAACGTCTCCTCAACCCTCCTTCTCAACTCCTCCCGATCCGGCAAAACAGCCGCACTACCCTTCCTCTTCCTCACCTCCTCGATGATCTCCTCCACCATCTCATCATACTCCTTACCAGGATCACTCGGAACTCCCAGCGTCGCACCTTGCATACTCTCATTACTGTCATGCCTCTTCAAGTCCGGCCTCGTATTCGTTCTCGCCCGCACTTTCTTCTGCAGGATCTTCTTGACGGGGGTGAGGAGCAGCAGGTTGGCGGTGAGCACCAAGACGATTCCGTAGAAGTACACACGCGCCCAGACCAGGGTACTGGCGTGGATGGTCAGGAGGATGAAGGGTGCGGTGGTGAAGGAGAAGATTAGTTGGGTTACGAGCCAGGTGAAGAAGTCGTAGTAGCGTTTGGTTGGGGTGGGTTTGGTGCCGTCTGGGGTCATGAAGAAGGGGCGGAGGAGGCGGCGGGAGTCTGGGAGGTCGGGTTAGTGGGTGTCGTGGGGGCGGTGAGCATTCTGTAGACTTACTCTTTGCTACGTTTTGGATGAAGCTTGCGAGTATGAAGGCCATGTAGTATCCTGGAGCGAAGCCATGCCAGAAAGCGCTAGTTACGAACGTGGCCATACTGGCGCGGAAGCCGGGTTTCTTGCCTTTGGGCGTGACGCGGAGGTACACGTAGTTTCGGAGCCAGTGGTTTGTGTTGATGTTCCAGTTGCCGAGGTATGCGTGGCTGTTCTGAGCCAGCTCTACTCCCAGTGGTTTGATGTTTGTGAGGCGGCTCCAGTCAGGCTTGCCAGTTTTTGGGTTGACGCCTTTGTA
The DNA here is from genome assembly GCA_001297265.1 of Mycosphaerella arachidis. Lineage (NCBI taxonomy): Eukaryota > Fungi > Ascomycota > Dothideomycetes > Mycosphaerellales > Mycosphaerellaceae > Mycosphaerella > Mycosphaerella arachidis. Next base: position 258,395 of record LIHB01000006.1, read on the forward strand.
ACCGATTCCGGCAAGGATGCAGGATCCCTCGGTCAGTGTCCAGACTCCGTAGTACTTCATGCGCTGCACGAAGCTGAGCATGTGGAGGTGGTAGACACGCCAGAGGAAGTTCATGTCTCTGTATTCATCGCTGAGTACAACATGAGGACCGTGGTACGCAGAGAGTTGCAGGAAGGCACCAATCCAGAGAAGACCGGTCACCATCTTCAACATTGCTGGGTTAGCACTTCGTGGAATCTTGCGCTTCTTGCGCGTGGGAGGAGCCTTCATTGGGTCGGTCCCAGGAGGAAGGTCAAACATGCTAGTGTTAAGCCAGCGCTCGTAGTCGACGTAGTCGAATGCGGGTCCGACCATGATGGATGGAAAGAATGCCACGAAGCCAGCATAGTCAAGCAGGCCGGGCAGTTTCCTGATGGCACGTTCCTTTTGAGTGTCGTTCAACTCAGCATCAGGCTGCTTGCCATCCCAGACATTCCAGCAGAAAGCGGACAACTTCATAACCATGACCATTTGTGCTCCAGTAATGTCGACCGAGCTCGGGCTGTCTTTAATCATACGATAGATGTGGCTGACCGACATGTGGCCCATCAGGAAGACGAAGCCGATCCATGGCATGTAGGGACCTTCGACGTTGGCGGCGATGAGATATGTCCCGATCGCATCGAAAAGAACGACGACCAGCCCGCCCCATAAGTCAAATAGTCCAACCAAGTAGAAAAGAGCAACGCTGTAAGTGTCAGCTCGTATGACTCTCCAGAGCTGTGACGATACCTACATTATGTTGAAGGCATTTTTGATATGTGGTTTGTCGTCAGGTAGTCGCTTCAGTACTGCGGCGAGTGGGTAGGATATCAGGAAGGACGATATGAGCTTGACTGCAATCGCGGGTCAATGGATGGATGTGTTATTGACGGCATCAAGAGAGTACTTGCATTCGTCTGTCGAAGCACCAAGCTTGCCGGCTACATATTCGAATGCTGCATAGCGTTAGACTCTGCTATTCAGTGTATTCTTGTGCGCTCTTACGTGTATTGATATAGGGCAACATAGTTTTTGTTGTTGGTCGCCTTGGCGAGAAATATTTCTTTTGCTACGCTGTTGTGTGTCTTTCGTGTTCACGCCATAGTGTTGGTTGGTAGGAGAAGCACGTCTTGACAAAGCATGTGGCTCATGTAACGAAAGGCATGTATAAGGAGGATTCTGAAGACCGAAGAGTCGTATGAGCTTGTTGGTGAAATGCGAGTTGGAGCTGCAGGACAGACGTCATGAGACGCCAAGGTGGGAGCGTGTCATGTTCGCGCGTGATGAGCCGCGAAGCCGATAACGATAGAGAGCAGCTGAAGGATGGGTGAACAGTGTTCCGTACTATTTTCGAAGAGCACGAGACTTCAGTCATACATTCTCGTTCTGGCATCCTCGAGAACCACATGCGTCAACGGCCTTCCATCTGCTCAACCACAAAAGCAGAGTATCGCGAACAATGCAATGCTCAAACATACATGTACAGCGCCAGACGCCTTCGCTAATGACAAGCACTTTCCACCGAGGTCCGGACTTTCACAAGAATCGCTGAGAATCTGCGATCAACCAAGACCTCCCCATGCGCCGCGTATTCTTCTGGCAAGCTGAATATCCTTCTGCATGATGGTTACGCGCTTCGCATGAATGGCGCACAAATTCGAGTCTTCGAACAAGTGTATCAAAAATGCCTCTGCCGCTTCCTGCAAGGCCTGTATCGCTTGCGACTGCCATCGCGTTACGCCGGCGCTCACGGGAGCCATATTTAGCGTGATCTCTCGGACCTGGGAGGGACGGTTAGCACGCAAGTCGTCGCATAGACACCAAAGAGGATCGTACCAATCGCGAAAACGGTAGCTTTAACAACAAAAGATCTGTCGACTTTTGATAATGTCTAATCTCCTTCAATGCCTTGGTGCCAGGCCTGTATCGACGCTTCTTGCGTAGTGTACCATCATCTGCCATTGGTTAGTCCATTGTCGCGGGCGATGCTTGTCTGTCCTCGCCTACTTCTCTCCGTGCCAGTGCTTGTTCTGCCAGCTCGGGGTCCTTTCCCTCCTCTGCCTCCTCTTCCAGCTGGTGTTCGTGGTGTGCTTGGCATAGACTTTCCGCCCAGACTCGATCGTGCTGTTGTTTTGGCCATTGTTTTCGGTGGCATCAAAGGTCGCTTTAGGCAGCTCTACTCGATGCGCGAGTTTGCGCAAATCTTCAGCAATATGGTTGCTATCGCTGCTGGGTCTCGTGTTGATGATGCGACGCGTCTCGGGGAACGCGACGGGTAAGGATTCGGTGCGGGCGGCAATAGACCTCGAGTCCTGCTGAGCAATTTGATGTTGGAGAAGATCGCATAGAGTCCGAAGAGGGGCAGGGAGGTGTTGCGATATGGTAGCCCTGTCCAGCCTCCCAATTATGAGCGTGTTTTGGTGCTTGCATATTTCCCAGCCACATGAAAGTGAACGACCAGCGCGTTAGGGCTGATGCGGAACCCGGCAGAGCGGAGCATCATCGCCACGTGGCTGGACCGGTTCCCTCCTGCCCCGATAAGGCGTTCGTCACCTTTGTTTGACGTGAGGCCAGCTATCGACATCTAAGAAACACTTTACACTTCCACATGTGCTACACAAGCGCATACAAACCAATGATACACTTCTAGCAGTACAAACGAGCACCCTTTCCGCCATCGCTACAAAAGACGCCACCATACCATCCGGACGTCCGCGACGCAAGAAACGACCACCCAACATGGCTGCAATACTAGGGGGAGAAGGAGGCGCTGTACCGCTGGAGCAATGGTTCTTCGAGACGCCCGTGTGCACGCGATGGTGGACGACGGCGACAGTCATCACGGGCGTGCTGGTACAATGCCAGATCCTCACGCCCTTCCAACTCTTCTACAGCTTCCGCGCTGTCTTCCACAAACACCAGGTATGGACACGTGCTTACATTGCACGCAGTGTGCATCGCTGACAGCGTCCAGTTCTGGCGACTCATAACGACATTCATATACTTCGGACCTCTATCGCTCAACCTCCTCTTTCACATCTTCTTCATCCAACGCTACGCACGAATGCTCGAAGAGTCAGCAGCGTCCGTGGCGCACTTCAGCTGGCTGCTGGCGTACACTAGCGTCACGCTCCTCGCGATCGCACCGCTCTTCAGTCAGATGTTCTTGGGCACGACACTGAGCAGTACGTTGGTATACATCTGGTCACGAAGGAATCCGGACACGAGGCTGAGCTTTTTGGGACTGCTCACGTTCAAGGCACCGTGGCTGCCATGGGTGCTGGTGGCATTCAACGTCGTGCTGCATGGACACTGGCCTAAGGATGAGCTGTGTGGTATCGTCGTGGGACATACATGGTACTTCTTCAACGACATCTACCCGACGGCCCATGGAGGGCATAGGCCGTTGGATCCGCCCCAGTGGTGGTGCGGTCTGTTTGAGAGGAATAACCTACCGCCGCCCGGGACGGATGTGCACGCGGCAGCGATCAATAGGGATGTTCCTGCGCCGGTGGTGCCTGAGGTCAGGTAGTTGCATTATTGAGATACCCATTAGTCGAACGAAGTCATGACTTGTTACATACTCTTGTGTCGATCTTGTTGCTCGGTTGTCCATGCCTGTTGGCAGCGCTAAGTAAGAATATAGTGAGCCACGCAACGAGAATACCAGGCCCATTCGCAACAGTTGTGCTAGCCATTGAGAGATCGAAAGACGTATCTGCTGGAAGTGGCAAACGAACGAAGCAAAGAAAGAAAGGAAACTCCGTCCTAGGAGCTCGACGCTGCAAACAGCCTTAGCTGAGGAGCCGAACACCACGCCGCTAATAAATAGCAACAAAAGACCAGGGCTCTATGTCGCGTCTTCGTCTGGACATGCCCAGCAATGCGAAATCAACCCAAGCATAGCCAAACACATCCTACGCGGCGCGCCCTAGTAAGCAATGTCGATCGCAATGCCTAGTATCGAATAGCCGACAAGGTGTATTGTCATGTTCCAGTCGCAGCGTCATTCAAAGTATAGTCTGCTGCCAAGTCAGTAACTATCAATCAGCAATCACTTTGCCATGAAGTCTTACCTGAACAGTTTCTCACAATCTTCATCCCACAGGAGGCTGCTACTCCTGCGCATCGACAGCCCTCCCCCGATAATCTACCTCCTTCCTGCTCCTCCTCGTACCGTTCCCCCCGGGCACCTGTATCTTCTCCTTCCCCTTCCCCTTCGCCGATCGTTTCGTTCGACTTGCGGTTGCTGAGTCCTTTCGCGGGCGTGGAATCTCCACAGGGGCCGTGCTTACTGACTCGCCACGCACCTCCTTTTGTTTCTCGTCGAGAGATGCGATATCTCCGACATACCTCGGCTTGCAGTTTGTGCACAGATGCTGGACTTCTTGCAGATCGGCACCCTCCTGGTAGAAGCAGACAACGTGCTGCCAGGAGTCGCATCTATCGCATTGTACGGCTTCGCGGCCATCGTTGGTCGTGTAGCTGCAGGCGCAGTCGTACACGGTCTCAGCGTCATCACTAGTCTTGAAATTGGACATCGTTGCGTCTTGGACTGCTTTTACTGCTTGCGCCTTGCCGACGTCGCGTCTCTTTGTATCTGGGTTCATGAGCTTCAGAAAGGGTGAGGACCGTGGCCGTGCTGTGTTCGATACCTCGGGCTGTGACGGGGCTGCGAAGAAATTCCAGTCTTCGACTTTGCTTTTCGGCGACGGGGTGCGCATGTCCGGAGGTAACGAGAAACCGGAGGAGGCCACCAACCCCCGACGTGCGGTCCCTTTCTTCGAAGCGATGGGAGTTCGTCGCTGATACAAAGGGAGGCCTGGGCCCTTACGACGTGTCTGAGGTTCGTCAAGGCCGGTGTGGGAGGCCTTGCGTTTTGACTCAAGGGCGCCGAGCTCTGTTGTTGGCAAGTTTCGTCTTCTTTTCGACTGTGAGGTTGTTCTCGAAGGCGTTCTGGATGTTTGGTCTGCGGTTGTGGCACCCTCTTTCTCCGGTGACTTTCTACGTCGCGAGGAGGTTGATTTCGAAGTGCGTTTGGGTACTTGATTTGCACTGTTCACGCTCTTCGCCGTCGGCTTTCTGACCCGCTTCGGCGCTGACGGCGCGTTCCAAGATGCGTACGGTAGGTTTACATGCAATTGTGGCCAAGCATTAGGGCTGTGTCGTTCGAGAAGAGGTTTCACTGGGCCAGGCAACTTATCGAGGTGATGCGACACTCTTTTTGGTTCGATCCATGGTGACAGATCGGCATCGTTGCGAGGCGAGTCATCCGAGCTGAAGGAAGTGGTGCTGTTGCGCAGAGAAGGGATGACTGGCTCTGAGTCGAGGCTCGATGGTTCAGCAACTTTTGGCTCCTCTGGTTCGTTGTCGCTCAATGGATAGTGAACCAGCCTATAGAAACGTGAACCATGTTCCAAATTTTCATCGTCGAAATGGAAAACCTCCCCGCTGAATTCTTGAACTCGGCGAATGAAGTCACCCTGCTCCTCTTTGCTCCTCTGCTTTTGATCAGCCGAACGAACTGTGAGAGGATTGATGAGTGGAGCGAGCAGGTATGCGGGAACGTCTTCACTGTTGAAGTTGTCTGATAGTTCGGGATTCCTCGCTTCAAAATCTCTCAGCATTTCCGCCATGCGCTTCTGTTTGGCCTTACGCTCTCGATCTAGCGTGCCAGGCTCGACGTGTCGAAAGGGCTGGGCCGGGGGGAATTGTTTGGTTGAAAGTAGCATGGGCGGCTCGCCACGGTCATAACTCTCGCGATTGATAGAATTGTCGGGCATCCGCTGGGGATAATGTCCTTCAGGCCTGGTGATTTTGGATGAGCGTTCGCTGTAGTAATACACTCGCGGCAGTTGAGACGACGTTGGTGGGTGCGAATGCATCGCTAGAGCGTCTGGTGGACCGCTAGGCGACCGGCTGCGACGAGCTGAGTATGCCATAGCGGTGTAATCGATATAATTGTCGCGTCCTGCGATGATTGCTCGTCAATGTGCCATCAGAAGGCTAGAATAAATCATGGATGTGAGGAAATCGGTGGGTTGTGAGTGCGAGAGAGACATCGTAGAACAGAATTGCTAAATGTGACGACCGATCTAGCATCCGCATGCTTATCGAGGTATGGTAGGAGCAGAGCGCGCCCATGTTTGCAGTTGACTCAAAACCCGAGGCTACTCCCGCAATAGTTTGAGGACGACGCTGCAAGGCAGGAGGAGGTGTCTTTGGAGCTGTCGTGAGGGACCATGCTTAGATCAAGTAGATCAATTGCTTGGTGAGTCGCCTTCTGGCCGAGATCGATCGTCCAGATCAGGCGTAGTTCGAATGTGCCATACAATATCTGCTTGCAATTGAGATGGCTTTGCTCGTATGCATGGTCCCTTGGTGTGAGCTTACAGCTCATCGATGGAGCAGGAGCTGGTCAGCTGGGCTGGTCTTCGTAAGTTGGGCAAGTACACCCATAGCTGCTGCCATCAAGACTGCAAGCGACAATGATGTTCTTCAGCGAGTACTGCAGACAGGCGAACAGGGACAAATATCCAAAGCAAGGCGGTCTCAAGCTTCGCTTCCAGTTCAGAACAGTTCATCGGAGCATCTGAGCAACAGTCGGATCTCGGAGCTCGCCAGCACATTTGTATACGAATCCTCTGGTCGTCGGCCTCTCCAGCATGTCGCTTCAGTCACGATGGGATTCCGATTTGCCCCCCTCAGAAGAGCTGCCCAGCAGCCCGGTGTCCTGTTGGGGTTGCCGGGCCGCTCATAAAACGCATCGCCATAGGTACGACTCGACATGTACCAAGACAGTGTCGCTACGGACGTTGCCATCTTGTCGTTGTGATATGGGAGATGTAACTGCGACTGATATATGACTAGCTATGCATCCCTATGATGGCACGAGGCAGAGTGAGTTTTCCCGGGACACTTCACTTCGCTTGTGTCCGAGGGATCAATCGCTTCAATTGAAGGGCGTTGCTTCACTAGGGCTGGACGAAGCCAGTGGGCTGAAGTTGATCAAATCTGCGCATCGCAAGAGGACACTTTCTCGAGATGGTGGTGGTTATGTTGCGGCGAGATCGGGGATGCTGTGATTGGACATGATCAAAGAAATGTCTGACACGTTTAGACCACCCCAGCGACGCTTGACCCATGAATGGTAAGGTGTGGTGCGGTGGTCTGAGGAAAACACGAATGGAATCTTCTACGGCTATATTGCTATCCACGAGCTCGCCCTCCCAAACAACTCGCCTGCATCCTCCTCTCTCCATCACACCACTTCCTCTTCTTCCTCTTCTGTGCCCATCTGGAGTACCGGCGCTGAATCACTCTTTTCTTGATTGGCATCTGGCAGCGTTGCAACAATGCAGCGGGCGTTCACATCCTCCTCCCGCGCGGTAGCTCGCTCATCTTCGAGAATCATACCCGGCACTGTCGCCCAGCGAAGATTTGCACACAAGGAGCTGAAGTTCGGTGTGGAAGGCAGGGCGTCTCTGCTCAATGGTGTCGACACGCTCGCCAAGGCAGTTGCGACAACACTTGGGCCAAAGGGCCGAAACGTTTTGATCGAGTCCAGCTACGGCTCGCCAAAGATCACCAAGGGTATGTATCCATGTATCCATCTACTAGAGCTGTCTCCATCACTTACCAATTGCATTGACTGACACCAACCCGCAGACGGTGTGACCGTCGCCAAGGCCATCACGCTCAAGGACAAATTTGAGAACCTCGGTGCACGATTACTGCAGGATGTCGCCAGCAAGACCAACGAAGTTGCGGGAGACGGAACCACCACCGCCACCGTCCTCGCCAACGCCATCTTCTCCGAGACCGTCAAGAACGTCGCCGCCGGCTGCAACCCAATGGACCTCCGCCGCGGTACTCAGGCTGCCGTCGAGGCCGTTGTCGAGTACCTCCGATCGAACAAACGCGATGTCACCACTTCCGCCGAGATCAAGCAGGTAGCAACCATCTCCGCCAACGGCGACGAGCACATTGGCACCCTTCTCGCGAACGCTATGGAGAAGGTTGGCAAAGAGGGTGTCATCACTGTAAAGGAGGGCAAGACGACAACTGATGAGCTTGAGGTCACCGAGGGCATGAAGTTCGACCGTGGTTTCATCTCCCCATACTTCATCACAGACACCAAGTCGCAAAAGGTTGAGTTCGAGAAGCCACTCATCCTGCTGTCGGAGAAGAAGATCTCTGCTGTCCAGGACATCGTCCCAGCGCTCGAGGCATCTCAGCAGCTCCGCCGTCCACTGGTCATCATTGCCGAGGATATTGACGGTGAGGCCCTCGCGGTCTGCATTCTCAACAAGCTCCGTGGCCAACTGCAGGTCGCCGCCGTCAAGGCACCAGGATTTGGTGACAACCGCAAGAGCATACTTGGCGACATTGCTGTTCTCACCAACGGCACTGTCTTCACTGACGAGCTCGATATCAAGCTCGAGAAGGCTACTCCAGAGATGCTCGGCTCAACTGGTTCTATCACCATCACCAAGGAGGACACCGTGATTCTCAACGGCGAGGGCACCAAGGACTCAGTCACTCAGCGCTGCGAGCAGATCCGTGGGGTCATGGCAGACCCAACCACTAGCGATTACGAGAAGGAGAAGCTGCAGGAGCGTCTTGCCAAGCTTTCGGGTGGTGTCGCCGTCATCAAGGTCGGTGGTGCCTCGGAGGTTGAGGTCGGCGAGAAGAAGGATCGCATGGTCGATGCTCTGAACGCCACCCGCGCTGCCGTTGAAGAGGGTATTCTCCCAGGTGGTGGCACTGCTCTCCTCAAAGCTGCTGCCAACGCGCTCACCAGCGTGAAGCCAGCAAACTTCGACCAGCAGCTCGGTGTGTCGATCGTCAAGAACGCCATCACCAAGCCTGCACGAACAATCGTTGAGAACGCAGGCACTGAGGGCTCCGTTGTCGTTGGCAAGCTCATGGACGAGTTTGGCAAGGACTTCAACAAGGGCTTCGACAGCGCCAAGGGCGAGTACACTGACATGATCGCCGCCGGTATCCTGGATCCATTCAAGGTTGTCCGCACTGGTCTTACCGACGCATCCGGCGTTGCATCACTCCTCGGTACCACAGAAGTCGCAATTGTCGAGGCACCAGAGGAGAAGGCTGGCGGCCCACCAGGCGGCATGGGTGGCATGGGTGGAATGGGAGGTATGGGCGGCATGGGCTTCTAAGCTCGCCACCATGACCGACCCGTCTCGAACCTTTACCAACGACACGAAGAGTGTGTGATATGATACCCACGCCCTGCCATGAGATGAATCTGGCTCTGGATTTGTACAAACTACTTATACTAAACGTCGTGCTTGTCAATTGTTTGCACTTGCACAGACCAAAAGCAACTACTGTATCTCCGCTCCAGATGGACAGCATGAGGAGGCGTAATGGCATGGCGATTGACCCAAAGTGGATGGCTATGGCATGAAGTGAGCATGCTGGTGTAACATAGTGTATTGATAGCGTAGAAAGGAAGCGGTTTTGTACAGTTTTCTTCCCTGCTCATGGAGTGATCCTCCGTCGTGATCTCACAAGTTTCAGATTGCATTCACTTGCACTCACGAGTTCAATACATGTCAAACTCGAATTATCGCTCTCTACTGCACACCACTACCTCGCCGAACCTAAATTGGCCAAGTCACCACCATCGCCGCCACTACACAACACAACACAAACACAACACCACCACAGACTCACCGCAATTTGTCGATCCTACAAAGCCCCCGGGACCAGGATCTACGCCAAAGCCCAGTCCGCAGCCGTTGTTGGTGTGTAGGAGGGTTTGGAGGGGGCAGGAGGTCCGATGAGATATGGAATTGGGAGGTTGGAGTGGGGATGGGAAGGGGGAGGGAGAGATTTTGAGGAAGAGGGTGCTAGGCGTGGAGGATCTTGGGAAGGAGGTTAAGGTCTGGGATTTGCTGAGGAGACGAGATGGCGTGGGTTAGGGATATGAGTGGAGTATGTGAGATTGCAGGTGGAGTGGAAAGGCGTCTGGGGAAGTTGACGGCTACTCTACTCTACTCCAATATGCCATGGAACCATAATGCTACCCAATGATTCTGCAGCTAGGACTCATACTCGTTTGATGAAGCCTCCTCTGCTCGGTACCTATTCAAGTAGAGCTGGGATGTAGCTGTGTGGGACACCTCACTTTGTGCCTTCCATCCTGGCTGTTCAGCATTCGAAGCTGTGCCGTCGTACTCAGAAGTCTCACTCCATACATTCCTTCCCTCCTCCATTACTTCCATCTCGCGCTCCTGCACGCTCGAGCTACGCCTTGACTCACGACCAGAGGGTCGTCGGGAGTGTCGGTCTGAGCTGTGTCTAGAGCGATGTTCTGGACTATGCTTCGACCTGTACCCGAACTCGTGCCTGGAGCTGCGATGTGAATGCCGTGGCGAGCTATGGCTACCAGACCCGTGCTCAGAGCCGAGATGCGAGTGCCAATGTGAGCTATGCCGTTGGGGGTGTTGCCTGGCCTCGCTGCGACCAGAGCTGCGGCGAGAGCTGTGACGCGAGCTGTGTATACCTTCAGAGCCATCGTAGGCGTGCTTAGATCCAGAATGATCTTGAGACCACGATGTCAGGGTACGGATACGACTGAGTAGGCTTCGTGGCTTGCTGGAGGCATAGCTTTCGTGTACACTGCCGTCATATTTGAGCATGTCGCTCGTGATAGTTCTCGGCTGTTCGTCGGAGAAGAGGGCGGCACTACTTTGCTCGCTAGTGACTGTAGGAGCACGGTAGCTGTTGGCGAGGCCAACGCGGGTAGAAGTGGATCTTTTTGATCGAGATTGATCTGACCCAGAACGCATCGACCCCTGCTGTTCGAAACGCGACTCATCAGAAGACTTTGCCCCCCAACCAGCGAACTTATACCGGTCGTAGTGTCGCTTTGCTCTTCTGGTCTGATCGCTCTCAGTCTGCGAGAAGTTTCGATGCGACCTCATACCCCGTTCTTGCAGCTCTCGCCACTCCTCATAGGTCATGCTTGCGCCATGTGGGTATGCTTCTTCCGGAAGCACGATCCTTGATTGCGGTGGCGATGCCACTGCTGATGGTGCTTCGCTGAGCGGATGCGGCGAGATCCAGCCTTTTCCGGCGAAGATGGTCGCATGCACGCGAGGGTTGCTCGGCTGGAAATTTCGGGATGGCGCTTGGTTGCTTTTGATACCAGACCAGGCAGTCTGCTTCCGATCGTGTTCTGCTTCCTCCACCTTATCATAGGCTTCGGCAGCCGCGACCGATGAGAAGCAGCCCGAAGCAGTCGCTTGCCGATATGAGCCTTGCGCCGCCGATGCAACAGAACTACGTCTTGGATGGTTCTCATTCTCCCATCCGTAACCAGAACTCACAGTCGACTGCTTGGAGTGCTCGCTTCGAAATGCATTCCCTTCTTGTATGGTCTTCGAACTCTTGCTCGTGTCTGCCAAGTATTGTACAGAAGGCTGAGCGGAGAATGCTGACCCGGTAGGTTGACTTTCGTCCCGGTCGTATTGTGTCCATTTATCGTGTTGTCTCTCGGCTTCTGTAGCCGAGCCATCTTTTGAATGTTTGCTTGGTGATCTAGCTCGGTGAACACTTTCCGCAGCTTGACTGATTCGATAGCTTGTTCTTACTCGAGACTGTGAGCGGCTCCGAGAGACGTAGGGGCGGCCAACCTCTGGTGGCGCCTGGTACCATCCGCCACCCACTTCTTCAGACCCATGTGCGGACGCCGACTGAGGTCCGTAGTGCGAGCGGTGCTGACTTGTAACCTCAACGCTGCGACGGGATGCGCCAGACTTCGTGCTGCCCCGAACATGCTGGGCCTGGGGTTGCTCTGGGCTGAGTTTCTCGTCCGATGCCTTCGAGTGAGCTTGTGCTAATGCTAGCTTGGGTGGCTCGACATCTTCCAGTATCGGGATGTTGAAGAGGTTCTTGGCAGCGGTCTTGCATGACCTTGATCTCCCAGGTGATTCTTCGCCCCAGTCAAGAGCGACTGCTTTGCCGCCATCTATCGACACTAAGCGTGAATGAATACTGGACCTTAAGCCTTTTGAAGGACGATCAGCATATGACTCATTCCAATCTGTTGCAGCACCTTCGAGACTGCGAACAGACGGCGCATAATAGCAATTTCCCGACCCTGCAGACCAACCGCCGTGGACCTCGGACCGGCTTCTAGCAATAGGCTGTGCGATCTCTTCCCAGCCTTGCACATCACTGCCAGCTCTCTCTGCTGATCCATGTTGGTCGCGTGCCTCGGGACGACTTGCTCGGAGCGACCGAAAACTTGGTCCTTTGCTCGCGCCACTTTGTTGGACGGTGAACTGAGCACTGCCTCTAGACATCGATTTGGTCTTTGAGGCTGTTGATTCGTCTTGTGGAGAAGGGTTTCCAGTCCATCCTTGTCCAACTTCCTCGAAGAGGGCGAAGGAGGCGGCCTTCTCAGACTGGACCCTAACGGACGTCGCTGTAGTAGAGGGTGCTTTGCGCGCAGGACTTGATTCGGCTCGAGATGGCTTGTTCGAGGTCGAAGAGGACTCGTGGCTGCGAGGGCGTGCTTCTTCACGTCTTTGGGCATGACCGGAATAAATGCTTTCTGGTGCATCAAATACTCCTACGAAGTCAGCGCTCGATGCTCTGACGGATCTCTGCGACATGTCGTTGTTCTCCACAACGACTGGAACATCATCTTCAGCCAGTAGAGCGCCAGACATGATCGCATCTGCCGCATCCCTAGCAGCTCGCTCGGAGGCATTCTGTTGCTTTTTGCACTTTTTCTTGCCTTTCTTGTTGTCCTTCATGGGTCCTGAGTCCAGATCCTGCTCTTCCGTGGCTGGCTCAAGAAGCTGCTCATCCTCTACGAGGCTTATGTCCGGCTCTGCATTCACTACATCGATCTCGTCTTCGATATGCGATAGCAGCAAATCCACATAGGCCTCCTGATTGTCGTGCCTAAGCGGCTGAATGCCATCCTGACCTGTGTTTTTGCTTGCTTTCTTCAAGTTCTTTTTGTCTTTCGCAGACCGCCGAGGGATTTCCTTGATTTCTGCTGATATCACTCGAGGCATCGTCTTCCCGGGCGCCTCCTCGCGATGTCTACTCTTCGAACCCTCTCCTCGACGCTTCAAGTGCTCGGGTATGTACAGGCCTCCAGACTTCTTGCCACCGCGCCGAGACTTTGACTGGACGACGTTCTCCGTATCGCGAGGTGCCATGGCGTGCGCTCGAGTCTCCTCTGCTATTCGTCGCTTCTCATCCATAGTGGCCCGAAAAAGCCGTTGAAGGAGATCGCCATCGATCGGCTTTACTCGAGTCGCGCTGCGTGGTGTTGAGGCGACGTCCTGCCGGTTGCTGGAGGTGCCTCTTGCTGGTATCTGCGACTGATCCATTTCCTGTGCTGAGCCTCGCCATACTGTCGGACAGCCATCGTCAACATATGAGGTGGCGTCACTCGAAACATCCCACCTTCCATCTCGTGTTCCTAGACGGTCGGTGGCGACCATTCCAGATATATGATGCTCGCCTTGTTATACCGTGGTGGGTAGTGGATATTTGTGTGATCCGAAGATCTGTCTGGAATTGTGATGACTGTGTCGGTGTCCAAGAATCGAGGCTGTCGTTGTTGCCGCCACTCGAAAGCCGTGGTCGCCGGAGCGGATGTTTTGGCAGATCACAGTGAGGATCAAAAGCAAAAGCGTTCAGCAAAAGACGAAGCCTGCTGTATCAGTGTGATTGTAAGTGAAGCAGAAGATGTTGTGAGGGTTAGATACTTCTGAGGTTTTCAGTTGTGCTCATGGCGTGTCTGCGTTCACTCATAGCGGTACGGAGGAGCATACATCGCGGAGCTGACCAGAAAGGCAGTATTGCTATTCGTACTTACTGAGGGTATCCTCCGTCATTATATAATGTTGTAGCGAGCGCTTTGCTCTTTCATATCTTCATCACTTCATAGCTTCGCCTTCTCCCGCAGCTTCTCTTGTTCCCATTGCCTCTTGATCCACCAGCTTCGCACGTACGACCAGCCACCACTCATCGCCGCCAATGGCGGACACAGCAGTAGCAGCCACGCCCACCACTGCGGACTACCAGCTTTCACCTGTAACATGGCCTGGTCGATCTGCTTCTTCAGATCATCCTTGTCACCATCGTTCCAGACCACGACGCCTGCCTTGTCTCCTCTTCTCAAACATCGCTCTGCCTTGTCTCTTACATCCCACTGTGCAGCGACTCTGTTCTTCGCATCCTCCTCTGTCAGATGCTCGTCTCGTGCCCGCAAGCGCTGCATCTGGATCTTCGCGTCTCGCACTGCAACCACCAAGATTGTGCCGCAGAGTGGCTCCCAGCCGGACTCGAACAGCAACGGTACGTCGAGAACGACGGCCCAGCTGCCTCTGAGGTATGCACATAGCATTTGCCGATACATCTCTATCCTGACAGCTGGATGCACGATCTTGTTCAATGCTTTCCGATCCTCATCCTTCCCCTCTCCAAACACTCTCCTACCCAACGCCGGTCGGTTCAGCGGCCGACCCTTGCCAGTGTGCCCATTCTCGCCGCCATTCTCAGGTGTTGCTTCGACCAACAGGTCTGGTGTTGATGGCCCGAAAGTGTTCACAATTTTCTTGTATCCCGAGGTTCCTGGCTCCACCACCTGCCGCGCGATCTTGTCAGCGTCGACTATCGGTAAATTGTACGGCGGTGACGACAGAATTGACGACACGGTCGATTTGCCCGTGGCTATGCTTCCAGTGAGGCCGAGGAGCAGCATATCGGAAACGCTACCCGAGGTGATGCTGTGACGTCGGCGGAGGAGAGAAGGAAGAGTGGAGGTGGATCGCAGCAGTTGAGGACCCTGGGCGGCTGCAGGCGCTCGCTCACCCCAACGAGTGCTTGAGAGTAGTTTGTAGCATTGAACACAACGCAAAGACGACCTTCAAATCATCCACCTGGGCAGCATCGTCATTGCACGTGGAGTTGTTGTGTTGAACCATTGCATTGGCACGAAACACGAACCCTGCCCTCGCGCGAACCACACGCGCTCCGTACCAACCTTCCCAAATAGGCCACAACTTCCCGACCGCTCTATCCCGAGACGACGACGATGACGGAGGCACTTACTAGGCAAGACAGTCCGGTCACCACGTCGGACGGCGGCTGCGAGTACCTCTCGCGCGTCTACAACTCCAAGACCTCAAAAGAATTGCAAGAGATCTACGACAAGTGGGCCGAGCGGTTCAACGATGATATTGCGAAGCAAGACTATGTTGCGCCGCAATACGTTGCTCAAGCTATCTTGGACAACTTGGGCAAGATCGATGGAAACATCTTGGACGCCGGCTGCGGGACCGGGTTATCGGGCATTGCACTAGCACAAGTCGGTGCAAAGCACATTGATGGTGTAGATCTGTCTACGGGCATGCTGAAGGTCGCTGCGAAGACGGGTCTGTACAAGAGTCTGGCGCCGGCGGACCTGTCGAAACCGATTGAGAAGGAGAATGATACGTATGATGTCGTGACTTGTGTCGGGACTTTGACACATGGACATGTTCATCCAAAGCCAGCTCTTGAGGAGTTCATCAGGATAACGAAGCCTGGGGGGCTTATTGTTGCGACTGTTATCGACGATATCTGGGCGACGCATGGGTATGAAGCTGAGGTGAAGCGGTTACAAGATACTGGTCTTGCGGAAGTGCTCAGCACCGAGAGCAAGGCGTATCGACAGAACGCGGGTGTGTATGCCAAGATTTTAGTCTTGCGGAAGCGGATCTCAAGCTGAACAGCATGAGCAATTGCTGGTCCGGTGTCAGTGATCATCATGACGGCCTCAACGCCTCATAGTGTGATGAAGATGGTGCTGATGCAGAGAATGAGCGGGAAACGCATCTTCAACAAGCGACACCCGTTTGGCTGGATGAAGTATGACCAAGAGATGTGACCTAGATACAGAAGACCGAGAAACAGCATAGCAGCCAACAAGCAAGCGACCTTTACCTCAACACCTTGTACCGTCTCGACCGTGTACCTTATACCTTGTAACTTGTGGCCTGACTCGCCCAGAGTTACGTGCTTGTTCTGCGAGCAGTGCTCCATGGTTATGCTGACTAAGTCCAATGTGGACTGCACTATTCTGTAGTCAGTACACGCCCTGTCGCGAAAGACTTCTACCCTCCGCAGTGCTTATTCTTGCTCGAGCCAGCCACAGCTCCTGGATCAAGACGGCTCGTGCCTCGCCGTGGGCTAGTCTCAAGAAGCAGCGATCTGCAGCTCCAGGTCAGAGCCGTCGCCGTCTCCAACAGCTTTCGCGAGCTTTGAAGAACACTCGCGTGTAGCCTTGCAAATCACCACACTGCCTGTACTGCACCACTTCACTGTGCCGTGCCACCACGAAACCAGACATACAGTTCCATCCCCTAATTCAATTGCATCAGTAAACTGCAGTAATCCACGCCAAAATTGCTGCACGCGCCTACACGACGTCTCGCGGAAACGAGCCTCACGACTGCACGAACTCTTGCGCCGTTTGCCTAACCACGAATGCTCCACGACTTCGACACCCGACCTTCTCAATACGCTCGCGACGCTCGAACTCCTCACAACTGGATGGTAGACCGGCTATGACACAACCTCCAGCAGGTTGAAGAGAACACATCGAGGCCGCCAGGCCATCCACTGCCCACCATGACCGAACGACAGATGGATGTCTTCGAGTCGAAGCTGCAGGACGCGGCACTTGATATTAAGACCAGAGGTGCGTTGCTTACTGAGCTGCGCGACCAGCTCGAAGTGCTGTGCCAGCCGCCAACATACAGCACCTTTCTGGCCAAATTCGTGCCCATCTTCTTGACCATCCTGAGCGGGCCCCCGGTATTTACATCCACGTCACCGGAGCAGAGAGTGCGACAATGTATCCTGGAGATCATACATCGCATGCCACTGTCCACGGACAGCGCGGCCATGGAACCATACGCAGAGAAGATTGTGGACAAGTGCTTGGAATTGGTCAGGACGGAGAACGAGGATAACTCTGTGCTCTGTCTGAAGATAATCATGGACTTCTGCAGATATCACACCAAGACTCAGGCCGTCGCAGAGAAGGCTCAACCCTTTCTCGACTTGATTGTGGACATCTTTCGAAGCATGCCGAACACAGTGACGGAAACCTTCGAATCTACAACTCCAGTCAACGCGGCACCAGGTACTCCGAACAACACTGGCACACCCGGGTCGCCCGTAGCTTTAGCTTCTCAATCGATGGTTGCAGATCCAGGCACAGAGCAGCAGACCACACGAACACTTCAAAAAGGCATGCACAGCTTCAAGGTTGTGGCTGAGTGTCCCATCATCGTTGTCTCAATCTTCCAGGCTCATCGTGCTTTGGCACCCAAGAACGTTCGGAACTTCACTCCGCTCATTAGGGACACTCTGCTGCTTCAGGCTGGACCGCAGCGGAAAGCGCACGAGGAAGCTGTTCAGAACAACACTGTTTTCACTGGAGTCGCCCGCGAGATCCGGCAGAAGGGCCAGAGTGCAGCATTCGGCGACATGATTACTGCTCAGGTCAAGACAATGTCATTTTTGGCATATCTGTTGCGTGCGTACAAGGAGTCGCTTAACGAGTTTCTGCCATTGTTACCGGACCTGACTGTGCGATTACTTCGGGACGTTCCTAGAAGTCATACGGCCACTCGCAAGGAGCTTTTGGTCGCTATCCGGCACAACATCAACTCCAACTTCAGGACAGTCTTCTTGCCAGTGATTCTGCCACTGCTGGATCCACGCACGCTCGTTGGCGACTCACTCACGGCTGATGCAACTCTTCGCCCACTTGCATACACCATGCTGGCTGATCTGATTCACCACGTACGAGAACAGCTTACTCCTGAACAGATCGCACGAGTTGTGCAAGTATACGTGCGCAACATGACCGGAGATGATGGAGTCGATGTGCCGGGCACTAGCTATCAGACTATGAGTGCGAAGCTGCTCCTCAACATGGCGGAGTGCATGTCTAAGCTCGAAGATAAGAGAAATGCTCGGTTCCTTATGATGAGCGTGCTCAACGGCATTGCGGATAAGTTCGCTGCTATGAATCGCGCCTATCCAAATGCCGTGAAGCTATATCGTCAGCAACAGAGCACCTCTGGCACAGATGCGCAAGCTCCCGAACAGTACCTTGCAGATAAGGAGTCCAAGCCAGACTGGGACGAAACCGACATTTTCAGCGCAATGCCGATCAAGGCAGTAAGTCCAAAGGACAGAGCGATGGACCCCGTTTCAGAGAACAAATTCCTGTTCAAGAACCTGTTGCAGGGGCTTAAGCAGTTCTTCTACCAGCTACGGAACAGCAACCCGCCGAAGATCAAAGAGGAGGTCGATGTGGCTAGTGCACCACCTCACTGGGGTGAACTGTCTTCAGGCTTTGAGGCGGAAGAAGTCGAAGTGCTGATCAAGCTGTTCCGTGAGGGCGCGAAATGCTTCCAATACTACGCCCCATTGGACTCAACAGATGGAAACGCCGCCCCAGCGGAGCCAAGCTCGAGCCTGTCTACCACGGCCAACTCCAAAGAAGAGAAGGATTTGCTGGAGACGTTTGCTACCATCTTCCACCATCTGGATCCCGCGACCTTCCATGAGATCTTTACCTCTGGCCAGCCATCAGGTATTGCGTTTCTGTATGAGCAGAGCTTCAAGCACTCTGCTCTACTTCACATCCCGCAGTTCCTGCTTGCGAGCGAGGCAACCAGCCCGGCGTTCTGTGGCATGCTGCTGAAGTTCTTGATGAGCAAGCTCGGAGAAGTGGGCGAGAAAGACTCTGCTAAGACCTCAGTCTTGCTTCGACTATTCAAGCTGAGCTTCATGGCAGTGACGCTGTTCTCACAGCATAATGAGGGTGTGCTCCTACCGCATGTTCGTGAGCTCATCACGAGGTCAATCGAGCTCTCGGTCACAGCAGAGGAACCCACGAACTTCTTCCTACTTCTCAGGTCTCTCTTCCGCAGCATAGGAGGCGGGCGGTTTGAGCACCTCTACAAGGAAATTCTCCCTCTACTCGAGATGCTGCTTGAAGTGCTCAACACGCAACTTGCGGCAGCCCCAGATGGCACAACGAGAGATCTTTTCGTTGAGCTTTCTTTGACGGTTCCGGCACGCCTCAGTCATTTGCTGCCCCATCTGTCATACCTCATGCGACCACTTACTGTAGCATTGCGCTCTGGTGATGGGACTTCACTACCGAGCCACCGAGCATACTCTAATGACCGCTCGTCTAACGATGCGAGAGGTCCTGGCTCGAGCGAGCTCACTGCACAGGGTCTGCGTACTCTCGAACTCTGCGTTGATAACTTGACCGCGGATTACCTCGACCCGATTATGCAGCCCTGGATGGAGGAGATCATGGGAAGCTTGTGGCGCATGCTCAAGCCTGCAAGCCTGACGAGCACCAGCGTCAACAACAACGGTGGGCAGATGGCAGTTGGCACCGGCCACCATGGAGCACACACCGCAGTTCGCATTCTAGGCAAACTCGGCGGCCGCAACAGGCGTTTTCTCACTAACCCGCCAGAGCTCGATTGGAGATCATATGCTGACGACGAAGCCAGCTTTGATGTCCGTTTCATCGGTGCTCTCAGCAACGGCGGCGAGCGGGCGATGCCAGCTCGGCTGGGCATTGACACAGCAATCGACAAGCTATGGGAGTCACCAAAGACTGCCGTGCAGAAGAAGTCGGACGACTTTCACAAGCGGCAATCCTTCAAGTTCATTACCTCTCATGTCAAGCTTTTGGTTGGAGCAGACAATCTGCCGGACGATATGGCGCGGCTGGTACGACTGCAAGCCGAAGACCTCTCGACGAAGAATTTCGACTTCGGCTCAGATCTCTTCTCGCTGTCGGAGCGCGTCAAATCATCCGCGAAGAGAGATGCACAACAACATACTTTGTTGAAACTCCTCAAAGCTCTTCTCTTCGCCACCAGCATCGATTCACTTCGAGAGGATGCCGAGAAGTTCCTCCAGGGCATCTATCGCCACTTCATGCTCATCGAACTCGCCACCGCCGTTGCCAGACAGAAACACAACAAGAGAGCATTCGACGTGCGAGCTGGGGAGGGTCCCGTGTTTGTAGAGGCCTCGATCCTTGCGGATGCTATCTGTGAAAGCTTAGCATCGGACAGAAAGCAGGTGAGGGAGTCTGCAGAGGTCGCCATGAAAGTGTGTTTCAAGACTGCTGTCACCATCTTTGGCTCCGAGGAGAAGGCTGAGATACTGCCTTTCTTCACAAGACTGGCCGACAGTCTGAACCATGCCTGCTACGAAAACGAGTGGTTCACAAAGTCGTCAGGCACGCTTGGCATCACCATCATGGTCGACAAAGAGAGGATGGCGTTCTCAGACGCGTGGATCATGGATCGAATCACACCCATGCTGCAGGCTCTCCTGTACGTTATAAAGGATATGCCACAGGATCTACCCGCCAGCATTCGTGTGCAAGCGAAAGATACCGTCGTAGACTTGATCAAGCGATATGGCGCGAGTGAACTTGAGAAGAAGGCCGACTTCGACAGCAAGGAGAGCAAACTCTACCGCATGGCCAGCGCTCTGGTGGCTGAAGTGAGCCACATGAATCGGCATGTTCGAGAAGCTGCACAGGTCGCTCTGCGAACCCTTGCTTCTGTCTTCGACATGGCCATGCATGAGCTTCTCACCCCTGTCAAGGACACTCTCACATTGGTCATATTCGTCAAGCCGTTACGAGCGCTTCCATTTGCCGCTCAGATCGGCTACATAGAGGCTATCAATTTTCTGCTGGACGCTCCACAGGACAAGGAAATATTGCCATTCGACGACAACCTGAACCGTCTCTTGACTGAAGCACTGGTACTAGTCGATGCAGACGACGAGAACCTGGCGCCGAAGCCATACGAGTACCGCACTGCAGAGTCAATCGTGCGACTGCGAGTTGCTGGGCTCAAGTTGCTCACCACTGCGATCAAGCTTCCTGGGTTCAGTCCTAATATTCCCTCTGCCCAGCAGCAAGGCCAAGGACAGCAGCAACAAGGCGGTCAGCATCGAGCCAGAGTCATCAGCATATTCTTCAAATCACTTTACAGCAAGAACAAAGAAGTCGCTGGCGCTGCGAACGCCGGCCTCAAGATCGTGCTCCAGTCGACCTCGAAGCTACCCAAGGACCTCTTACAGAATGGCCTCCGACCGATACTGATGAACGTCCAAGACCCACGTAAGCTCTCAGTCGAAGGTCTCGAGGGACTTCGAACACTGCTGCAACTGCTGCACAACTACTTCAAAGTCGAGATCGGCACCAGACTGCTTGACCACATGAAACACATTGCGGACCCGCCCACCTTGCAGAAGGTGTCTTTCTCTTTGGTGGAAGCACAACCAAAGATGAAGATCGTGACCGCCATCTTCAGCGTGTTTCACTTGCTCCCGAGCCAAGCAGCGCAGTTCTTACAGGATCTCGTCGATCGCGTTCTGTCACTCGAGGATACTCTGAGAAGAACCCGCAGCAGCCCGTTCCGAGAACCTCTCATCAAATACCTCAACCACTACCCGAACGAGTCTTGGATGTACTTCTCTGAGAAGCTGAAGGACAAGCGACGCGGTCGGTTCTTCGCGCAGATCCTCGCTTATGCAGAGAGTGGTCCTCTGCGCGAGAAGGTCATCAAAGAGGTCGACGGGCTAATAGAGACGTTCCAAGGATCTGGCACCGACAACGAGAAGTCGCAATCTGCAGTGAACGCCATTGCTGTGGTTCACGCTATTTGCCAACACACCGAGCACGGGAAGCAGCTGTTGGAGAATGACAAGGCACGAAAGGCAATCTTGGACGCCGCCAAGTCGCTCCAAATGCAACAAAAGCAGAACACTTTGCCCAGCAACTTGCGATTGGCCGTCATGCAGAGTGCAGAGCAGATCATCGACATCATGACCATATACATGAAGCGAGAGCAGAACGATCTTGCCACGATGTTCGAAATCTTCGATGCGTGCACTGAGGGCGAGCTGATTGCTTGTCCATCACTTTTCTCCTACCTCTACAGCCACGTCATCAAGAACGAGTCTGTGGACTATCATCGGTCACTCCTGAACCGCTGCATCGAAGTCTACACAAGCAAAGACACGACTCAGAAGCTGAAGTGGTTCGTCTTTCACAACTTGTTGAACCCAATCTTGGCCAACGATGTAATGCGCAATTGGGACATCTTGTTCCAGCCGAATCAAAAGGGCACAGCCCTTCTGGATAAGGCAATGACCGAGGGGATACACAACAAGCTCTGGCGGCCGCAATCTATTGCTGACATGACTGATGACAACACACAAGGCATC
Organism: Mycosphaerella arachidis; assembly: GCA_001297265.1. Classification (NCBI taxonomy): domain Eukaryota; kingdom Fungi; phylum Ascomycota; class Dothideomycetes; order Mycosphaerellales; family Mycosphaerellaceae; genus Mycosphaerella; species Mycosphaerella arachidis. The sequence goes on from LIHB01000006.1 coordinate 280,754, forward strand.
GACCACAGCCGTATGGAGCTTTTGCAAACCTCTGCTTTCCTCATCAAGTATCATCACAACATGCTGCAGGATACCAGAAAGGATCTCATCAAGTTTGGATGGAACTACATTCGTCTGGAAGACCACATCAACAAGTTTGCATCCTACTGCCTGATAGCGTATTTCATTCACCACTACGAGACACCACCCAAGATTGCGATGCAAGTGTACAACACTCTCTTGCGAGCCTCCCAGACTGAAGGCCGCAATTCAGTCATGCAGTCTCTAGAGGTACTCGAGCCTGTACTCAAGAAGCGACTGAGTGGCCAGGAAGGGCGGCAGAGCGCGTGGGCTAAACTGCCACGGAAAATACTCGCCGAGGAAGTGGGCAACACCCAGCAATTGACGCACATCTACCAGTTCGTGGTGCGACACCCAGACCTCTTCTACGAAGCGAGAGACCAGTTCGCAGCGATCATCATTCCTTCAATTAGCAAGGTTGTGGCGCTGCCACAGGCGAGCTTAGAGAGCAGGAAGCTTGCGCTGAACTTGTTTACCCTCATGCTGCAGTGGGAAGAGCGTACCGTGAGGGAGCATGGTTCGCTTACCGGCAGCGACTCACCATCTGATGAGACCAATGCCAATCCGAAGAAGGCCGCCGTTGCAAGTCCATCGCTGAGACTGATCCTCGTTAAGTATATGGTGCAGTTCATCGCGACATTGCAGATGACCTTCCCAGGGTCGCCGCCGCGAAAAGAGGCAAGCAACAGCAAGGTTCAGCTGGCCCTGGAGCAGGAATTGCAGATCAAGGTACTCGACCTTTTGTACAAGCTCCTCTCACGGCCGTATTGGGATGATCTTGACGTGGACGCCATGTTTCCCAAAGTGACTGAACAGATTCTGTGCCAAGACCACAAGCAGGATGACAAGGGCAGCGCAGACACTTGGACAACTCGTGTCGTGAACACCATTCAGGTTCTGAAAGTCTTGCTCAATGCTAGACCTGATGACTGGGTGCTCGATCGCCTGCCGCAACTACAAAAGCTACTGGCCAAGTCACTGCGCAACGAGAATCCTCTAGTACAAGATGCACTCTACAATACTGAGGAAACGGAGCACGTGGTTCCCAAACTTCCGCCTCTACTACAACGAGCGCTTCAGCCCATCCCTGTGCAAGCAGCGGAGGACGAGCTCCCTGACGTTGACAGCCCGTCAGAAGAGTTCATCACGTTCCTGACCACGACAGCAGGCGAGCTACTGAACAATGGCAGCAACGTCGCGGCCATCAATATCCTATGGGTTATGGCGCAGCGCAAGCCTGAAGATGTCGACCCTCACATCCCCGCACTCCTGAAAGCCCTCCAGACAAAGCTGGCCAAGGACCACCTGAGCACGCAAATGCCGCCTCAGGCCGCCATGGCACAAGGCATTCCGCCAAACTCTGCAAGCTCACAGGAGATTGAAACCACGACGGATCTCATCATCAAAGTCATCGACATGCTTTCGTCGCGCATCAGCACACTGGGTGAATCACGGAGACCTTATCTTAGTGTGCTAGCCTCACTCGTAGAGCGCTCTACGAACAATGAGCTGTGCGAGAAGATCCTGGACCAGGTAGAGCAGTGGGTCTTCAATCCTACCGAGCCTGTGCCAACGCTCAAAGAAAAGACTGCGGTCCTGCAGAAGATGCTTCTATTTGAAGGTCGTCCAGATCAGACCATGTACCAGAAGTTCATGAACCTCGTTATCAAGATCTACGAAGACCAGAAGATAACTCGCTCGGAGCTGGCTGTGCGTATGGAGCATGCATTTCTCATTGGTCTTCGCAGCCAGGATGTGGACATGCGAACGCGGTTCCAGACCATCTATGACAAAGCGCTCAGCCGCTCTACGAGCAACCGCTTCTTCAAGCTCATCAGCGAACAGCAGTGGGATGTTTTGTGCGACTCGTTCTGGCTGAGCCAAGTTATCCAGCTCATGTTTGGCTCTTTTGATCAGAATGCCATGTTGCATCTGCACCACGAGGACTTCAAGTGTCTGCCAGCGTCTAAGGCGTTGAGCACTTACACAAGCGATGCACGACTCGCCGGTGTCATGGTTGATGACAGTCTGGAAGATATGCTTGTGCAGGAAAAACACTTCATGAACGAGATCAATGCTGTACGGGCTCGTGACATCCTCGGACCCATGGCTGATTTGCAGCACACCGACTGGCAACTTGCTCACGAAATTTGGGTCGCCTACTTCCCAATGTGCTGGTCAACGCTCACCAAGGACGATCGCGAGGACATTGAACAAGGTCTCGTAGCACTTCTTACCAAGGACTTCCACCAGAGACAGATTGATCGTCGACCAAATTGCGTCTCATCACTGCTGGAAGGCATCGCACAAGCTAAGCCTAGAGTGAAGTTCCCGCCTCATGTCATGAAGTATCTGGCGAAATCTTATGACGCATGGTACGTCGCGACGACCTTCATGGAAGACCTCGCGATGAAGCCCGTTGTGGACACTGCTGCTGTACGGGAAAGCAACCTCGATGCTTTAGTGGAGACATACGCTAGCCTGGAAGAAGGCGATCTCTTCTACGGCACATGGCGTCGCAGAGCAGCCTACGTCGAGACCAATGCCGCTTTGAGCTATGAGCAGAACGGCATTTGGGACAAGGCACAGACAATGTACGAGCAGGCTCAGGTCAAGGCACGTACGGGCACTCTGCCATACTCAGCTGGAGAGTACATGTTGTGGGAAGACCAATGGGTTCTCTGTGCACAAAAGCTGCAACAGTGGGACATCCTGGGGGAGTTCGCCAAACACGAAAACCTCAACGACCTCTACCTCGAGGCGATGTGGCGCAACTACGACACCTGGACGAACAACGAGCACAGAGATCATCTTGAGACTGTCATCAAGGGCGTGTCTGATGCTCCAACACCTAGGCGGATGTTCTTCCAGGCATTCACATCGCTTCTCAAGCTGCACAACAAGACCGAGAATCCTCCCGACTTTGCGCGTGTTTGTGATGAGAACATCCAACTCTCTATCAAGAACTGGCACAAGCTCCCGCGTCGCATCACCAACGCACATCTTGGTCTGCTTCAGAACTTCCAGCAGCTCGTTGAACTTCACGATGCTAGCGTCATCTGCCAGAGCTTGGCTCAGACCAACGCTGCGAACCTCGACGTGAAGTCGCAAGAGCTCAAGGTCCTGCTCAGCACCTGGCGTGATCGCCTACCGAACCTCTGGGACGACATCAATGCGTGGCAGGACCTGGTCACTTGGCGCCAACACATCTTCCAGCTCATCAACGGAACTTACCTCAATCTGCTTCCCAATAACGGTGGGAATGCTACTGGCAACAGCTATGCTTACCGTGGGTACCATGAAACCGCGTGGATCATCAATCGATTGGCACATGTGGCACGAAAGCACCAAATGCCGGATGTTTGCATTACGCAGCTCAGCAAGATCTACACTCTGCCGAACATAGAAATCCAGGAAGCGTTTCTGAAACTGCGCGAGCAAGCCAAGTGTCACTACCAAAATCGCAGCGAGCTGACAAACGGACTCGACGTCATCAACAACACCAATCTTAATTATTTCGGTCAGCAGCAGAAGGCAGAGTTCTACACCCTCAAGGGTATGTTCTTGAGCAAGCTCAACCAGAAGGATGAAGCCAGCGATGCGTTTGGCACGGCGTTATTCTTTGACATCAAGCTTCCGAAGGCGTGGGCCGAGTGGGGTCGGTACAGTGATCAGCTCTTCAAGGAGGACCCGCAGGACATGGAAAAGGGCTCGAATGCTTTGAGCTGCTACTTGGAGGCTGCCGGTCAATACAAGAGTGCCAAGTCTAGGAAGCTGCTCAGCCGAATTTTGTGGTTGCTGAGTTTAGATGATGCGGAAGGTCAACTCTCTCAGAAGTTCCACGACTACCATGGAGATCATCCTTGGTGGTACTGGGTCACTTTCATCCCGCAACTGCTCAACAACTTGTCCAGGACCGAGAGCGAGGCCAACATCGCACATTACATCCTCACGAATCTGGCGAAGACGTACCCACAGGCGCTGCATTTCCAGCTCAGAACGTCGCACGAGGATATGCAAGTCATCAGAAAGTCTCAACTCCTGCGCGAACAAAAGGAGAAGGCCATGAAGGCAAAGCAGCAAGCTGGTGAAGCAGTCAAGCAAGAGTCGCCAGCGAGACTAGAGAACGGCACGCCAAGTGGCCAGTCACGACCAGGGACTGCTGCTGGTGATGACCAAAGCCAAGCCAACGGGACTGCTTCTGAAGAGACTAAGACTAAGAAGGATCTCGGCCAAGGAGAGAAGAAGGAAGATGAGCAACCGAAGCCAAAGAAGCCATGGGAGCATACCGAAGCCTTGGTGATCACTCTACGCACTGCCTTTCCATTGCTTTATGCATCAATGGAGGCTATGGTAGAGCAGGTCCAGCGCCACTTCAAGTGTCCTCCAGATGAAGATGCATATCGCCTGATCGTGGCCCTGCTCAACGATGCACTCAGTTACGTGGGACGCTCGCCTCACTCCTTCACCCAGGAGAACAAGCTTCCTCCGCAAACCGAGGCAAACATCACACGCTTCGCCGAGAGCATCCTGCCGCCGCACATAAGAAAAGCGTTCGAGCAGGACTTCGTCACGAAGAAGCCTACGATGTACGAGTACATTGTCAAGTTGAGGAGGTGGCGCGACAAGCTGGCTGAACGACTAGACCGTCGCCCGAATACAATGCATCTTGCCGAAAGCACCCATCTCAGCAGCTTTAAGTTCGTATGGTTTGATGAGGTCGAGATTCCTGGTCAATATCTTCAACACAAGGATAAGAACCAGGACTTTGTGCGCATCGAGCGCTTCTTGCCGATCGTGGACCTGGTACGCGGTGTCGCCAGCTGCCACCGTCGCCTCAAGATCCGTGGTCATGATGGTAGTGTGCATCCATTTGCTATTCAGCATCCCGCACCGAGACACAGCAGGCGCGAGGAGCGTATTTTGCAGCTTTTCAGGATCTTCAACAGCACTTTATCGAAGAAGAAGGAGAGCAGACGTCGCAATCTGCAGTTCCATCTGCCGGTTATGGTACCGCTCAGCCCGCAGATCCGCATGATTCAAGACGATCCGTCATACGTCACGCTTCAAGCTGTCTACGAAGACTTCTGCCGCCGCAATGAGCTCGACAAGGACGATCCGATCATGTTCACCATGGACAAGATGCGCGGTGTTACCCCTCAAAAGCAGGAGGCCTGGCTTAATATGCGCATGGAGGCTTTGAACCACGTGCAGGAGAAGATGGTGCCGAAGGAGGTCGCTCGGGAGTACTTTGCTGCAACTTACCCATCGTACGACTCCTTCTGGCTGTTCCGCCGACAATTCTCATACCAGCTGGCGGCGTTGACGTACATCACCTTTACGATGTTCATGACTGTCCGGTATCCGAACAAGATGCACATCTCGCGTGGCAACGGCAACATCTGGGGCTCCGAATTGCTTCCGTTCACCATGGCGAACCGACCAATCTTCCACCAGCCGGAGCCAGTGCCATTCCGTCTCACGCCGAACTTGCAAGTCCTGATGGGACCAATCCACACCGAGGGCATTTTTACCTGCGCGCTGATGGCTATCGCTCGCTGCCTGACATCCGACAGCTCTTCATCGACGACATCGCAGACACCTGCTGCGAATGGAGCAAATGCAGCAGCCGCACCAACTGACAGCACGAATTGCGAACTCGAGCACCACCTCTCGATCTTCATCCGAGACGAGATCCAGTTCTGGTTCACATCAACACATCGCGCGAACATTAAAGAGAACGAGATGCGTGAGCACGTCTTGAGGAACGCCGAGGCAATCGTCAACAAGGCGGTCGCCATCGCGAAGGAGCCTAGTGGCAATAACTTGCCTGCGAGTCAGAGCGTTTTGGATCTGGTTGCGAAGGCAACCAACCCGGAGAAGTTGAGTCAGACGGATCTGTTGTGGATGCCGTGGCTGTAAGGCAGAAGGACAGGGGACCGAATGCTTGGGTTTAGCATGGCGTTTGGAGGCAATGAGGGCTTGGCTGGGAGCCGAGTATGCTCAGTATGGATACCCAGGACAGTATTGCGGTCACTTAGCGTGGCGTTGGGGCATATGAGAGTAGTATGAGATGAGAAGTGTCAATAGATGGCCCAACAAGTGTTTTGTTGCAACTGATGTCTGCGTTCTGACAATTGCGATTCCACGACCAATGACTTTCAACGTGACGATGATGTTAATGCTGACACTGTTGTCTGTAATCAGACCCGGCCCCGATGTCGGCATGGTTCGTACCAAAGCACGCCAGCCTCCAACCTCACCTCGTGTCTTCCTTTACAACAAGACGTCCTTCCTTCTATACAGTCCTACATGTCATCTGAAACTGTTGCCGCTGTCTTATGGGAAGGCAGCCATTCGAGTCAGCGCCGCGTCCCGTCGTTCTCATTCAAGCATGCCTGCGAACGTGAGATCCGCAGCGACGCGACTTTGACGCGAGCAGATGACCATTGTATTGCTTCCAGCTTTCGGGCAGTCGACCGGGCGCTGCCACCATGTTGATATGTGTATATATGGCCCTTTCTTCTCCAGGGTCCAGCGTATGCGCTGAAGGTCTGATGGAAAAGTGGTTGGCAAAGGCCGTGATTGAGCAGACACTGCTCCTCGGCATACTGTGTCTCGTGCTTGTCAATGTTCTTCGGTGATGAGGGGATGCGTAGGGGTGACTTACCGGTATGGTGACTCCGCCTTCGTGGTGGCCCAGAAGAGCCATCATCGCCTAAGGTGAGCACTGTATGAAAAGCGCTTCAGCGCACCTGCTTGTGATATCACTGACCTTGGTGCTGCTAGCTGCCATTGAATCATATGAGGGGCAGAAGGGGCGTGGCAAGTGCCATCGTGCTCAAGGTCTGTGCCGAACTGACGCTTCGGCGGAACGAGGAGGAGTTTGCTGTGTTCGTCAGTAGCTTCGAGGGCAGCGAACTCGGCCTCAAGGGAGTTCGCGGGCTGTATATCGTATGGAAGGAAGGGAAGAGCTGTAACCCAGAGCACATCGAGGTAAGTTGCGCGTCGGCAATTCTCGAGATGGATCTGCCGCTTGAGCAAGAATAGGCTGAAGGTGAGCATCATACAGGCAGGCAGCTTGACTTGTGCTGTCCGAGGCACCGGAAACCAACCCACTCCACGCACTCCACGCAAGACTCCCCTCTCCACGATCAAATTTCCCACACCACTTGCATCCCCGCTCTCCATAAATCTACACCTTGCGAGCAGCAATCGTATCACCTCTCCAACTCAACCGCGCTGCCCTCAACCCTCCCGTCCGCCCTCCATACACCCCAGTCTCTCCCTCAACTGCGTAACCTCCCTCACCTCCCGCAACTTATCAAACCCAATCCCCATCCTCTCCATCCCCGTCACCACACCCCCAAGCGCCCTCAAGGCTCTCCTCTCAATCCCCGCGAGTTCAGCCGCTGCGAGCTGCTGCCGAAGTTCTGGAATTGACATCTTGGCTTCACATGCGGCGGCCACTGCTGCACGCAAGTGCTGGAGGTAGAACTGGGAATGACCTGATTTGCCGTGGTTCTGGGCGTATGATTCGAGGGCGAGGTTGGCGTATTGGGGTGGGCGGGTGTCGGCTGGTTGCGGCTGGGGAGGCATTGAGGTGGTGTTTGGCCGATCGCAATGTGGCGAGTAAGGGTGTGGCGGGATGAGGATGTGGTGCAGGTGAACTCGGTTTTTTGGTGTGCTCTATCTATATTCGGTCTGTTTGCGAAGTTTGATGTCTTGCGAGCATATCTGGCCAACTGACCGCAGCAAATAGCTTCATTGAGGAGGAGGATCGTGGTTTGGCGGATCATGAGGAAGACTCCAGCTGGCTCCAGGTCACAAGGGCACGAGCACAGGGAGAGCGATGTCGGGGTACTGCCATTATAGTGCTATTCTTTAGTCGTGGATTCGTCGTAAGATCTGTGCTAGAGTACATCCCATTCTGCATCAACTCACTGGCGATCATTCAAGAAGCTGCAGCCTGTCTCCGTTCTGAGTCCTGATCATACACCCACTGCGAGGGTTCTGTAACTATGTCTTCCTGTACCATGTGATTGCCCATCCCAATGATCGGTAGACGACGATGATGGCGATCATGATGCCGACCCACTTGCCCTGTCTCCCAGTCGAGTAGCCGAGCTTGTCCAGGACCGCGATGCCGTCGATCTTGCATTCGCTTAGAAGTGCACTCTGATACATGCAAAAGCAGTTGCCGTCGACGAGATCGCAGTCGTAGTTGCGGTGACCGAACTCGTTGACCATCATGCCCTGGAAGACGTAGGCTTGATAATCGATGTAGTGGAAGACGTACTTCCAGAAGACGTTGAGGACGGGAAGCGAGACCAGGAAGCCGCCAACGCTCATCCAGAGGCCGTTCGCGAATGCGATGAGTGCCAGTGCGACCACAAAGTTCGGGAATAGTGAAGCGACCAGAACGACAAGCGATTCCGCAGCGATCAGGTCCAGGAAAAGCCACATGACCCAAACGAAGAATGCGCCGCCCGTCGGTCGGAGGTTGATCATCCAGTATGAGAAGGTCGAGAAGAGGATCGAGATCAGAACTGGTGGCTGTGGTCAGCAGACATCTCGCGCTAGGACAGAGGGCATACCAAACTTACAGAGGTATGGCAGTGCGATCAAGAAATTGGAGATCAGGAAGGCGGTCGGCCCGTAGAGACCGTTCGCACGCTCCTTTACGAACATCGAGCGGTCTTCCAAGAAAGCAGGTACGTAAGCTACTGCCATGAAGGACATGAAAGCAGAGCCGAAGAACTAGCGGCCTGGTTAGCATAAATCATGCTATCGCAGAGCATACGACGTACGATCGCGTTGATGAATGGCTGAATGTGGTCTTGATGAGGGCTCAAGCGCAGCCACACCGTGCCCATCATGATCGACAGGCCCATGTACATGACAACTCTGATCCAGTATGCGACCAGATCTCGGTAGCTCTTGATGAAGGCTCTGTGAAGAAGTGTGACGACTTGAGATGCGAACGCAGCGGGCCGCATGAGAGGAGTCTTGACGTCGTCACCGAGAAGCTCCGCAAGATGGTTGTCCAGTTCCTGAGCACGCTGCGACTGCTTCCAGCGGGTGAAGATGGCATCGAGACGAGCTCCGTCGACATCGTTGCCAAAATCGGCGTTGGTGATATCGAGCATGTGCTCGGCCGGATTCGTCAAAGGAGGGATCGGCATGCCATTCTCGTTGAAGTAGCCGTCAATATCGGAAGTATAGCCAAAGTAACAAGGATTGCCCTTCGATAGTAGCATGACCTTGGAGAAGAGTTCGAGTGTCTTGGCAGAAGGTTGGTGTATGCTTGCAATGACAATGAGCTAGAGGAGATTTAGTAAGTATCTGATACCATTCCAGGGTTGTTGGCAGCACTCACGTTGTTTGCAAGTGCCATCCTGCTGATGAAGGACATGACCTCGTAGCTGGCTGTTGAATCCAGACCACTTGTTGGTTCGTCCAGGTACAGTACTGATGGTCCAGTGATGAGTTGCGTTGCCACACTGACTCGGCGCTTCTGGCCGCCAGAAATGCCCTTTCGCAACGGCGAGCCAATCAACGTCCGTGCCTGATCGCGAAGGCCAAAGGAAACAATGAGTCTGGAGACGCGATCTCGTATCTCAGCTGCGCTGACAGACCTGAAAGGAAGCATCAGTGCGCGTGTACAATCTGTCGGCAAAGATATACTTACCCGGGCAAGGCAAGCTTCGCAGCGAACCTGAGAGTCTCTTCCACTGTCAATGATCCGATAAGAGTATCTTCCTGCTCCACGAAAGAGCTGATGGCTCGGTGAGTACACAGTGGATACTGCTTGCCGTTGATCAACACATGTCCGGAGTTGGAAGCGGTTCTACGAGCCAGGGTATTGAGCAGAGTCGTCTTTCCAGATCCAGAGGGGCCCATGAGTGCCAGCATCTCTCCAGGCTTCACAACACCAGAAGCTCCATGGAGGATATCGCGATCGCGGCCGGTAGTGCGGTCCCGGACTGTGACGGTGAGATTCTGCCAGGCGATGCTACTGACAGTATTGTTGCAGAAGTAGGACTCCCCGCCACTCGGATGCTTTTCAACATCGTGGGTGTCAACGTCGCTGCAGAAAGTGTTGGGGTGTTCGGGCGACGTGATGAGCATCTCTATGTCTGAGCGGTAGGAAGCGCGGTTCATCAGCGACGGTCAAGCAAATGTGGAAGTGCCTCTTCACTTCCACAGCGGTTGATTGCTATAGGGTCTCATGATGCGTCGGAGAGCAGTCTGGATACTTTTGTTGAGCGGGCGAGGCGACGTGCGCGATGTTTTGCGACGGCCGTCAGGGACCGGTCATGCATGGGTAGAACTAAGTGAGGTCGCGCCGCACAAGCCCCGGTCATCAGACGCGCTCCCCGACGCTTGGTTGCAGTGGGCAGTGGTGTGTGAGTGGTGGTAGCAGCGCGTTTGCCATTTGGCTGATGCTCGGCTTGCGCTTGCACGAGCATGGCCACGTTGATTCGCGGCGGGGACTGTACTGTACTTCTACACAATTCTGCTGCTGCTTATCTCAGAGGACGCGTCTGTGGAGCCCATCGTTACAAACAGATTTCAACGGGGCATGTGGCACAGCCACTGCTACCAGACCAAATTGGCGGGAGTGAAGTGTCGCCGACATCCTTGCACACCCGGCATGATCATCTGCCCTCCACACAATCAACAGCGGGGCGGTCAAAGACCCGGATCTCGACATGAACGACATGACATGTCCAGCGCCACTTTCTTGTCAATACGAAGAAATCAAGTGGGCGGGAGCGGTGGTGATGGAGGAGGAACCATGCAGAAAACACACGGGATCGTGATGCAGCCCGCCTTGATCAGCGCTGAAACCACCTCGTCCTCATCCTCCGGAGGGTGGCCAAGCCTTTAGAACTACCGAAACAATACTGTATCTTTCAGCTGCAGCTGCGCCTGGAATGCAATGCTTCTACCACCGGCTAAGTACATCTTGCACTCTTTCCAACCACCGCCACCCCTGTTCCCAGCTCGTTTAGTAGCCGTTGCTATCCTGGTCGCGAAGCACGATGGTTGGCGTCTTCAGCTTCGCCACCTCCACTCTCGGAGTTGCAGTCACTCTCTTGCCGCCACTCGTACCGACAGCAGGCACGGAACCAAGATGCAGATGCTTTCCGGGTGACGATTGCTGGCTAAATGAGGCGGCATGAAGCACGTTCAATGACACTCTGGGCGGCAGTCTGTTCGCGACCATGACATTGGCAGCCCTATGCCACCGTGAGCTTCACGAGAGCTCGACCTGACCTTACCTGAAATTTAGTGGGTCGTTCGGCATTACGCTGCCGGTAGTGAGATGTGCTAATGACCCACAGCTTTTTAATAGCTCGTCCTCAGCGATGGCACCATTCTTCGCGAATCAAAGTTGTGACCCCTTCACTGGTCGATCATAACAATGTATCGTCGGGACTTATGTCAGCTATGCAGTCAAAAATCCGCTGCGCTGAAGACGTGATGCGAGTCCTGGCGGTTGCCAAGCAGCACAATGGTTACACACAAGATGGAGGTCACTCTGCTCTGAGTTCCAGGTATGGTCTGGCAGTAGACCAAGTCTTATAGTGGGAAGTGGTTGATGGTCAAGGCGACCACATCGTCACAACTCGCGATCAACATGCTGGCCTTCCTGTCGGCGTGAGGCAGCGGAGGCGGCGGCACATACGGTGTGGTGCTCTCGATGACCGTGAAAGCACATCCTGACATGTGGACATCAGGTGGTAACCTCACCTTCACGAGCGACGGCATCTCACAGGACACTTATTGGGAAGCTATCAGTGCTTGACACGAATCCCTTCCTGCCATTGTCGACGAAGGCATCATGAGTGTCTCAGCGTTCAACAACACCTCCTTCTCTATAGCTCAATGACAGGATCCGGTATGACAGCTGACCGCATGTGGAAGAACTACTGAAACCACTGACCACCACACCGAACAACCTCAACATCATATACACCAAAGTCAACTTACCAGTCTCTAAGCTACTATGATGGATTCAAACCGATGTCCGCGCACATTCAGGTCGGCATCGCACACTACGGCAGAAGGTACGTACCGCCGCACGACAATCTAGCATCCCGTAGTGTTTCACAACTATGTCAAATAATGCACAAGCTTCTTTTGACAAGCGGTGCCACAGATGGATACCACGTTCCGTAGTCCAGCACCACAGCACCGCCCTCGCTTATGCGTACCGCCACATTGCCTCAGACGGTGGCTCTTTTTCTCATCGTCGGCTTCCATGCCTCCCTCGCTATGGCAAGCGATGTCTACAATTCTGTGAACCTAGCTTGGCGCACCACCTGCTCGACTCTGTCATCACGAGCCCGTGAAAGCTCACGGCTCCGCGGGAGGATATGGAGGCGAATGAAGATGAGTCGAAGGATCAGTCCATCTCGTTGCCACAGGAGTTGACGCCGGGCGGAGTAACGTACTTGAATGAGGCCGATTTCCAAGATCCAGAATATAAGGATAATTACCTGAGCATATATTCTACACGTTGATGGCCGTGAGGAGTGGTTACTGGATTCCACAGGAGGATGGGACGATGTGTAGAGCTAATTGTTATCGACAGGGGGCTTTTGAGGAGTCCTCGAAGCACTTCAGGCTATAATAAGACCACCACAGTGGGTTCGACGCTACGACCAGCAACACGACAGCACACATCATTCTTGCCAGTATTACGACCATAGAATGTGGGGAACGCTTATCACGTCGATGCCATCCGCTACTCCGACCCGACCATTTGAATCCGGCCCAAGCCAAGAGCCGTAGTCGGCATGCCGAAACCTATACCATACCATCGGCTTCGACAGGTCTCCAGCAGCAACCCATAGGTTCTGACACTGACTATCCTCCACGTGTCTCTCGTAATCGCACGCAACCATCCATAACCTTCATACGAACCCTATGCCGCACGCCCCACAGCGGACCGCAACTCAACCACGCTCTTGGGCCCAACCTCACCAACACCACGACCTCATCCTATGGTCCTCCATACTGTCCTCAACAGCGTCCTCACAGCCCACCCCTGAATCAACGCACCAGGCCCGTGCGTCCTCTCCCTCTCATTTAAAAGACCTTTCTCTCCCCTTCCCCTTCTTCTTCTTCCCTTCCTCACCAACACAACACGACGACAACGCACGACGACACCCACACGCCAAAGCCAACTCCGTCCCTACAACATAGACGTTAAATTGTGAAGCCAAGACCTTCAGAATGAGGCCGTCTCTCCTACACGACGCTAAATTGTGCAGACCAGACCCGAGAGGCAGGGCCGTCATGAGCATAGCGATCCTTTTTTTTTGCTCCGTCTTTGAGCGACGATCCAAATGCACTCCGGTGATGGCCGTGATGATGCAGAGGCAGGACTTTTAGGAGAAAGAGGTGGCCCATCAGGTTCGCTGGTGCCTAAGGGCCTGGGGCTGGAGGGCTGAGGAATTTCTTCGTCTTCGTCTTCGTCTTCGTCGCTCTTGTGTTGAAAGTTGTTGTTGCTTGGTCTTGTTTTCGTCCTCACCTTGCTGTCGCTGTCTCGTCGTCGCTCTGTCGGCGTGTGGTACTGTCTTGTCTCTGTTATCTGATCGACGTCAAGTTGTTACCGTCCTTTCCACCCCGCCTTAACTTGTCGCTCCTGCTCATGCCTCCCATGTTGCTGTCGCGTACCATGCTGCCTTCGTGGCCCTTGTTTCTTTTGCTCGCTCTCCGCTCCAACAGTATTCGACACGCACCGCTCACCTTGCATCGTAAGTCTGCCACAGCTATCGCTGCGCACACACTGTCCACCCTCTGTCCCGCTGCTCCATCCACTCCGCTTATTGACCACCTCCGTTGGCTTACTTCCGCCCTATGCTCACTGCCATCTCCGCTCTTACTTCCTGCTCACCAGTACCTCCCCACCGTCGTCCCCTCTCCCATCTCCCATCTCATCCCCTTCGCATATCATCGTCGCGCTCTCGCTCTCCCAAAAAAGTGTATATACGTTACTCCATTCCTATCATACCCCTATACGTATCTGCAACACCTCGTCATTTCGCGTCGCCGATGCATCCTATCACCTTCATGGCATTTCTTTCCTTGCTTATTATCTTCCACACCTCGTCGCCGCCGCATTCCCCCAAGCGTCGCTTGATGTCGCAATAGCGTCTAATCCTTACCCGCCCCTGTTGCGTCTTTCACTGCCTGTGACACACCAGTCTTCGCTCTTTCGGGGTGCTCGCGTCGCAAAAGTGATGTTGCTATGCCATCGGATGGCGGTCTCGTTCGTCGTGACAGGGATCATGATATCTGCTCCGCTCGTCTTCTTGTGAGGCGACAGGTGCTCTTTGTTCACTTACTCTCTCCCTATTCCTCCCTCTTCCTGCTTTCAACGCACCTGCCATGCCGCACCCGGGCTATCAATCTCTCGTCCAGAAATGGCGCTGCTTCAATATCAATCGCCAGCCGTTGCGCTCCTACAACAGCAGAGTCCAAGAGATTGCTGTATGCTGGCTGTTGGCCTTGAGGCGCTCATGGTAGCATGGAGATGAACAAACACGGAAGACGAATGTTCGAGTAACCAACAGATGCATGCTGCACACCTCTTTACGGAACCATGAACGCATAGCATACAGCATACAAGCCTACAGCATACACTTTTATCCCACCAGCGCCGACGGCTACGTACGTACTTGCAAGCACACAGAAGCCCACTCCCAATGAATGATCTTTCCCGGTATAGTGTAAGCATACGGAACGCTGGACTAATACCACAACGCCGCGCTAATCAACGAGAAAAGCCTCAAGCTTCCACCGCCTCTGTGGAATATGCTCTCCTGGGTAACGTTCATCTGTCAAGATTGGCTTAGGACGCCATGCCTCCCCCGTATGATATGCTCTGGCGCTGTGAGTTGTCGTCAAAATCTTAACTGCACTGGCCTCGCCGGGAGCTCGATATCCATCATCATCATCATCATCTCATCGACCCGCTCGTCCTTCTCGTTTTCCTTGGACTCATTGTCGGTATCCTCTTGAATCTTCGGCTGCGAATCTTCGGGCTTGCTCTGATCCTCTCCGTCATTACGCTTCTTGGGATCTTCATCGCTACTCGGCTAGAGCTTCGACTCCAACTCCTCGAACTCGGAGATGTCCGCAACTGGAATGGCTGCCGCGGTGAGTGCCATGCTTGCGCGGAAGGCTTTGATATCTTCAATCAAGATGCTGTCCTTCTTCTTTGGCTTCTCCACGTATCCGTTGCCGTTCGCATGGCCGTTAGCATCGCCATTGCTCTGTGGCGCTGGTGCCTTGATGCCCAGTGTAGGCAAGAGGCTCGGGAGGAAAGCCTGAGCCTGTGAAACGATGACCTTGGCTTCCTCCGCGGCCATACCGGCTACCTCCTCGAGGTAGCTGCCGACGGAGGTGACGATGGATTCGACGTGGTCTTGTGCAGCCAAGTCGATCTTGTCGAAGTAGTCGGCGAGCTTGTCTGCATCGGCAGGGAGTTGCAGCTGGGCGAGCATGCTGGAAATGGCCTTGCTAAGGTTCTCACGCTGCTCAGATTCGCTTGTATTGGCTGCGATGTCCTCGCTCGAAGCTTGAGCGATGTTGTAGACGGAGAGCTTAGCGCGCTGTGCTGAGCTCGGGTTGAAGTAGACGTTGAAGAACTCGAGAATGTCAGCTTGTTCGAGCTGCTCGAGATGCTCGACGTCGCGAGTTACTATGGTGTATGTCAGTATTATCCAATTCGAACATCAGAATGTGACTCACCGAGCTCGAAATCGAAGACGTCCGAGGTGATGTGATACCAAAGACGTCCACTCTCCGAGTTCAGGTTCTTCAACTTTTCCATGCGCTTGTTGATAACACCGATTTTGTGCTCGTCGAATGTCTTCTTCGGCATGTCTTTGATAGTCTGGTCAAAGGTGCTCAAAAAGCGTTCGATCCGCTCTTCCAAGTATGGGCAGGGTTTCTCACTTTGAACCAGGATACGGTACTGAAGACGACCTGAAGCGACAATCGGACTTCCTCCCACGATATATCCGAGCTGCTCCTTGGTGCGTAATGTGTCGAATACGGGCTCCTCGAGCATTTGCGAAAGTAGCAGAAGCTTGGCGCGCAGAACACGATCTTGAGCATCGCCAATATGGACAGAGAAGTCAATGCAATGATTGACATTCTCCTTGTTGGCGAGAGTGTGCTCATAGGTGTAGTCCGAACCGGGTGGGAAGATGATAGAGCGATCCTCGGGCCACTGTGCTCGTGGCAATGGCAGAGGCTTGAGTGTCTTCTCAACAAGATCGCCAATCTTCAGGGCGTCCTCTTTGTAGAAGTTGCCATGGACTAGTATCTCCACATGCATCTGTCGCAAGAATTGTGGGTGCAGTCTCTTCACATCGTTGAGAGTAATGAATGGCAGAGCCTCGAGACACTCCCTAGGTAAGTACGCACGCGGCTTGTTCACCCAGTTCCTGTAGTTGCTAACCTGGCGGAAGGGCTCAATGTATTCAGAGTTGCGATGTCCACGAATAAGCCTGTCCATGACAATGGCGAATCGATCCTGCTTGATCTCCAGATCACGCATCGACACAAGAACCTTCTCGAGCAAAACGTGCATCTTGTCGTTGTATCCGCTGACCGAGATCTCAAAAGCATCGCCGTGAAGAGAGATGCCATATTCAAGACCGGCAAGCTCGGCGTCATATGCGTAAGTAGAGAGGCTGTCGTCAACGAGCTCCTTGAAGATACGAGCACTCTCTACGACAAACGCAGATGAGTTGATGAACGGTGTCCGCAGGTAGATGTATACATTGCCCTTTGGCACCCAAAACTGGTCGTCCTTCTTGTGCCAGACCCGAATGTTGCTCTCGTTGCGGACGAGCTTGGGTGTCAAAGCTGGTGTTGCAACCTCCTTCTTCTCGACATCAAGACGCGTTGGAATGAACTCGTTCTTGTGTGGCAGGTGAAGCTCTGCAGGGCGATCGGTGCTGCTTGATCTGTACGCCTTTTCAATCTCGCGCAGAAAATCTGCTGGAATCTTCGTCGACTTGTACTCTGTACCATACCAACGCTCTCGCGATGGGAAGTCGGTTGGGAAGTCCTGGCTGACGAGTGTGAAGCGGAAGTTGTCTGGTCGCAGAGCATTCAGACCACGCTTGATACCTTCAGGGTTGAACTTGGTGAGCAATGCCTCTCCACTGAGAAGCTTGTCTCGTGGAAGCGGCTTCTGCATGACACCAGAGAACCGGCTCACGGTCCGCGAAGCAGGAATCTTTTGCATGAATCTGAACTGCACTTCTGCCAACTGAGCCGATTCCTCGTGTATCCACTTGATTGGATCCGTCTCCTTGATCATGGCAATGTACTGGAAGACAATCTTGATGATCTCTTGGTATTGTTTCTGGCCTTCTGTCGTTAATCGCAGCATTATTGTGAAGAACGCAGTTCCTGGACAGACTGGCTGAGCGCCTGCACTCAAGTCGTTCGCCCAACCCTTCTCCTTGAGTAGAGCAAGAATACTGCCGGGACCTTCGTGACCAATCAAGTGGCTAATGTAGCGTCCAGGCTGCGACTCGTGCTCTTCTTCCTCGTCCGGGTAAGGGAAGGAAATGTCCAGGGACCGTGTGTCCATCACTGGCTTGACGAAGATCTGAGTCGCCAGCTCCTTCTCAGTCAGTGCGGGCATGTCCCATCTCTGCTTGGGCAGATCCTGATTAGGAACGGCTGTGAAGAACTCCTCAACCCATGCCTGTAGCGTGTCCAAGTCCTCTTGGCCCAGCACAGCTAGCTTCATGCGGTTCGCGGAGTAATGTGTGCGATAGAATTTGATAAACTCATCTCGGATCTGAACGCCTCTTGCGATGGGCTGATCGTGCAGGAGATCGTAGTTGCCCGTCGCGAAGAGGTGGTATGGATGTTGTGGGCTCGACAAGCTCTTGTTCAATTGCATCAACCGCCAGTTGTCGCTCTGCAAGTTCTTCTTGTTCTCCGAGTCCACCGCCTTCAACTCCCGGTCCAAAGTGTTCGCATCGAAGAGGGGCTCGATGAAGAATTGTGCGAACCGATCCAGACCGCCATAGAGTGGTGCCTCCTCCTTGGAGACTGTGCTGAGCAGACTGGCCTGGCTGGTTCTTGCAGACGAGGTTGGACTGTTGGATTTGGAGGACGCAGACAGCTCGAAGTAGTAATTGGTCGACGTCGGCGCCGTGAAAGCGTTCGAGTGACCGCCGTACTTGGTCAGATACGAGTTGTAGTCGTTCTCGCCTGGGTACTAGGTGAGCACGTGCCTGTCAGTTGTGCTTCTTCCCTCTGCTGCAGCTCTTCTGAGGCAACCTCACCTTCTTGGTGCCCATGAACAGCGCGTGCTCCACCGCATGTGCTATTCCCTGCATGTCCTCTGGGTCCGTCAAGCTTCCCACATTGACGTCCATGGCAGCCGCGGCCTTGTCTGTATCTGGGTCATGGATGAGAAGTGCTTGGAGTTTGTTGGGCAGCTCAATGACTCGATATGTTCGGTTGTCCAGCAATGGCTTTTCGAGTGCGTCTGCCAGGCGCTGAGTGCCGCCCTGAGGCCGGCTGTGGAGGCGATCGGTCATGGTTGCGGTGATGCGAGTCTCTATGATGGCTCGATGTTCTGAGGGACGCGACGCGGAAGGCGAAGATGGCTAGATGAACAGCAGTCTCAGACAGCAAGCGCTTGGTCGAGGGTTGGTAGGGCAAGGCACGTTGCAGAGTTGATGGCGTGCTTGCGTTGGTGTTTGGATGTTCGTGCTCGTGGCAACCAGCACGAATGGACACCGAAGTGCAGGCGTTGATGACGCTGATTCACTGGGCACAGATCTAGCTCGTGCTCTTACTGCAGCCAACAAACAATCAACCTTGACCGTCGATAACGTGGGACAGGCGCTGGTGGCATTCCAGGGAGCAGAAGGCGCGCGCGCATTTGATGAAAGAAGTCAGAACAATCCTAAGAAGTCAATCTCCGCCTTCCCGGTCGTCTTGAGTTGCGCCTGCACGCTGAACCGTCAAGGTTGCTTCGGTCTGCAAGCGGCAATGCAGTGCAGTGCAATGCAATGCTTTGTGAAAGGCAGGGATATGTGGGCGGCGTCATGCAACAATACCTGGCACCGGTAGGGAAGGGGGAGTGAAAGCAGCCATAGTTACTGTAGTTCTTCCCCTGCTGAACTAATGAAGCGGAAGTGTGTGCATTGCTCCGACGGCGAATCATGACACCAAACAGGATTCGGCATGCAGCCTTACGCACCGCCTGCAAGGATCTCGCGGTCAAACAGACAGCTACTGTACTGTACATACCCTCAGTACTGCCAGGCGAAGCAAGATCTTCAGGGGCACATGCGTTGTTTTGTTGAAAGCTCGTGTGCTTTCGAAACACGACAGCTTTTGACACAACACCGCAGTACACAGTACGACAAGCAACAACATACTTCTCCCCGCCGTGCTCAGGTGTGCCAAGTTAGTCAACCCCTTGCTTTCGCCGGCCAAACTTCTTGTGGGACAAAGAGTAATCCCTCCGCTTACCGCTAGGGCGACTTGCTGATAGAGCTCGTGACATTGATGGCCGCGGCGCTGTGTCCGGCAGCCGGTATTTGACTTGAGCTTATTGAAATCTGGGGAAGCGTCTCGAGACAAGAGATTATCCATATCAATCATTTTGATGACAGACGCCGGATATAATCATCTTCTCCTTGTACGCGATGTTGAATTCCGGAGCAGATGGTCACATGGTCCGTTTCGTTGTGCGCTTCGCCTCCGATCCAGACAGAGGTGTTCACTCGAACAAACTGGCGGATGACCTGTCGGGCTGCGTAGAAGGGCAAACCACTCCACCAGATATCTACAGTTGCAAGTCCTTCGTGTATCGTTAACACCTCTTGGTTAATGCAACCAACAGCTCGGGCTGGCAACGGAGACCGTATTCAGAACAAACAGCTACTCATCGACAAGACAATTCCAGCAAGCACAACAGCCTCCACCAGCTCTCAGTCCAATAGCAGACCGCAGTAGCCAGCATGAGCGAGCCAACACGGTAAACTCTTCTTGGCCCTGTTCTCCTGCCTCTAAAGTCGCTGCTCGTGCTCACGATCAATGTCTCTCTGATTCATAGACCTGGACGCAATGCCAGCCCAAGTTCTTGCGATACCCGTCGTGTTACTTTGTTGCCGGGTCTGGTCGTGGACGGGAACGATAGTCGACCAGTTTGCGCATTGTCTATAACCAACATGGACCAAACATTATGGTCTGAATGGCAGCCAGCGAGAATTATTCAGCACGGTCGTGAAACCCTTCGATTCTGTGGAGCTGTACGACTCTGTTGATAATTTACTGTCCTGCTATTCTCTGTCACTGTGGCAAATTCCAAAATAATGCATAATGCTCTAAATCGCTCGCACAAACCTCAAATGGGGGTATCAAGTCAATCAGTCGCGCCTCTAATGCCAAAGTCCATCCCGAATGCACATGCGGAACTGTGTGCTGCCATGGTTCATAATCGTACAAGTCGTCTCTCGTTCAATCGTCGTCTTCCTCGTCTCCGTCCTCGTCGTCCGAATTCTGCGACTCGTCGACGTCTTCGTCCTCAACTTTCTTTTTGTGGTACTACACACGTATTAGCCGTCCTTGTACACAACATAGGATTGCCCTTTCCACTTACATCGAAAATATGCGCGTTCCGCATGACGTTGCCCAAGTTCTGGAGCATGTCGCCTAGTCTCGTCCAGACACTGGCCGTTGGAAGGTGTTCGCTCGCGCCATCAAGACCTTGTCCAGGTTCCAGATCGCCTTCGGATGCACGCAGCGCTGGCGTTGTCTCTCCTGGGATCTTATATGGGAGTGGCGGGACGCGATGCGCCTTTCCAATCTTGATGTTAGTCGCCTGCTCATTCTCGACACGAATGAGGATCCAAAAGCCTCTTCTGATGACTTCAGAGAAAGCCACCAAGAAGGAGCAAATCGAGCTGTGCTGGACATCTTCAGTGTAGACCGCATAAGCGATCCAATTGAATCGCAGCACTACATCGAGGAACATGATGATGTAGTATATCCAGACTGCGTTGCTGTACACCAGCACGTTGCGCAGTCCCCGGCGCTTAGCCTTGAAGTCGCCTAATGAGAAGTCCATGTAGATGTCCCAGACAATGCAATACAAGCTGTTGATCGTTGAGACCACGCAAAAGGCGACCAGCCAATCCCGAGATAGCGTGATCCGGTAGAAAGACAGACACATGTACATCATCGTGCCGAAGTAATACTTCCCAAGATTGACAAGATGTGGCCACCATCGGTGGGTCGTCCCGAAACGCCGGATACATTGCAGGCCTCTGATGATGCTAGGGAGAGCGGCCAGAAATCCCATCAATCGGCTGTGCGAAGAGTTGCATTGAGCCGGTTGATCCCACTTCCTCACGTACAAACAGAAAAACAGCTCGATGTTACCGACCGCGTACGTGAGAGAGCAGAGCATGTCGCCTAGGAAGAAGTCTCGGAATTCGACTGTATAGACCGCACCAGAGCTGACTAAGCGCCAAAGGCTGTACGCCAGCCACAATCGTGTATGGTGATAGAACATTTTGAATGGCCAGACCAGCATTACCAGGGTGAAGCCAACCAGTACGACTGGCCAGTACACGAACATAGTGTAACCGCCGGCCATAACGTCGAAGTTGAGGTACATCGTGGTTCCAAAGAACAACCAGATCCAAGACGGTATTTCGACCATCTGTTTCCAATCCAGAGCTGTTCGTTTCTCGAGGTCGCAAATGTTCTGAAAATTGACTCTGTATTTCCTGAACATTGCGCAGCATAGGATGAAGCACATTGCAAGAAGCCACATCAGGAAGTACCCGGCGTAAAGTTGGAGGAGATATGCCGTTTGAACTTTCAGAATGTCATCTTCGATGAACAATCGTTGAGCGCCTTGAGTGAGACCTTGAATGGCAAGGACAGTGCCTACACCAAGAAGAGCACCACTCCTCGATATTGCACCTGTGTAATGACCTTCTTTGTACGACTTTGCGCGCAGCTTGTTCACAGCAACCTTGTGGTGCCCGTGTTCGAAGTGTAGAGCGTAGAGGTCCTCGGTAATCTTCATAATGTGATCGACTTCATCGGACGCCACGAAGTACGCCTTGTTCACCTTCTCGTCCATGTACTTCGTCGATCTAAGCTTCTCCTTGACGGTTTTGTTGTACTTTTTGCAAAGCTTTCGGTAAGCCTCCTGGTTCGTTGTCGCATAAGATTTCAGCAGCTCCAGGCCCCGGTAGTATTCGATCAAAGCAGCCTTCATCTTCTTCTTCGCCGCGTGGTATGGAGGTATATTCGACGTAGGTAAGACATAATCTCGCCGGCGGTCTTCTTGTGTTCCACCATTCGCTACGCCAATGGCTTCTGTGCGCGGGTCGTGCTCTTTCTGATGCAATGCACGCATCACACTCAATTGCTTCTGTAGGAGATGTAGTCGCTCCTTTGCCTCTTCTTCCTTATCCCAATAGAAGTGATTGATCTTCTCTAGCTCGCTGTCCATGAACTTGAAAAAGTCGGCCAGAGTGGTGCTGAGAACTTCACGTGCTTCCCTTAGCGACGACATCTCTCCCTGCAGAGTAGCGCCATCGGTGGCATGGCTGCTGACAGAGTGCGCGGGTGACGAAACGCCCGTGAGGTGATCTGGAGCTTGTGTCCCAGGCTGGGGCGCGACTTCTGCTTCTTCCTGCCCGTTCGTCCCAATGGCCGCATTGTCGCTTCGCACCTGCTTGAGCGATGCCACGCGCTCAAGTGCAGGCTCCGGTAGTTCGAGGGCATCTGGGGCAGATCGACTGTACAGGGCAGAGCCATAGTCTGGTGTGGCCGTGCCCTGTTGTATATCGAGGGGACCAGTCCGACGCGCCTGAAGTGGGCTGTGTTCGTTGATCACACGCGAAGTGGTCGTCGACGTTCGTCCCTTCCGCTTCAAATAGCTGAATGTCTCTCGCAGTGAAGGCCGCAAGCTTGGTGTCTCCTTCTCTACTCCTTCCTCCTTCGGTAATGCCCTGATAGCCCTGGCGATGGCCTTGAGGTGTTTCTTGCCATGTTTATAATCGAGGTATTTGTTCCTCCATTCGGGAATTGCCGTGTCTCGCAGCTGTTTGGCGTACTTCATTGCGTCTCATCCTGGGCGAGGTAGGCGCGGAAGCGAATGTCGATGTAGGAAACAGCGTTGCATTGAACGCGAATGGGAAAAGTTTCAAGTGGCGCCGCGTGGCTAAAAGGGCCGTGCTCTGCAAAACTTTTACCCTAGTCCCGGCGTCACAAGAAGCGCGTCGCGATATGGTCAATCCATGCTGCACTGATATCGTCTACGATACGGTACCCCTGATCTCGCTCACTACAAGAAGATCTACCTCCAAGAGGCCGGCACGATACAGCTGAAACGCTCGAGACCGATCTGGAAGACCTTTGGTCATGGAAAGCTTCCGTGAAGTTGGCACGCCAATGCTGGGCACCGCGTTGTAATTGGCCTCGCTGTACCGTTCAGCAGTGTCGGTTACAGTAGGCGACCAAAGGATTCAGCAGATGGCAAGAAAGAGACAGAACATCTCCCGCTCACACTCACACCGTCCGCTATGCGATGGTCTCCATTCGTAAATCATGCCGCATCCTCGCCACCGCCATCCCCTCTACCTTTACAATAAATCATCCCAAAGCGCACACGGCTCCAAGAAACCATGATGAATCACACTCACCAGCCAGTAATCCTTCCTGATCCGCTCAAGCAACCTGCTCGTCTCCGAGCCCGGCTTATACATTCTCTGCCACTCCCGCCAAATGCCAAAAGCCTCTTCCGACCACGCTCTGAACGATACCGCCTCAATGATCGTTGGTGTGATAATCTCCTTGCCAGTGAAAGTGCCCCATGTCACGGGGTTGACCGAGTCCTCGTCAGAGCTCACGAAGTCAGAATGAGCGTTCGCGGCGAAGTATGTGATCTGGGGATGTTGGTCAAGCTTTCCCTTGAGAGTCTCCCACTCCGTAGACGGAAGGAAAAACTCGACGAAGGGCTTCTGGAAGACGAATCCATTCTTTGGTCCCCAGCCGAAGATGGGATCTGTGGAGCGCACGCCATTCACGGCAGGCTGTGACGCCACCGTCCACCAGCCTTTGTTGATCAGGGCAAGTAGCTGATTCTTGATCATGAGGGTCTCCGGCTGCAAAGCTTCCTCAGACCAAGGCATCGAGTTGATCTCGCCTTCAAGGTGTCTTCTGAAGCTCTTCGAGATGTCTTCGATGCACTTAGGCTCGCCCCAAAGTCGTTTGGCCTCTGGCACGCTTAGATGTAAGCTCACACCATAGCCATCAATCTCACCGAACGCTGGTGAGCGAGCGTCACCCCATCGTCCATTAGGAAAGTCATCCCAAGTGGCTTCACGCCCAAGAGCGCCCTCGCCTTCCGAAATGGCCAGTGTGTTGGCACGGCTGTTGATCTTCTCCTTTGGCACGCCGGCATCCTGTTCCGAGGCTTCGTATGCCTGGGATGTGCGATTGCTGCTCGTGCTTGAAGCACGCATGTGGGAGATGATGACACGATTTCGAGGTTGCGAATTCGCCATGGAAGACTTCCTACGATTCGGCTTCTTCCTGGCGGGATCTACCAATACGAAATCGTCTGAATCAATATCCGCAATGGCCGAATCCTGGCTATTTGTTTCTTGGTCCGGTGTGGAGGGATGTATGAGCTGGCTTCGCTCAAGTATCTGAGCCACAACTTTCTCGAGGTTGAGAGTGTAGAAATGGAAGCCTCGGGGGCCGTACCCACTCTTGCTCTTCATGGTATCGACTATCTCACACAGTATGTCGACACCCACTCTTTTCACTGCTTCATCATCTCCCTTCACAGCCTCTAGTCTCTTTAGAATGTCCTGTGGCAAGGCAGCGTGACTGAGCTTCGTGGTTCGTCGGAGGATCTGGTAGCTCTGAATCGGCATGAGGCCGGGGATGATAGGGATCGTCTTGAAAACGCCAGACTCGTGTTCGCGAAGACGTTTCTCGTACTGATCGTAAGCGTCGACATCGTAGAATAGTTGCGTCATGATAAAGTCCGCTCCCGCCTTTGTCTTCTCCACGAGATAAGGTAGGTCATGCTCGACTGATTGATGCTCTGGGTGTGATTGATCAGAGTGTCCTTCCGGATATCCTGCTACACCTACACAGAAGTAGTCCCCATATTGCTTGCGAATATACCGCACCAGATCCACCGCCCAAGTGAAATCCTTGTTCGAGTCATCTTCTTCTGCATTCGGCAGGCTATCGTCTCGATACTCGTCGCTTCGTGGTGGATCGCCTCGTAAAGCCAGGATGTTCCTCACGCCTAGCACTTTCGCCTGCTCCAATGCCTCGTCGATAAGCTTCCGGGACATATTCGTACAAGTCAAATGGAGACATGTCGTCAACCCCAACTCCCGCTGCGTGAGCTCAGCCAAAGCAAGCGACTTAACGCTCGTACTCCCTCCCGCACCCCATGTGACATTGACAAAGAGTGGACGCAGACTATGCGCCATCCGCGAGAGTCGGGCATTGAGATTTGCGAAACCTTGCTGCGTCTTCGGCGGGAAGAACTCCAGCGAGAAGTAATTTGCATCTGGCGGCAAAGCCGCAATCTTGTCGGTGAGTTTATCCATGATCGTCGTGGTGATGCAGCAGAGAGTTCCTGCTGCTGAAAGTGGTGGACTGGGAGTCTGTCATGTCGTGGTGCAGACAATGATGAGATGGATGTCTTAGAGCGTGACCACAGTCGTGCCCGCTGGATTGCCCGGTCACGGCAGTTGCGGCCGAGTGGGGATCGACGCCGCACGTGCACCCTTCGAACAAAAACAACCACATCAACAAGCCTTCATGGTCGATATCAGCCACGGTGTCAGCGGTGCTATAGAAGATAATTACACAGATCGAGATCCATCTTGAAGCTCGGCCTTTCGCTATATCATGAAGCACGAAACGTTCTTTTCGGAAATCATTCGCTTTTGATTGCACGGAGGTATGATATGGTGAGAAGGACATCTACATCTCCCTTTCGTTGTGATGAAGGCAGCACACTCCATCCTACTGCCTCCCCGAACCCCCGTACAACCTCCTGTCCCTCTCCAACCCCTCATGATACCTCTTCATATCACTCATTTCACTCCCCATCTTCACCTCCACATCTTCAAAATACACCTCCACTCTCTCAAAATCTTCCACCCACTCACAAACTTCCAAACCCTTCAGCCTCAACGCCAGAATCGCATGAGACTCCCTCAGAGCCTTCATCGGATCCAAAGACCCTCTCACAAGACTGAAGAGGGTCCCCGCAGCGGTCAAGCGCGAGGCAGTGGGGTATCGATCCGGGTTTGACGACATGGTCTCGAAGACCTGGCGCGTGAGGGCAATTTGTGTGGTGATGAGGTTGAGGATGGAGGGACGGGACCAGTGGTGGATGGAGGGGATTCGGGTGTCTTGGAGGTTAGGGTGAGGGTTCTCATTTGGATCGCAGGGTATCCAGACCTGTGTAGTTAAGGACCGCATCAGTGTTTCAACGAAATAGGGTTAGGGAAAGACGTGTGGAAATCTCATACCCTCATAACTCTCTCCTCTTCCGACTCTTGGCGGAAATAGTCTGGTTGAAATTCTGCGTTTGCGATTTCGCTATACGGCTGGTCAGTACAACACATGTTAGTCAATAAGGACAAACCCATGAACGACTCTCGATGATACGTACTCGGCCTCTGCCTGGGCTTGTGCGTTGGCGCTGGGCATGTCTGTGGCTTTGCCTTCGGCGAGCTTGCCTAGTTCTGTGAGGTGAGGGCAAGTCTGCGCGCGTGCGAAGCTGCTGCGGAGTTCTTGTTTGGCTTCGCAAGCAATGTAGAAGAGGAGCTTGATGATAATGGCGGCCTTTTCCGTAGGTGCGCCGAAGTCGCTAGATTCGCTAGAGCGTGGACTTGGTCCAGGTGCAGGAGTGCGTTTCCGCTGCTTGAAAGTGGTTCTTGTGGCGGTAGGCTCAGCAACTTCAAGGCCGTCGTCTTCGAGCGTGAGGGCGGGGGGTACCGAGGTCCTGTTGCTGCTCATGTTAGTCATATGCTGCTGGTGAATGACTCTTGCGCGGTCAAGTGGCCGTCGAACGAGGTGTGTCGAATGCGGCGATGTTTGCTGCAGCGCGCACGCATTATAAAGATGAGGTGTGGCCCGTGCTTGGGTGAATGGGAGCTTGTGTCTCACTTCACAAGGTTTTCGTGTCAGTCACAATGCTTTTACAGGCCAGGCCCGTGCGTTGGCCTCGAGTAAGCGTACAAACACACAGCGCTCCTCCATGAAGTCCTTCGGTTTAGTCCGTGCACGATCACGAGCAGCGGGAGAGTGAACGGAGCAGTCCATCTGTAAGCCTCTGGACCAGTCTGCCTGTCTATGGAATCGAACAGTGAAGAGTGCCGGTATGTTCAATAACCGCATTCTGGTACACTCGCGTAAAAGGCATGTTCCAGGCTCGAGTGTGAAAGGCACGTCGCCGATGGTCTATGGCATCATAAGGATCAGCTAAGAGCATGTACGGCGTAAGTAAGCAGTTCCAGACATCCCAAATGTCAGAGTGATGAGTGGAATTCGGACTGAGTCCGTGCGGATGTAATTGATGAGGCTGATTGCCGCTTACACACTCGGATTGCTCTCCATGGTCTCCTAAAGGCTGACCTCTGGCGTTATAAGGACATGAAGTAGCGCATCATACGCTTCCGGTATGGCGCTTTGCGCCAGGCATCGCGTTAGTGCGTTGGTCGTTCGAAGCAGTAGAGTTCGTAGTGAACAGCAGGAAGCGCTCGGCGGCAACGTACTGCCTCAACAGACCTGCACATATGTGAGCAATGCTCGTTTTGCGTGACACCTTGAGACCGGTATATACAAGCAGGACATTCGATGTGTCCTTGGTCCTCTTTAGCACGATCCCCCGCGCCTTAAATGTGTCTTCGATTTCATTCCGGCTACTCCCTTCTTCCCGACCTTCCTTCATACCTTGCGATCGCTCAGTGGTCCCACGGGTGCTTCCAGCCGAGGAGCACGGGTAAATCGGTGCGCGCTCTGTAGAACAACTGCCCGAGAAGTCAGTGCTGCGTCGTCACGTCTGCCATAGAGTGCCGTACAAAGAACCACATTGACGCTCCAAGACCGACAGCGGCGAATCTGTAGAGTGGTCGGACTGGGTGAACGTGGATTGGGTGTCCGCCGTGACCTGCTGCGGGGCCGTGGCCACCTGCCATTCTCCGTAGTGTTGGGTTCCTATGATATTGTGAGCTGAGGACTATGCCATAGCTCCATCGTAGCTTACATTGTGGCAGACGATGCGACCGCGTGTGTTGTGGTGAGGTCGCTATGTACATGATCTCAATGTGAGGTCGGAGCCCAATCGCGGACGGCGGACCAAGCTTTTCGATGCGAGCACACTAAACTCTAGTGAGACGCAGATCGCGGAAGCCACGCCTGCCAGGATCCACTGATCGGAAGTGAATGTCACAGTCTCGCGAGCAACATTCTTTGCTTGCGGCGACGGACTTGAACGACACATCACCACGTCACGTTATTATTGCTCACCACCAACGTATCCTTTGCGACCACGCGACGAATGCGCGACCCCAGCGGACACCCCGCTGACATCCGCGACGACGAGCTCCAATGCGCAACACCACCACCCATGAACAAGCGACACTACGGCAGAGCCTGATGACATAGGGCGCAGCCACAGTCCATGCGGCACGCGTGATACACGACTGGACACCGACCGCCAACATGTCCAGCGCGACTCCGCCAGCGGTGGGTGATGGCATCACAGATCCGACACAAAGACGCTTTCGAGGCAGTGCAAAGATCTCGGAATATGAGGTGATGAAGGAGAAGCTCGGCGAGGGCACGTTCGGTGTGGTATCCAAGGCGAGGTCGAAGCGGACAGGCAACATGGTCGCGCTGAAGAAGATCCTCATGCACAACGAGAAGGAGGGCTTTCCCATCACAGCACTGCGGGAGGTCAAGCTACTGAAGATGCTGAGCCATCCGAACATCTTGACGCTGGAGGAGATGGCAGTGGAGCGGCAGTCACGTACGCAAACCAGTCTGCGGAAGCGGGCGTTGGTCATGAACTTCTATGATGATACTAACGATGGAGCAGTTGACGACAAGGGCAAGAGCGGCAAGAAGCGCGCCACCCTGTACATGGTCACGCCATACATGGACCACGATTTGAGCGGCATGTTGACCAACCCTGACATCCGCTTCACCGATGCGCAGGTCAAGTGCTACATGCTCCAGTTGCTGGAGGGTTTACGATATCTGCATGATGTAAGTGTTTGGAGCAGGTGGATGGCAACCTGCTAATCATATGCGCAGTCCAGGATCCTGCATCGTGACATGAAAGCAGCAAACATCCTCATCTCGAATAAGGGCATCCTCCAGATTGCTGACTTTGGTCTGGCACGGCATTACGATGGAGAGACACCAGTGCCCGGACAAGGCAACGGAAAGGTATGTCGACTGCTGTCATAAGGGGAATCACTGGGCTTCTTGCTTGGGCCTCTCGCAAGCGCTAATATCTTGCAGGCCATCCGAGACTACACCAGCTTAGTCGTGACCAGATGGTATCGACCTCCCGAGCTGTTGCTAACCTTGAAGCGGTATACCCCTGCAATCGACATGTGGGGAGTCGGTTGCGTCTTCGGCGAGATGTTCGAGCGAAAGCCCATCCTCGAAGGTCGCTCAGATGTCGACCAGTGTGTTAGGATCTTCAAGCTTGTCGGAAACCCAACAGAGGACAGCATGCCAGGCTGGTCAGAACTGCCTGGCTGCGACGGTCATCGAGACTGGGAGCGATCACGCGGCAACATCGATGACCGGTTCAAGCAGATTGGCAAAGAAGGTCTGCACCTCCTCAAACAACTGCTGTGCCTTGACTGGCGGAAGCGAATCAATGCGTTCGATGCGTTACAGCACCCGTATTTCAAGGTCGAACCGCTACCTGCCAAGCCAGAATTGCTACCGCGGTACGAAGACAGCCACGAGCTCGATGCTCGACGGCGTGGCAACCAACACAAAGAGCGAGCGGTGCTTCCTCCCGCACCTGCAGGCGGCACTGTTGGCTTGGGGCCGAACGAGGACAGATTCTCCAACTCTTACCAGAACGGCTACGGCTACGACGAGAGAGGCCCGCGTGGAGGATATGGACGAGATCGAGGGCCGCCTGGCGTACAAAATGGGCTACCACGATACGATGACAGGAGACCGCCACCCACTGCTGCTGGGCGAGAGCCAGTGTATCGACAAGCGGACCGCGCATTACCACGTCCACCACCACAGAATGGTCATCAACTACCACCACGACCTGACAATCTACCAGGCCGGCCGCCTGACGTCCCATCACGAGGACCTCTACCACCCGATCGAGGACCTCCGAGAGGCGGACCGAACGTCGACACTTACATACCT
Source organism: Mycosphaerella arachidis (assembly GCA_001297265.1). Classification (NCBI taxonomy): domain Eukaryota; kingdom Fungi; phylum Ascomycota; class Dothideomycetes; order Mycosphaerellales; family Mycosphaerellaceae; genus Mycosphaerella; species Mycosphaerella arachidis. The sequence continues at coordinate 311,297 of LIHB01000006.1, forward strand.
TCATACCAGAGCGGCGAGAGACCGCGATACGACGATCGAGGCCCACCTGTACCACGAGATGATCGAAGAGACCCATACGATCGACCTCGCCGAGACAGTCGAGAAGGCTATCGAGATCCATACCGCGACCCGGATGCAGCCCCGCCACGGCAGTACCGTGACGATGGTCCAGCCCGAGCGCCTGGCTCTCGAGGCGATCCTTATCGAGATCGCGGGTACCCACCACCACGTGACGAGCTCCGACGCACGAGGAGTAGGAGCCCTGATCGTTTACGTCGAGAGAGACTCCAGGATAGAGAAAGGGATCTTTACAGGCGTTAGGAGTTAATACGAAAGTGGTGCGATATCACCCATGGCTAGATGTGATGTAAGATTGCCCCATTCCGCGTGACGCGTAACGAGCGACTCCATTTATTCTGTATAAACAGTTTCTACGAAGGCAGTCGAGCTCAACGAAGCCGCGGTTTCTGAAGGACTCGCCATAAGCATCATGATTGCCTTTGACATTGGCCGTGCCGGAGCATATTCTTTTGAGGTCCTCTCTGCCCCAGATGGGATTCTGTGCCGGTATCTAAGATGTTCCAGGGCAGCCTGCGGGACGATGATCGTGCAGAGATGGGCGAATTTCGACTCGAAAGTACACCGGTGAATGCAAGTCACCGCAAGCGAGATTCGCCGTTTGCAGGCGCACCTTCACAATGTCATCCGAATAGACATAACGCAAGACCTTTCGCGCCACCCACTTCGCAATACTACAACCACCGCCGCCATAGCGAAAGCGTTTGAGGTACACCTTTCCGCCGACAAAGGATATGGCATCTTCGCGACAAGGAAGATTGAGGCTGGTACAGTCATCTTGACTGACACGAGGATCATGTGCATCGAAGGAGAATGTTTGAAGACCGAGAGCGATATTGAACATGATTCCATCCTGGAGGCTTTTCTCAAACTCAACCCAGACGAACAAGCTCGATATCTAGAGCTGTATGCTTCTCCTGGCCGGAACGATGGACAGAGCACTATTCACCAGAACGTAAGAAGATCACTGCTGGCGTATCAGATTCCCTTGTCTGATCGACTTCAGCCATTCCGACCATTTGAGCATTCGCCGAGCCGAGAGAGCATACAATCTAGTCTCCAAACCGGCTACCAGGATGCTGAACAGCGTCAAGGCAAGGATGGCCTACAAACTGCTACTCGCCAACTGCCCTGAAGCTGAAGGAACAGAGAAGGATATGATCGCCGAAGCATACGCCAATGCAGCGCATGCTCAGCTTGCAGAAATCAAACAGCAGGGGCACGATATGCTCGTCCTACAATACGCTACTAACGCCCGAGACTGGATGCGCGAGGCCATACGATACTCCGCAGAGTATTACGGTCCAATGTCGAAAGTTGTGACAAAGCATGAGGAAAACTGGAGGAGGCTCTAGCTTGTACCTCAGCTTCAGCTTATGCTGCATATTATAGACCTCCACTTGGTGTTGTGCCAACTCGTCCATTGTCTGTCAAAGAGTCCGTCTTGTCGTACCGGCGACCCACAGAAGGTATCTACATCGACCGGCAGCAAAACATGCTGCAGGCGTTCCAATACTTCGCTTTGCGATTTCTCTTCCTTGCAGATGGCAAATCAGCCATCAAGTGCATCAGCAAGCGCGAGTGTAGGGAGACGCTTCGCAAACAATGCATGAGCTGCGAGACTCGAGCTCGTGCATGAAGGGCATTGGTGATGTCATATATGAGTACGTGTTGAAACTCCATCAGAGCATGCGACAGCTTGGGGACTGCGAGGCAGCATTGAATCTGCTGTGGATCGAGGATCTGCCGGGCTACTATGAGTAAGAGGAGGACCCTATACGTCAGCTCTATGGATGCGAAGGTGCAGATAACACCGCCCATGGAATACGATTGTGTGTGAATCGTTCAGACAGGTGTACAAGGTGGCAGCACTCTGTGGTTATAAGAGAAGCCTGGGACGTCACACTATGGGCGCGCTTGTCGCGCAAGAACGCAATCGATTGGCCCTTGCATCAGGGAGACGCCAACTTGGAAGCAAAGTCATGTCTGAGCACAACAAAGATCGCAAGAGTGAATGCGTGTCTCAGCACGTGAACAGCCTCTTCCTCGTCCCTAAGATCTGCTGCGCCCGAAGCGCGATGTGAGCTTTCGCCCTGCGCAAATATCGCACACAGAGCACCACACAATCATAGCAGACCAACACAGGCGACATGAACGTGCCGTATGCGATTCGAGCATCGCCAGGGAAAGGTTATGGCGTATTCGCGACTCGAAATATACCCACTGGCACCTTGATTTTGTCCGATCATCATGTGATTGTCATGGCTAAAGTAGCAGGGAAGCAACAGGACTCGAAGTCCGACATATGGCACGCGTTCGAAGCACTGGACCAACAGCAAGTTGAGCAATTCGTGGCATTGCATGCAGGGCCAAAGGACGAGCGAAGTCTTGTTGAGAGGATCTACATCACCAACAGATTCGGTAAGGCTTTCTCATGATAGACTTTCCACAGCACTAACTATAGCATAGGCGATTTCGACTCAACATATATTTGCCTCAGCATATCGCGCCTCAATCACGCCTGTAGCCCAAATGCAGCATCGACAGCTGGCAAGATTGATGATGTGGACGACATCCGAGCTATCGCCCCGATCAAAGAGGGCGACGAGATTTGTATCAGCTACAGATCCGATATTTGCTGGATCATGACTCGGGATCAGAGACAGGCACTTCTGCAGGTAAGAGGAACGAGTTCGATTCGATGGAAAGCATAAGCTGATGTATGCCACCAGTCCTGGAATTTCACATGCCAATGCTCTACCTGCGATCGTCCACAGAGAGATATCGAGATCAGCGACTTACGTCGTAACATCATCTTCGCCCTCCGCTGGATGACAGTCTTCAACGATCCTATCGATATGTCCCATTACGATTCCCTCGACTTCCGCGACACGGAGGGAGCATACAACGCGCTCAACGAGCCCGACGCCAAGCTTCGAGGCACAATCGACGTGAAAACCACCACTGCCTGTCAACTTCTCCTTACATACTTCCTCGAAGCAGAGGGGATCGAACGCGATCTCGTGGGCAAGGCATACTATGAAGCAGCCACAGCGCATTTATGTACCTGGCAACTATGGAGGAAAACGTTCTGCTTTTGCGGTGGGGTTTCAACGTCAGAAGCTGGATGGAGAAAGGCATACAATGCATGTCCGACTTCTGCGGCATCGAGTCTTCCAGCGCACAACAGTACTGGAAAGACTGGAAGACCATGCAGCTACTGCCTCAGCTGACGCTCCTGCTCGAGATATGTGGTCCTGGAGCAGCACCAACTCGAGCACTCACAGTGCAGGACCTTATCCTACGAAAGGTTACCACTGCTGCTCAGGGGCAGGATGGTCGGCAGCAAACTTTCGCTCTTCGCTTTCTGACATTGCCCGACGGTCAAGCAGCAGTCGAGTGCATCGACGAGGAGGAGTGTAGGGACTTCATTAGAGCACAGCATTTGGACCCGGAAGTCAGGTTAAAGGCAGTCAGGGAGCGGGACATCTTTGTGGAGCAGTACAAGGTGGCCGTGGACATCAGAGAGAATCTGAGACACATGAAGGAGACTGAGGCGAGGTTGAATAATCTGTTCTTTGGGGAGCTGCCTGGCTTCTGATAGAACGGGAATGACTGGCATAGATATGCCGGACGTTGAATTCGCAGCATTGGCGTTTGCTCTTTGGTGATTTGAAGCTTGTGGAAGGCCTGGCGAAAACACAGTGAATACAAGCCGTGCAACACAAAACGCCGCAAACCCCAAGCTCTCCGACCAAAGCTCACATCTTGCATGTTGTGACCTTTCTATCACCAAGATCATCACAGAACAAAAATTCACGCCATGTCCTTTCGCCGAAGAAGATCAACCTCTCCCAATGTCTCGCCCCTTTTCAAGGTCCAAAGCTCTGCGAATAAGGGCCAAGGAGTTTTCGCGACCCAAGATGTAGCAATTGGGACAATCATACTCGAAGAGAAACCGAAAATGATCATCAGCAACAACGATCCAACCGAAGCAGATGTACATGGAGCATTCCTGGCACTCAGGTAAGTTCGTGGAGCTCAAGCCAGCCACTTTCACATGCTAACGTCATCCCAGCGAAACAGATCAAGACCTCTTCAACTCTCTTCACGAGGGGACTCGTGAATTGAAAACGCGCCTCGCGCGCATCTACCACGAGAACTGCTTCGAGAACCACGGCTCTTGCTTCATCTGCCTCCAAATCTCCAAGATCAATCACTCCTGTGTGCCCAACGCGGTCCTCAACGGGTCGGAAGATATGTCAAGCGAGGAACTGATAGCCACTCAACCCATCAAAAAGGGCGACGAGATCTTCATCTGCTACCGCATGGACATCTGCGAGTCCAGTACTTTCGCACAACGACAAGCCTACCTCCTGGCCTCCTGGCACTTCCATTGCAGATGTCCGGCCTGCGCCAGGACTAGTTTCGATCGAGAGCTCAGCGATGCCAGGAGAAAACTCATGCACGCCCTCCGCTGGAAGATCAAGTTCACAGAACCCTTTCCTACCAGATCCCTCACCTGGCTAGATCCTGAAGCGATCGCTAGTGCTGCGAGCCTGACGGACGATAACATTGAAGCGACTCGAAGTTATTACGACCGGGAGACGACCGTCTACCAGTTTCTCCTCGCCGGCCTCCTCCAGGCAGAAGGACTTCCAGCGCAGCGTGCTGCTGACTCATGGCATGAAGCGGCCGAGTCGCTTCTTGACGAGCTGAATTGTGTCAAGGAGAACGTCATCTTGCTAGGCGCAGCAAGCAATATTCGTGCATGGATGGTGAAGGCAATTGAGCTTGGCGATGTAGACATGAGGAGAGTGTAGGCCCATAATTGGGAGACGATGCGTCAGAGTTCGCAATTGGACATCGCTCGAGCCTATTCAAGCTTGCTTGGTGAAAGCGAGGGATGCGCGCGCGCTTTCACCGCATCGGATCTGCTTGCGGCGAAGCGCTCGGATAAGCAAAGATGGCCTGTCCCGAAGACATTTGCGCTGAGATTCTTCACGTTCCCGGATGGACGGCCTGGAACGAGATGTATTAGCGAGGAGGAGTGCAAGAGATTTGTGCGGAAGCAGTGTCTGCAGCCGAAGATCCGAGAGAAGGCCAGGACTGAACTTCGATCGTTCGTGAAGGAGTGGCGGAAGCTTCTGCAAGGTGGTCAGCAGAGTGTGGTCGTTGGGGTCAAGCGTGGGAGTCATGATAGTGCAGTGGAGTTGAAGGCACATGGGGAGTAGAGAAGGATAGGTTGCTGTACACATGTGTGGTTGTATTATGCTGTTGCCCTCCAGCGAAGGTCGTCTTCATTCTGTGCTTTTGTCTCGATAACACGAAAGACTTCCTCAACCCATCTTCGAAAAGACCTCACTTCCGTCCCATTCTCTCAGATCATCCTTCTCGGCTTGAATAGCAAGTTCCTTTTCACAGCCGCGGCAGTCCCATTGCAACTCGGCACAAACACACCCAAGTCATACAACCAAGCGCCACTGTTGAACTCCGAGTAAACAGTGTCAATGAGAAATGGCTCCTCCCCACCAGAGTACGTCGTCTCCATCACCACAATTCCCACGACCTGCTGTTCCGGTTGCACAGTACCCGGGCTAGTTGACCTCCACCTCATCGTGACAGTATCACAGTTGTGCCAGACGTTCAGGATCTCGAATGGAATGTTTGGCTGCGAGCCTTGGCCGGCCTGGAATTCCTCGAGTGATGAGAAAGTGGCGGAGCCGAGAGGTTGAGGACCGTTGGGACAGCCGTTGTTGATGAGCTCGTTGACGCTATCCGAGTAGTCTGTAAAGTCTGTGCAGAGGACACGGGCTGCCGTGGCGTTGCTGTAGTCGGTGATCAGGGTACGGAAGTTGTTTGCCACGCGGTTGGCATCGTCGTCGGTCATGCAGGCTCTCTTGGCAGGTGTAGCCAGTACGCCGATAGCGAGGCCAATGATAGCGAAGATGCTGGAACGCATGTCGACTCCCAGAGGGATGATTCCTTTCGTGGTAAGCTTGCGGAAGTTGGAAACTCTGCTGGGAAAGTCGGACAGTTCAGATGCTTTTTAGGCAGAGTGATGACCCCCAAGTGGACAAGGAAGCTGTGTTTGCTGGGGCAACAGGCAGCTGCACAAAGGCTTGACAGCAGGTTTATGTATCATGCTACTGTTGGATGCACGGGTCCACATCTCAGCACTCAAGGATAAAATTGTGGCCTTCAGGGACCACAGTCCTTCGCTACAGTACTGCATCAAGGATACATTGCCCGAAAAGTATGTCTGACTGCGGCTTGCTGCATGAGTGGCAACGATGCCTATCGACTTGTGGTGCCCAGCCGTGGCACAGCGTTCAAGTAGCTGCAAGCAATGCCGGGATATCTATCGAAACTAATTAAGCATATGCAAGCTCAAATGGTGGATGAGCCTAACAGGTGGGGATGACTGAGGCGATGCTTCCTGTTGCAGACAATTTACCTTCAGCCGTGCGCGGCCATCACACAGCAGCGCCATCGGAACCGAGGATTACACTCATTGTGAAGCACTTGATGTACGGATCACCAGGTTGACGAGATGAGTGGCTGACCCCGTGGCGGAATGGTAATGCCAGTTTGAACAGTCGCTGAGGATTCATCTCGACACGAGGCGCGAGTGAGCGTTGAATGCAGGCAACATGTGCGTTGCAGATGCCGCTCGGGCCGTCCCGGTGGGCCGAAGACCATAACTCAATTCTTCTGATTGGTGTTTCCCGAGAACTTTTTATACGAAAACCTCGCAACGATTTCCTACTTCTTCAAGATCTTGGCTGGTGCTACTGTGATGGTTACCATATCATTTCAAAGCATGAAGGAGGGCCAACATCATCGTTCAGCTTCAAGAGGAGGAGAATCATCCTGTTCAGCTGGTGGCCATGTGTTTGAGGCGCGTGGTGAGGGCAACGCTGCCATTCGACCACCACAATGGTGGCGTTGTTACACGACAGCATCACCGGGAAACCTGCTGCTGAGTTTGTCTGGTCGTCGGTAATTTGTCGATGCACGGGAGGATACACTTGACGTTTCGGCTAATGGAATCCTTCGTGGTCAAGGAGACATGAGGTCGTCATGCAGCCGTCGCATGACAATGGAAGGTCGCTCTCGAGAACAAAACGGCGCCGCGAACCAGACACCCGGCCAACCCTGAAAAAAGGGTGCAGATCGTTGGCCGGCATCGGCCGGTACGCGCCGAGAAGCGTCCCGCCATCGGGATGTCGTCGGTCTCCTGTCAACACGTCTAACCATACGCAACATAATACCATTACGCTTCACATCGACATCACTTGCCCCTTTTGAGCAGCTTGAGCCGATAGGTTTCGAGACAACCTCATTGTCACAGCCTGCCGCAGCGAACATGCTCGCGACGGCAACAGGGTCGTGGAGTCTCTGCAAGTGCTGTGCATGTATCCGTGAAGCTTCTACGTTGGAGGGACGCGAGCGCTGCTGACAATGTTTGATGCCATCAACAGCGCGTCCTCTCCGCAAGAACAAGAGCTAGGCAAACTGTGCTGTAGCAGGCTCTCAGCACTTTTTTCAGCCGCAGTGGGACCTATCTCCTATCTCCGTCGCTTCGTACACAATGTGCCCATCTGTGAGATTTGATCCTGCTACTCGGCTACAGCTTACTCATAACACGTCCGTCACAGCACTCCCGCATGCGCTCCCATCCTTCCTCTGCTGGCATCTTCGGCTGAGCATGATTCCACATCACTTCCAGAGAGCTAACGACGTTGGCTTTGCGGTGAAGCGCTTGTCTCTGTTATGGACGTCGGTGTTGATGGGCCAAGGTTGTGACTGAGAGCATAGCACTCCATTCTCGTGATCCTGAAAGTGACAATGGCTAAGCAGCCTTCGCGAAGAGACATATAAGAACTCAGCAGGTAGGAACTTCAAGCAGTAGACCTTACCATTTACCCAACAATCACAGCGAGAAGCCTTCAGCCACAGCACTCACATAGATTTATCCAGCATGTCGCCAATCACTTTCAGCCTGTTCAAGCTCAAGGCCGATCAGCACAATGAGTTCCTGCCCACCTTGAAATGCCTTTCGCAAAACCCGACCTGGCTAGGACAATGCCACCATTGGATCCATCCGCCCAAGCTATCCACTGCAAGCCTCACAGGAACTGGATCGAAACAGATATCGTGGGAATTTCTCCTTGTCATAAGTTCCAAGGACGCCGATGAAATCTGGTCAGCCCTGGGCAACGTCGTCGAAAGAACATGGTATCTCTCTTCCGAGCCTCCGGCAGAGCTACTCGACGAATTGGTAGTACAAGGAGAGCACGCTGTAGAAGACACACCTCCACTTCCCAAAGGCTGGTCGCCGGAAGATCACTCCGGTCTCGATGCTGCACTAGCACCTCCTGATCTGGAAGCGTCCCTCGCTCTTTCATCATACAATTTGGGATCCGATACGATCACCACTCGACCAATCATTCTCAAAGACTTTATTCGCAGCTGGGGCTCGGAGAACCCTGGCCCGATTGCCATGTTCAATCTTCTCTCCTATTTGCCCGACCAGCGTGGACAGTATTTCAAGTACATCGAAGCCTTCAACAATTCAGTCGGTTCCAAGTACGGCGGCAAGCCTCTCTTCCTCGGGTTCAACGTCACCGACTGGAGCTCCCGTGAAGTCGAGCAGAAGGCTGGCCAGTTCGGCGGGTGGGAAGACAGTGCTCTGATCGGATATCCGAGCATCTGGCACTTTGGCAAAATGCTAGCTGACGAGCACTACGCTGAGGTTGACAGGAAATACAAACAGGGCGTTCTCAGAGATAATCCGTTGATGTGCTGCACTGAAATCAAGCTAGACTAGAGAGCGGGCAGCGTGGTGATACTTCGGCTCCTTTGCACCTAATCATGATATACCGTAACTTTCGCACTCCCCCTCGGATTCCATAACCTGTGGTAAAACAATGCTTTCGCAAACGACTTGCCGAAACCATCGATTGCCTCTTGCCTGGTCGCCTCAGAGCACATCCTTCCAATCCACTTCCCGTCGGCCTCGATCGAGAACACCAACTGAGGATCCCATTCCATGCCGCCGTACATATCTGGAAACCTGAAGCCCGCCTTGCTTCTGTCAGCTCAGAAGTATCGAACACGAATCGAGCTCACCATCACAGTAGACCCTTGCCTCGTGATCAGCATATCCTGGATCGGAGCCTGCGGCGCGTCGTAATGGATCTCAAATTTGTCCTTGTACATGTCAAAGAATTTGTAGAATTGGACACGATCCCAGTTCCAGAGGAAAGTCGCTATTCCATCTGCGAATGTCAGGCTGCTGGTGTCCGACTCTTCGTCGAAGTCGCGGGTGATGACAATGTGAGGGAAGCCCATTTCCCGGTCTGCTGGCAGGGCTGGGCAGTCGTTGGAGAAGCGGAGTGGTCGTGACAATGGCTCGCTCCAGTCGTCTTCGGCCTCTCCCTCGTCGAGACTGGAGTGGGAAGCGTCGCTAGAAGAATATGCGTCTGCTTCGGCCATGGCTTGTTGGCGGATGTGGAGGCTCATGTCGTGATTGCTGGATCGTAGCTTGTTTTAGGCCAAGAAAGGAACTTCTATGATTCTCACAGATTTAATACAGAGAACGTGGAAGAGAGAGACGCGGCCAGAGGTGGTGTCAGAAGTAAGTTCAACTATTTCATGCAGCATCCCGGTCCCTTGCCTGGGTATCCTTGCTATCAATTTCATGTCGACATTATCTAGCAGCTGCCACCACCGCCGCCTCCTCCTCCTCCTCCACCTCCACATCCTGATGCTCCTCCACCACCACCTCCCCCGTCTCCTCCGCCGAAGAATCCTCCCCCGTGATGTCCGCCGTGATGATGTCCTGACGAGACGCCGCCTGCACTTGATGCGAATATGCCTGTGTCAAAAGGTCGGTATCGCTTGTTCAAGTGTATGATAGGGGGATATCTCACCAGCACTAGCAGATCCAGAGTGCCCGTATCCATGCCTCATCGGTCTGCTGCGATAGTTGCTACCGCCACCGTATGATGGCTTTGATCCGCCGCAGCCCATGATTGTGATGTGATGTGGACAAATTGCGACAAGTCCGATCGATCGTGAATGTTGTTGGTATCTGAAAATGTGTTCGACACTCGTTGCACTGACGGTGGAATGTCCTCGCAATTCAGAGATGATATTCATGGAAATAGTGTCAAACGAAATCGGCATACTTAACGACCATAAATCACAATTGCACACCCCAGATACCAGCTACAAGTCACGCCTACCACTGTGCCACGGCATCGCCACGCGAGCAAGGCTTGAACGTCAGGGCCGATGGTGTTGCAGTCTGGAAGGAAGTTGAATGGCTGCCTGTGTTGGAGGAAGTGCGGCTGACCACTTCCGAGAAGGTTCGCTCGGCACTGCCACATTCCCGAAGGATTCACTGACGTAGATCGGCCTCAGGCAACAACGAATGTACCAGAGACGATACACGTACCGTTGCGCTGCGAATCCGATAGGAAGGATCGGCTTTTGCAAAGGACTTCGTCTACGGAGACTTGAGCCTGAATTTGCAAAGTTTCTGCGCAGGCTGGGCACTCAGGTGGGGCTAGCCTGTGTTAAGGCAGTGCCAATCTTCGTCCTCTGAACAACGTTTCGCTGGATAGGCCTTTCTCGGTGGCCAGGACAGTCAAGACTGTCACCAGTTCTATTGTCTTTGAATCAGCTCGCCACCGTGCCCTTGTACCCAGCAAAGCCTCCAGTCTCCTCCTTCAAGATCTGAGGGGGCTCGTCTTGAAAATAGCTCGCCCTCCGATCCTTCCCCTTCGGCTCCTAACGCAACTCCCTTAGCCTAACAGCACGACTTCTACTGTGTAGTCCTATGACCAGTCCTGAAAATTCTCCAGACACATCTGCCCACAACTCCTTCTTCGAAGCCCGAGGCTTTGGATCCTTGATCTTTCCAGCTGCTCCCCGATAAGCTCAGCGACAATTTCCCAGCTCGGCTTCTTGTTGACAGTAGCTTCGCAAGAGTAGTTCTCGAGAACCTTGGCCAGAGGTGATGACTCCATGTAGTGCAGAAGACCAATGTATGCGCGAGCGAGGTCTTTGACGTGGAGATTGCTCTCGACATCCTCGCCTTTGCCAACGTGCGCGGCGACACCATGTTTCGACGCAAAGCGAGTCAAGGCGGGGATCTGGATGGTAAGCCGTCCATGATCAGAATTGAAACCGTAGATCAAGGATTGATCATGATAGCGATCTTGGCCTTTCTCGTCTAATTCCTTCTGCGCATTGAGGATTGCTAGGTCGATCTCGCCATGAGTTGCATCGTCCGGGAGGGAGTCGACTTCCTGATGATGGTTTTCGTGGTAGATGTTGCCGGACTTCTGGTTGTTCGTGACCTTGGGTAGGTCAGTCAAGAGGGATGTGCCAGAGGTATGGAGGAAGATTGTGCTTTTTCGGGATGATGCACGTTCTTTAACGCCATCGAGCACTGCTTCAGCTGAAGGCAGATGGTCCGCCGTTGCTGACTTCGTGTTAGCAAAAGTACTATTCCATTGCGACGGGCGACGAATCAGTATGGAATGTGACATCATGTTGAATGACCTGCTCTGCGATGACCTTCTTATCGTTCAAGTCGCCATTTACAACTTGCGCACCGGAATCTTTCATCTGTTCCCTATGCTCTTTCCTTCTGACAAAGCCGGTGACAGAATATCCTTCGGCAATCAGCAAGTCAAGCACATTCCAACCGATGAAGCCGGGACCGACGATGAACATTTTTGCCAGACATTGTGTTTGTTGAATCAATGTGCGGCTGAAGATTAGTGGCAACCCTGTGTAGCCATATTCCGTGCTTTTTAATGCACGCGATGTTTGTGGTGGGCCCCCCCGGAGAAGGGGGGGGGGCGTTGTAACATCATAGAGGGCCCAAACCTGACCTGCATGGGCTCTCCGAGCTTGTTGTAGCTTGTGGCCGAGTGTGGTGAGGCGGTGAGGAATACAGCGCTCAATGCATGAGTAGAGAGGCTTGGAGGAAGCAATAGTAGTTAAGAGGGACTGACAAGTGCGCTATTGGCTAACATCTCAAACAGCGCTGGCGCCGATGCATGCGTATCTCGAGGCCGCAGTATTCATGTGAACAGTCGTCAACCGCCAGTGCCATCACTTTGCTCCTCCGCCAAGCGCGTCGTCTTCCAATGCATGGACGCGTCTTTGCTCGAACATGCTGCCGCGTAGCTAAGTAGCCCAGAAGGTGGCAATCCATGCCAGGGACCGCATCGAGCTATGCCTCCTTGACAATATAATGGTCCGCAGTTCCTCTCTTCAGACAGCGCTTCTCAGTAACAACCCATGCTTCGTTGTAATCTTGGTCGAATCCACACACGTAATCAAGCTTCAAGCGTTCCAAAATCGTCCCGTCCTCCTCGACCTCTTCGCCGTCATCATTTACCGTTCTTGTGTTTTCCGTCAGCCAGATGAGCTCCTCGATCAGCGCCTTGCGCATGGGCGTCCCACGTCGTGTCTTGAGCAGTCCTTCCTGCAACACGTCCTCGCTCAAAAACTGTTCGTCAATTTCGTCAAAGAAGTAGCGCATGATAGCATTCTGCATAGCAGGAAGCCCCCTTTCCTCGGCAAACAGCCAAGCCTTAATAAGTAGGATCTGATACTGCTCGTGTTGTAAATACTCGGTCGTGGCGGGCGGTGGAAAATCGGCGAGGTTGGTGATAGATGGCACGCTGTCGTGAAATAGCCAGAACAGGAAGACCTTGACGACGAGTGCGGATGCCCCGAAGCGTAGCTCGCGTAGGCCATCTTCAGCCCTGTTCTACTCAATCTTTCTTTGAACCAAGGTGAGGCCCGAGAAAGGAACGCGCGTTGGACGTAAACTGGATCGACATTCTTCTCGATGTAGACTGGAATCATGTCGCCACTTGTGCTCTTTATGCGTTTGACGAAGGCGGGCATGTCCTGCAAGAGATGTGTCAGCATGTAGACGAGACGCCTTGCGCAGTGCATGCCTCGCGCCCTTTGCCGGTGCCGGGCGCCTGGTTAGCACTCTCCAACACTGACCTCGTTTCGCTCTTTCTCGAGTCCTTGGTCGTCAACCGCTTTGCGTTCTGGCTCATCTTCCGAGCGGCGGCGCTTCTCAGAGCTTGGCGAAGTCTCGGGAGTAACCATCATCCTGGTTTTGCGTAGCTGACTCTTCTTGCGTAGCCTGTAGAAGACAGATGTAGTCGCAGTCGCGTTGATGTTGGTCTCTGTGCGAAAAGGGTCGTAAGCAGTGCCAGTGGTGAATCCAAACTCCCAGCCACCTTTTGGCCACCCCATGCTGGGCGCATTGACTCCTTATTGTCGAGTTTGTATTGTCACATGGATGGTGGGGTGCCCAAGCTCGAGTTCGGGAGTTGTGTTTGATCCCGCTGCACCACCGTTTGCTAGCCCATCTCGCTTCGTCCGAATGCTCTGTCGAGCGCATCACCCAGATCGCTCACATCCTTATCACCCCGCCGCGCCGCACCATCAACCTCAGCTGGTGCAGGTTCATCCATAAGGTTCTTGCTAGCCGCATCCCCAATCTCAGCCTTCGGCTTTTCTGGCTGCAGCAATGCAATACCAGTGTCTAGATATCCCGGTGCCTTCCTCCGCTTATCCGCAAGCTCCCGATCTCTGATACTCTGTTCCCATTCCTGCACCTGCTTCTGAGCGTCCTTGCGCTGCTTCTCAATCTGCTCAAGTAGTGACTTGTTCTGTGCGATGATAGTCCTGGGATGTGCTGCGAAGCCTGACGACGAAGTCACGTATGCCGGTAGCTCTGGATTCGAGGGCGCTGGAGCCGCATTGAGTGTCGAAGGCGGTAGCGTAGAGGGAAGCGAGGCATAGTTATGCGGGAGCGTTGGCGCTTTGGGCAGATCGATGAACGGATTGACGCTCAAGGCAGTCTGCTGAAGGAGCGGGTGTGATCCTGTAGTGCGTCAGTACCTATGCGTTTAAGCCTCGGTTCGACACTTACTGTCGCCGCTCATATTGTGCTTGACACCGATATCGTCGCCGGTGATGTTGGCATTACTCCGCGAAAGTGGAGGTGAGCAGGAATGTGCTGCGCCACAGGTGCAAGGATCTCGATGCAACCATGCCTGAGGCAGACATTTGCTTTTGTTCATCAGTTGATACTGTTGGTCATAGGACGATGACCAGTATGAGCAGCAGGATGAGCACGAAGATCAATGCAGCAATGCAGCAGCTCGAGTACTTGTCTGCAACGTAGATCAGTCCCAGTACCATATACCCAGCGACGGAACGCGTTCATAGCTTACCCTCGTTCTTCTCAATCACGTATCGAATCTTCTTCATGCCAGTTTCCAGCTTCCCAGTGACGCGATCGGTAATGTTCTCCGTATCTTCCAGTAGTTCGGCCTGCTCTTCAAGCTCTCTGCCCATAGTATCTGCCTGCATCCTGAGATTGCCTACGGTCTGAAACACGCCATCAAGTGCCTCATCTTGCTCGTGCATAATCTCCATCTGTCTCTGCTCTTCCCACTCGCCATACTCATCGCCCATATCTTCCGCGTCCACAGCAAAGTTGTCTGGGTGCGCCAGTTGAGCATCCGCCTGTGCTGTGGTCGCATTGAGCCGTTGATGCATGTCTTCGACCTCTTTCGCAACGTCTTGCACCAGCTTCCTGCGACGACCGACCTCTGCAACGTCCAGGCCATAGCGGTAAGGATCGCCTTCGACCGCTTTCACGCTGTCTACAAGATCTTGAAGGTCTGCGGAAAGATCTGTGAGGGTCGATTCCAGTTCTTGCCTTGCCTCGACCAGTTCCGGTGAAGCAGAGCTCGTTGACCGTATGCGAAGGTACGAATTCAGTTGTGATCGAGTCTGGTCCAGTAGTAACAAGACATCAGCCTGGGCTGCGAGGAAGGGGTCGTCCGACATGGCTGTAGCGGTGTCTTGTGGTGGAACCGTCGGCTGCTCTACTTCAAGAATTTGCGCTATGTCAACTGGCTCTGATCCCTCCTCATCCGCTTGAATAACTAATCACGACAGAAGTGCAATGGCTTGTAAACGTGCAGATATCTGAGACCTCAAAGGAGCAACGTGCAGGGGTAAGCGCGATGACTGCGCCACACTTCCGATCTGTGATCACGCTAGAGACGCGCTCGGCATGAGGTTTTGACTCTTGTGTTCTCGTCCATACTTTCGTGAACAGTCTCTCGTCACGAACCAGGTCTGACGACCAGACTTGTGTAGAAGAGAATCACGCTGGGGAAAAGGAACGAAGACCATCCCTGAACATGGCTGCAGCAGCCTCGATCACGCCTTATGAAAAGAATGCTCCAGGGAATCCATTGCCACATACCGGTGTCTTCTCCAGCACAGAACAGTATGTCGACTCACTGCTAGACTTCGTTGGTACTAACGATATGCTGCGGAATTTGTGTGGTGGCGTACATATCCTCGACTTCTTCACCAGCACCCCAAGCCTGTACTCTCGGATATTGCCAGAAGACTGGAGGGTTTTTTTTACAGCGCATGATGTGATGGATATTCTGGACCTTCTCATGCGTGAGGATCTGTCGCTGTTTGATGCGCTACAGGACGGGCAGCTCCTGTCGTGGAGAAACGGACCACTGCCGCCCGAGACTTTATTGGTCTACATTCGAACAGTGCGAAAGCATCTGCTCAATAGAGAGCCGGGAGGCACTCAATGCTCCCGCAATAGAGCGATGAAGCCTACCCAGAAGCTGGCGCGGCACGTAGCTGTTGGCATGAATGTCAAGAAAGTACACGAGGTGGGTCTATTCGCACGGTACCTCAACAAATTGATGGGTGATATCGCGCAGCATAAGGACGAATCTTTAACGCACCTGGTGGACTTTGGCTCAGGTCAGAACTACCTTGGTCGAGCATTAGCGAGCGAGCCGTACAATCAGAACATCATTGCAGTCGAGAGCAAGCAAGCAAATGCCGAGCGAGCGAAGGAACTTGACGTCTTCGCTAAGCTCACGGAGAAGCAGAAGATCATGAGGAACAAGAAAGCATTTAGAGAGGGACGTGAAGGGTCGGAGTCTGAGCCAGAGCCAAAGCCAGTTGCGCCTGTCAGTCTGCCCACGCCTCCAGATTCAAGTGCAGATGGAGCCGCATCCACGCCCACAGTCGAGGTGCCCACTGCCGGCACCGGCAAAATCCAGTACGTCGAGCATCGTATACAAGACGGCGACCTGTCGGAAGTAATTGCAAGCATTCCTGCTGCAAGGAAGAACCTCATGGTTATGTCTCTACATTCCTGCGGCAATCTGGTCCACCACGGTCTCCGTTCTCTGCTACTCAACGATGAAGTAAAAGCGGTGGCAATGGTCGGCTGCTGTTACAACCTTGTGACCGAACGTCTAGGTCCGGCCACCTACAAGCTGCCAGAGCTGCGGCCCACCACACACGAACATCCTCGCCTTGCGAAACTTGGTGAAGCGTGCGATCCCCATGGCTTTCCAATGTCCTCACGACTATGCAACTACTACAACAAAGATAACGTCCAGAGTACCGACAAGGGGCTGCGACTCAACATCACTTCACGCATGATGGCGGTTCAAGCACCTGGCAACTGGGGTCACAAGGACAGCGAATCATTCTTCACCCGTCACTTCTATCGTGCTCTACTGCAGAGGATCTTCTTGGACCGCGGTATCGTGGGCCCGCCCACACTAGAATGTGTAGGAGGCAGCAGTCCAGCTGGTTACAGCAGCGGAGGGACCCCAATTGTGATCGGCAGCTTACGGAAGTCGTGTTACGACAGCTTCACCACCTACGTGCGTGGGGCGCTGGAAAAGCTCATGAATGACACCGAGAAAGGAGATCTATTCAAGCAGAAGATGAGTGATATTACGGACCTTGAAATTGAGAATTATGACAAGCAGTACCAAAGCGGTAAGAAAGATCTGAGTGTCATCTGGAGTCTGATGGCGTTCTCGGCAGGAGTGATAGAAGCTACCATCGTTGTTGATCGATGGCTGTGGCTGAAAGAGCAGAAGGCAGTGCAGGAGGCTTGGGTCGAGGCAGTGTTCGACCACAAGTTGAGCCCGAGGAATTTGGTGATTGTTGGCATCAAGACATGAATGGTCGGGGCACTGCAGCGGCTCTCAACAAAAGCATCGGCCGCCTGTACATGGACGCAAATACCTCTCAACCGCCACGATAGCCTCACCGCGGCGCAGAGACTGCTCCCTAGAGTGAAGCGTTGACCCGCGCCTCGCTTCGCGTTCACTTGCCGCGTCGCAGCTGCTCAGAGCTTTTCACACAGCTCAAAATATCTCTCACTGTTTTTTCCAGGCGCTGGACATATCTTTTGCCATATGGTCTCGCTGGCCCAAGGGTACCAATCTCGGATAGACTCGATGTCTAACGCCGCCTACGTCCCCAGCCAGCGGCCAAACCCATGTGTCGTCCATGAAGGCCGGGAGGCTGGAACGCAAGATTTCCAGCTTGTTGACCCAGAGATACTGGACGATATGGGTGAAAGCCATCTCCAGGCTGATTCCCGAAGGCGCCACCACGATCTTTTCCTGGATGGCGCCCAATGTTTAGACCCATCATGAGTGCACCAACGTTCGGAACCCGCTCAAACAGGCCTCCCGGCCGCTCAGCGTCAGCGACAGCAGTAACACGGGTCATCCTGGGATCTAGGAGGTTCTCGGCGATCCATTGAGTCCATAGTCGCGGCGTGCGAGCGATTTGCAAGGCTCGCTGCCACCCGTTATCCTTTATGGTCAGGTTGTGAAGGGCTTCATATTGTGTCTCTGCCCAGTCATACTCCACTTGATGATGGTCGGCCCCTCTCTGTGCGTTTGCTCGATGGCTTCGTACGCCGGCATGGAATTGGCGTGCCTTGACCATGAAATCATCATTGGGATCATCGCATTCGAACTCCGTCATTGCCAAAACTCTGCTAGAAATCATCGCTAGGCGACTCATAATGTCAGTCAGCCGTTCCTCCAACGGTATTGCACCACCTGTCGCCGCTCGTCCTGATCTCTGGCCGCCGGCCTGGTCCTGCAACGGTCCCTCAAAAGGCACAAGGGTCAGACGATCTCCACCTTCCTGGTTGCCTTCGTCCGGTCCTCCCGCTTCGAGAGCAGGAAAATGATTTCGAGGTTCAGCTTGCCGAGCATTGTCTCGCCACGGAGCAAGAGCCTGTCCAAAATGACGACCCGGACCGTGGCCACCTCTAAAGCCTCTAAGCAGCTCTTCTTGCTGCTGTCGCAGATTCGCTCCGACGTTGCCTCCCGGTTCGAAAGCGGCTTGAAGATCAGCCATCAGACCTGGATTGAACATAGGAGGCCGAGCCGGTTGTCCTCCAGGGTTGTTTATCCTCGGCCACAGCGCACACCTCCCATCATTATCCCTTTGCTGAAAGTGAGAGTACGAGGCATCACATTCGGCGCCGCACAGAAAACAGAACCACGTGTTGCACGGATGCGTACACTGTATATGGTGACATCCAGCAGCAAGCATAAGCTTCTGGCCGCATCGTGGACACTGCTGATAATCCTTACCCCGTTCGAGGCCCTCGAAGGCCCTCGCAAGATCCTGGCGTTCAATATTTGGGTCGCAGTAATGGTTCGCGTTGTGCCCCACTGCAATGAGCTCACGACAGTGTTTACAAGTCCACCTCTGGCATTTGGCACATTGCGCCAGTAGTCTCGCCCCTGCTCGTCCGCCCAGGAAGTTTCCACAATCGGCTGCTGCGTCTTGGAGACGTGCATTGCAGTATACTCGGTCCAGCGCAGCATGAGACCACTCTTCTTCCCGCTGAGCGTAGCGCTGCATATACTTTGCACTGAGGACGTCGCGGTATCGCGCCGGATCAAGGACTGTCTCGCCCCATTTTGGAGGGAAGTTGGCTTCGTGCTGGACCGCTTCATCGAAGATGTGGACGAGACAGTCGCCGCAGACCTTGTCGTGGACGATAGTGTTGAGACCGTCGCTGGTAGTGGGGCGGGGGACGGTACTGGGGCGGCCGAACAGAGATTCGGTGCAGCTGATGCATTCGTAATTTTCCATGGGAGGTATGGGTCGTGTAGTGCCAGGGGTCTTAAAGGGCAGGTTGGTCAAGGGTTGATTTCAGAGAGTGCGGGTCGTTATTCGAGCACGCGATGAACTTCCACTCTTCACAAGAGTACACTCCGTCAGGGGCAAGTCAATATACGGGGAGTGAATACCGTGAGCGAGGCAGGTGACGAAGCTGTAGCGAGGACAATTGCTTGCTATAAACGTAACAAATCTGAGCGATCACAAGCATGAAACAATCACCATGAGATCTGCAGAAAAATCACCGCCGCCGGTTGAACCATCGCCTGGAGTTTCGATCGAATGCACAAAGATCTATTGCCATCATTCGATATCCTTACGATCTCCCATTCACTAGCGTGTGCAGAGTATGATGTTCCGGAATTTCCACTTGCGATAGAGCTACCACATCGCCATTGAGCAGCATGCCATGCTGCCGGCCTGAGACAATGTTGGGTTGCAAATGTCCACGATCTCGCTCCATAAATCAGCAAAATGGTTACATTCATAGAGCATATTACGAACCCAGTAAGTCTGCAGCAATGCTCGAGCCTCTCAGTGGTTATGGTAGCTGAAGCGCCGACTCATATCTCGTTAAGAGCGTCTATAAGCGCCTTGTGAGCACGAGGACAGACAGCGCGACAGATCAAGAACTGCCTCCCGAGCTCGCACATACTTGCGAAAGATTTCACCATACAGCCGACGATCGTCCTCATCGCTCACGACGATCACGGGATCGCATACGCATTCAATGCGCGCTAGGTAATCGACGCATCGAATGCTCGTGACTTGTACAGATTGACGGACTATCTTGTATATTGTAAGGAACTCTCCCTCCTGACACTGTCAAAATTTCCACATCGTCCAGTGCTCGCTATACATGGCAACAAGAGAATACCGCGCAAGTCTATACCGCTACGGTTCAACACATGGCTCTGAACAGGATGACCCGCTCTACTACCGCCGCTCAAGTCTTCGGTCTGCCAGAGCTCCTCGAGCACATCCGTTGACGATGGCGATGATCAAGGGACTAGCAGCGGCGCGTGGTGCTCTCTCGGTGATGGTCTTGAGAAGTCGTGGATCTTAGGAGGAGACACACATCCCGACTGAAGAGATTTTCCAAGACGTAGAAGACCAAGATCCGCCAGAAGCCTCGTCGAACAGCTTCGGGAATATTGAAGCGGAGGCTCGGTCTCGCCAGCGGCAATTACGCACATCTCACTGCCTCCGTACGCGGAAGCGGCTTAGATGAAGACTTTCCAGAAAGCGAGGAAACGACCCAGAGCTCTGGGACTAAGATACGTCTTCATAGGTGTAGGATCGACCGAAGATCGAAAATCTATGCGATCGCCGCTGGGTGCACTACCAAAGTCGATGATTGGCATCAGTAAGAGCAGACCCATGATCGTAGTCAGCTTGATGGCACCAAAGATGAACTCCGCTTCACCATAGGAGTTTACTGGGAAGCATTTAACAATGATCATCGGAATCGTGGGAATCGTGACACAATCACCAGTAGACACAATATTCGGCCAAAAGATTGATAATAATCGCAGAATTCGGTTCTCTTCTTCGTGCTTTGCGGTCTCGGCATCATGGTCGTTGTGGGGCTCTGTGGCGATGGTGTCTTGTGTTTTCTCCATGCTGAAGTGTGATCTGTACACTGGAGGAGGTTAGGAGCAGCAGAGATAAGAGCGCGAGCATGAGTACAGCCAAGGGTCTGGCTGCGACATCTCCTACTGTGGCGCAACGCTGGCTAGTTGAGGTAGTGGTCTGATTCTCGCAAATGGGTATATCGTTACAACGCACTAAGCGAAACATGCTTCAACTGGAAGTAGGTCGTATGAGATGCGCTGTGGAAGTGAAGTCGGATTCTGTCGGGTTGGGGTCCCCAGCCGAACACGCCACGGTGATACCAGAACCATGACGTCGGTAGGCTGTTTGCATGTCATCAAGCAAGACCTACTGCCTTCTTCACATTCTGTACAGTCTCTGCTGCACTGATTTGGGCCTTGAAGGCTCCCGCAGCCGCTGCTTCTGTCAGCCACGCATCGTCGCTGATCAGCTCTGCGTATCGCTCTCGAATGGGCTTCACAATGCTCTCGACGGCTTCGGCCGCTCTTTCCTTGACGACCCGCAGGCTCATACCTTCCATGTCCTTTGCAAGTGCTGTTTGGCCAACGCCGTTAGTAGCATCACTATGTGGAGCTTCGGTCGAGGTAGCGTGATAGATGATGTCCAACAGGTTGCTAACTCCTGGTCGATTCTGAGGATCGTATGTGATGCCTTCAATAGAGTCTGTGACGGCAGCCTTCAGTTTCGCTTTGATCACATCCTCGCTGTCGGTCAATAAGATTCTCGATTTCGGATTGGGATGCGATTTCGACATCTTGAAACCAGGATCCGTCAAGGACATGACTCGCTTCGCTGGGCTGATGAGCGTTTCTGGTGCCACGAGGATGCCGTGGCCATATAGATGGTTGAAGCCATTGGCCAGCTCTCGAGCAAACTCCAGGTGTTGCGCCTGATCGTGTCCGACTGGTACGTGAGTGGTTTGATGCACCAGAACATCCGCGGCTTGCAGAACAGGGTACGAGAACAAGCCAAGCTTGAGCCTTTCGGTGCCTTCTTTCTCGTTCGAGGTCTTGTCCTTCCACTGTGTCATCCGACCAAGATAGCCTGTGCTGGCTTGGCATGATAGGATCCACATGAGCTCAGCATGTGCGGGCACGTCGCTTTGGTGAAAGATGATGCTCCGGACGGGATCCAGGCCTATGGCTAGAAGCATCGCCAGAGACTCCTTCTTCCATTGTCGTAGTTGAGCTGGGTCTTGGCGGATGGTGATAGCATGTAGGTCGACCAGGGAGTAGATCAACCGACTAGACGTGTCGGACTCATTCTGTAGCTTGACCCATTGTCGGAGTGCTCCAAGGTAGTTACCAAGATGTGGCACTCCTGTTGGCTGTATGCCGGAAAAGATGATCTTTTTGGGCGGCGATGGATGGCCGCTCAAGGCTCGGGTCTGATATGTGCAGGCGCCATTGTGACTTATCGGGAGCTTCACGTGCGGAGTCCGAAATGACTGTAGGCTACCGCGCCTCAGAGACGAGGCGCATGATAGCATCAATGTGGATGTTGATGGCTAGGAGAGCATCCTGACTGACATGTGGGCGTTCGGTGTTCCTGTGAGCTGCGCTGCAAGCACGGCCGGAGGTTTCGAACCCGTCAACATGATCCCGGATCAGTCAGAGATCAACACAGCCCAGATTCATGAGCGCATAGCTACCAGTACTGTCGCAACAAAGATGAGTGACATACACTCGACTATCCGGCCCAACACATTTCTCTTCCTGCGTCTGCCGACAGAGACACTGCGGCTGATTGAGATCAAGCTGAATACGTACGTAGGTGACGCGCGGGTGTATTTTCCACGAGCGCACGTCCAACACATGCGATGCAGTCCTGCGAGCCATGCCACAAGGTACACGATACTGAGAATGGCACAGGATCATCGACGTTGGCAAGATTGGCTCATTCCCTTCAAATCTCCTCATCGGTCGTCCCTATCACCACACATATGAGCTGCTTGAGAAGCGGGAAGGCGAGCAGTATTCGCGTCTCAGGATTGTGCCTCAAGCAGAACTCAACGCAGAAGCAGGACTTGACGATGCAGCCGCACCCAGCGAATCGAGAGCGGAGCCAGCGACGCCGACAGCCGCCGAGGCACTGCCCGAGAGTTATGACTTGCTGGCAGACGACGGCAGTGTGCTGATGAAGAACAACCGACTGACGATCGACGATGCGACGAGACAGAAGCTCACACACCAGGAGATTGAGGATCTGAAGAAGTCGGCAGGCGCGAAAGAGGTCATTGAGAGCATCTTGGCAAATCATGCCGGACTGGAAGAGAAGACGGCCTTCTCCAAGGCCAAGTACACGCTGCGGAAGCACAAAAAGTACTTGAAGCGATTCGTCGCCATGCCAATGGACATTCAGAGCTTGATCGAATACATCCTGGAAAAGGAGGCAGCACGCATCATGGAGATCAGAGAAGAGTCGTTGGGCCTGGTAGGCTCGTGGAGTAATGCACACTACAGCGGCACAGATGGGCTGAACATGGGCGATGGCAGCAAAGAGATTGGTGGTCGATGGCTTGTCTGCGATGATACTGGTGGGCTGCTGACCGCGGCGCTAGCCGAGCGCATGAACCTGCTACATCCTCCGGTGAAAGAGGAACCGCAGGAGCCAGCAGCACACGTCTCCATGACCGAGGCACCTCAGACCAACGGCGACGCAAAGACAGCAAGACCAGCGCACAAGGACTTTCCGATACCCCCACCAACGAACACCATCACGGTACTTCATCCGGCAGTACAACCCAACCTCTCGCTGTTGAAGTACTTCGGATACGATACTAGCAATCCGAATGCGATGCAGGAATCTGATCACCCTCTACATACTCACCTCAAACCACTTTCGTGGCTGCAGCTCCGGCATCCGGCCGAGGACCCGACATACACTGAGCCGGAAATTGTCCCTGAACAGACTCTTGCGACCTGGAAGTCGGGGAAGCGTGGAACGTACTACAAGAAGCGCCGGCGGTGGGAGCGATGCAAGACGATTGTTGACGAGACTCGCGAGGGAGGATTTGAGGGTGTGGTGATCGCATCACATATGGACACCGTCACCATTCTTGCGCATGCCATACCTCTTGTGCGAGGCGGTGGCCACGTTGTCATCTACAGCCCGACTATCGAACCTCTCGTCAAGATCGTCGACCTCTTCTCGAAAGAGCGGCGTTCGGCATACATCGCACACATAAGTAAAGGCGAGACGCCAACAAAGGATGACTTCCCACTAGATCCGAGACTATTGCTTGCGCCGAGTGTGCAGACCAGCAGGGTGCGAGAGTGGCAAGTGCTGCCCGGAAGAACACATCCGCTAATGACAAGTCGAGGCGGTGCTGAAGGCTTCGTCTTCACCGCGAGGAGGGTCATCCCACTTGAAGGTGGTGTCGAAGCTCGTGGCAACTTTGGATCCAAGAAGCGGAAGATCGAAAAGCAAGCCATGGATGTGGACGACAAGGTGGCTCAAGCAAGTCCAGCGCCTGTCAATGCGTTGTTTGATACAGCGGAGAAGGCCGCGGAGACATAGCTTATCCAGTATCATACCCAGGGCAGCGTCATGCCGCGGTTCCGGACGAGGAGACGTGGGCCTATACCGACTTCGACTTCAGTCAATTCCTTGTGGTATCTAATGCGATCATGTTTCCCGTCTCCTCGTCAAAGCGAGCACCGCAGCGCGTCAGAGAAGGCATTGACCATCGATGCTCCCCCGCACCCTGGATAGCTCATGCATGAGGCTCAACCGCGTGAGCGGAACGAACTTCGTGACACTTGGATCAGTACCGCGACATCAAACGCTATCGATTCCTTGAGGCCAACAGTTGATGCCGGAGCGCTGTACACGCCGCAACACACTGGGTCCATTTCTGTCGTCTGTGGAAGCATTCACGCTCGGGCTCGCCACCTCTCCGCATATCAATTGCGAGCTTACTACTCGACCAATCTGTCCACATTTCCCAGATCTCCATCACTGTGCGATCAGCAGTCTCGCATATTCATGCACTGTTACGCAGGATTTCGTCCCGCATGTGCCATTCTTGTAGCTGCAGCTCTCCCACAACGCGGGGTCAACACCAAGACGCGTGCTCATCTTGGTCAAAAGCAGCATGTTTCGACCAGGATACGTAGCGTATGAACACATGTGAGGGGTCAGCTCCGGCAGGTCGTCATCGTAGAAATTGCTTCAGTTGGGTTATATATTGGTTGGTGCAACGTGAGCTATGATGTTCTTGCTTGATCAAGGTCGTAGCAGGAGAAGCAGGAAGTGCTTCTGAGATCTATTGTCAGCTGCCGGCACAATGCCAATTCACACTAGGCTCCCCGAGGACCTCAAGGAGGTAGATGTAATTGTGAGTTGCACTGATTCGCTTTGAACCAATCGATACTAACGACCATCAGATAGCAGGAGGTATAAAACAGCTCCACAACCCACTAAGCAACCTCTCCCAAAATCTTACAATCCGACAGGTGGTCTCGCCGGCTGCGTCGTAGCTGGACGTCTCGCGGAAGCGGACAAGAACTTAGTGATCCTGGTCATTGAGCAAGGTCCCAACAATTATGGCATGAAAGAAGTTGTACACCCGGCACTTTATCCGCGCAATTTGTTTCCGCAGAGTAGGGTTACACTGTTTTGGCAGACGCAGAAGTCGAAGCAGTTGGCGGATAGGAGTCCGATTGTGCCCTCTGGAGGGACTTTGGGGGGTGGGAGTGCTATGAACTGGATGGTATTGTGCCCGCACTCATGCCTCATCCCCTGGAACATTATGAGACAGAGATAGTGGTTCTAATCGTCGTTTGAACAGGTCTACACTCGTGCACAGAGATCGGATTTCGACTCATGGAAGACGGCAGGCTGGACTGCTGATGAGATCCTCCCGTTTTTGAACAAGGTACATTCCGGAGGTGACTTATCTCATTCTCGATCCGCTGACATTCGTACAGTTCGAAACCTACCACGGCAAAGGCGACAAGGACCGCCACGGCTTCGACGGCCCAGTCAATGTCTCAAAGGGCACTCACACCTGCACGCGAGCGGAGAACGCCTTCGTCGAAGCCGCTGCAAAACTCGGATACCCCGAATCGAACGATCTCCAGAACCTCGACAACAACAACGCCATCGAGCGGTACTACAAGTACATAGGTCCCAATGGTCGTCGTCAAGATGCAGCCCATCGCTTCTTGCACCCCAAGATCCAAAGCGGCGAATACCCAAACCTTCACGTCCTGGTCGAGAAGCAAGTCGTCAAAGTCCACTTTGATGGCAAGAGGGCTACTGGCGTTGAGTATCAGACGAATCCAAAGTTTCTCGCTAATCCCGAATTTTTGTCCACGGCATATACCGCTCGCCGCTCCGTCAATGCACGAAAGCTCGTCGTTGTATCTGCAGGTGCCAACGGCACGCCAGGCGTCCTCGAGCGCTCTGGTGTCGGCGACGCGAAGCTCTTGGAGAAACTTGGCATCCCCGTCGTCGAAGATCTTCCGGGTGTAGGAGAAGATTATCAAGACCATCATCTCTCCCTGTGGGCCTACCGCACCAATCTCAAGCCAAGGGAGTGCATAAATGGCTTCATGGACGGCCGCTGGGACATCGACGATGCCATCCGAAACGGCAATGAACTTCTCGGTACAAACGGTATGGACGCGCAGGGAAAGTTCCGCCCGACTGAGGAAGAAGTCGACGCTCTAGGACCAAAGTTCAGAGAAGCTTGGGATCGCGCTTTTAAACCTTTCCCAGACAAGCCACTGATGATCCTGGCACTATACACGTGCTACTACGGCGATCACTCCGTTCTGCCCGATGACGCTGAGTATGTCTCCATGGCGAACTGGACCGGCTACCCCTTCTCCAGGGGATCGGTTCACATCAGTGGTGCAGACATGCATGCCCCTGTGGACTTCAATACGGGCTGGCTCACCGACCCCGACGACAACGACGTCAAGAAGCACATTTGGGCTTACAAGATCACGCGTGAGATGTGGCGACGCATGCCTATCTTCCGTGGTGAACTCAAGGGAAACCATCCAAACTTCCCTGAAGGCTCGGAAGCTGCTGTCGTCGAGAAGGCGGATGGGCCGATGTACACGGACGATAAGGCGAGGATCAAGTATTCTAAAGAGGACGATGCGGCTATTGAACAAAGGGTCCGGGAGATTATTAGTACGACGTGGCATTCGCTTGGTAAGTACAAGAAGCATCTCTCTGCGGTTCTGTCGAGAACACTGCTGACATCACTCTTCCGCAGGAACATGCAAGATGGCGCCAAAGGACCAGAAGGGTGTAGTCGATGGCAATCTCAGCGTGCATGGTCTCGAAGGGCTGAAGTTGGCGGATCTTAGTATCCCTCCGGAGAATGTGGGAGCGAATACAGGCAATACGGCTTTCGTGATTGGAGAGAAGGCTGCGGATATTTTCATTAAGGAGCTGGGCATCCAGAAGGTGGATTCGCCACAGATGTAGATATTGCGAATGTGGGAACATGATATGATATGTATTACTTCAAGCTCCGGAAGCACGAACGCCTACCACCTGTGAGCTCAATCGATAGTAACCGAAGGCCAGCATACCGCGAAGCACACTGGACCAGAGTACCGATCATCTGCCAAACTTGCCCCTGCCCTGCGCTTCCCAATACATCATCTGCTCCCAAACGACAGGTCCAACCTCCACAAAACTCGGCAAAAACTCATCCATCCGCCTCACCATCACCTTCAATCCTTCAACCTCATCCTTGCCCCCCCCCCCCCCCCCCCAAAACCCGCCCCACCTTCTCCCTCTCTCCTTTCGCCCTCGCAGCCGCAACCCCACCCGCATCCAGCCGCGACAGCCTATAACACGCCTCCCAATCGCTCACAACGAAATTCTTATGCTTGACCAACACCTCATCGGGCGCGGCCTTCAAAAGACAGATCTGGAAAGGGATAGAGGCCATCTCTCCCTTGCGCTCAATCATTTTCGGCTTGGAGTTGTCGGAATCCCAGGCTGGGCGGATCTTGCCGGTGCGGAGGTTGATGGTGTTTTGCATGAAGAGTTCGATGCTACTTTGGGTGCCTTTTCTGAAGAATTCGGCGCGGAGGGATGAGGGGGATGGGGATGGGGATGGGGTGGCTGGGTCGTGGGCGAGGCACGTGTTGGAGGGCGATGAGGGGTGCATGGTTTGGGAGGGTCGGGAGACTACAGGGAGAGTGGTGGAAGGAGGATGGGATATCATTCAATGCTAACCGTTGCCCTGCAATCCATAGCTGCAGCCATCAACAGTGTAAAGCCAAAGCCCTGGAGGTAAACGGGATTGTGCAGGCCTCGTTGTCATGGTGAGCAGTCGAGCATCACAGGTGCTACATTTCCTCCATCTGCTCAAACGGAAAGTCTTCCACATGGACTTCATTGGCCGGTGGCCCTTTGAGCATGAATAGAACTTTCTGTAGCTGGGTCCAGTCCAGTATGTAGATGATAGCATGGGTGAACCAGACTCCCCACGCTGTTTCAGGATGGAGAATATGAGGCATTCCAGGCGCTAGCTTCTGAGCCTTCGCCACGATCGGGCGCATGTTGGCTTCGTAATGATCAAAGACGGCCTCGTGGTCATGAGGGTATCTCAAGATGGTGCCAGCAAGATTGTATGCCCCATTCAGTGCTAATGTTGTACCCATACCGGAGAAGGGTGAGGCGCAATACCCAGCATCTCCTAGAAGGACCACTCGCCCTTTGCTCCATTTATGAAGATGCACCTGAGCAATGATGTCGTAGTAAAAATCGTCCGTGGCGGCCATTTCCTTCAAGATGCGTTCACTTTCCCATCCACAACCGTCGAAGTACTCTTTCATAAGTGCTTTTTGTGCGGACAAGCCCTGCTGCGAGACTGCTGCCAACCGCTCGTCTTTGTCGTTGACTATCGTCATCAGAACAGTGGACCTTTCCCTGTGTTTATCAGGACGAACCATGATTCCACGTCGTCCTGCGGCGTGGAACCAACGACGCCACATGGTATCAGTCTCCCCTCGAGGCATGCTGAAGAAGGCACCAAACGCATCAAGGCGCTTGACCCGATCTTTCTCGCCGTCCATACCCCAGACGATACGCCTGGTGGAGCTCTGCAGACCATCTGCACCAACAACGAGATCATAGCTTCGACGTTGGCCACTCTTGGCGAAATGCACTTCGACCTGGTCGCCATACTGATCGATAGAGTCAAGATGGTCTCCAAAGATGTATTCAACCCCAGCACCCCCATTCCGTTTGGCCTCCTCGCTAGCCTGTTTGCTGCGGCGATACATGATCTCAGCAAGTCGTCCTCGCATGATTTCGATGTCAGCCGTTGGTCCTTGTGTCTTGCCACTTTTATCTGCAGCGAAAGACGCCCAGACTTGGTTTCGTGCGTCGACCCATTGCACTCCTTCCTCTCCTGTGGTGGAAGCACGAATCTCAGACTCCAGGCCCAGCTTGCGGATGATGGTGACTCCGGCACCGCGAATGTCGA
Source organism: Mycosphaerella arachidis (assembly GCA_001297265.1). Taxonomy (NCBI): domain Eukaryota; kingdom Fungi; phylum Ascomycota; class Dothideomycetes; order Mycosphaerellales; family Mycosphaerellaceae; genus Mycosphaerella; species Mycosphaerella arachidis. The sequence continues at coordinate 340,512 of LIHB01000006.1, forward strand.
CGTTCTGACCATTTGTCCTGAGAACTGAAGACCGCTCGAGAATCGTGATTTGCGGCTTCTCGGCCGCTGGAAGAGGACTGAGAAGTAGGAATGTGGCCAGTGTTGGTCCTGCGATACTGCAGCCAGTGATCAGGATGTTGAGAGGCGGCATATCTCTTGTTTCTTGGACTCTTGCAATGATGCCCTTCGAGCACACATGGTGGCTCCCGGTGTCTTATAGGCGATTCCATTGCGATGAGTTGTCATCAAGACTGCCATGATGTTGTTGTCAGTGACGATGTTTGATATTCCTTTGGTGGTGATACACGGTCGTCATTGGCTCGGGTCTCGGGTCTTGGATCCTGCAAATGAGTGCTCGGACGCTTCGAAGCCGACAGGGAGGTCAACATCTCTTCTTCCTCTGCAGCGCGGATCCTTCGCCCTCAGTATCACCAGCTGCTCGAGTCGCCGAGGACGGCCACCGATCGATGAGGATGATATGCGGAGCTTACGAGCCCTAGAACGGCGACAACGACGGAGTCAGCTGTGTCGCACATCAGGACATGGAGCGCTTATGGGTCATTGTTTCGTGGGTGGCTCGGTCCTGACTTGACGTTGTGGACGTGAGCTCGAGGTGTTCACGCTAACCTTCGGCCTGGCTCCAACCAGCGTCGATTGTCTGGACGGGAAGGTGCTCAAGGCCACGAATAGGCAAGCAAGAGCAGGTTCCGGCGGCGTAATCGACTCATCGGACCCCCTAACAGTCGCAGAACACGTCGCAGGCAGGTCATTCGAGGGTAAACCTATGCCCAGTGAACAGAGCTGCAAATCCCACAGCGAAGCGTCCGAGACAGCTTGAGATCAACGCGGCCCCAGATACCGATACGTACTACGCGAAACGAATGTCCAGTTGAAGAAACCGTCCCTGCCTACAGCTTACAAGGTCTGGGGCTGGCTGGTTGCCTTCGTTGTTGTGGTAGGGGTTGTCGTTATCTGCCATAGAAGATGGTAAGATTGGCAGGCAGGCACTGTGATGCTGATTCAAAGTCTCATCGCTCTACTCATAGTCGCACCAGGTCTCGTGCGTTGGTTTGCTGTATGACTGTGGACAATGAGGAGGATTGGTTGTGGTCAGAACTTTCAATTCTCTATGCTACACACAGGCGGTGCCGTAGGTGTAGTTGAGAAGTCCTCAACGAATACATCAGAATCTAGCGCAGTATAAGCGGCAAGATGCAAAACAGGCCAAAATCTGAACATGTATCTTCTCCCCTCGCTTTAACGTCTGTTTCTTACTCCCCATACCCATACTCCTGCCAACATTCCGTCGCCTCAGCACCATCCAGTCCACCACACTCTCTCGAGGCGAGCACATAATGTATCTTGGAGGCCGCAGGCGGGATCCACGTGGTGGCTACCAACACGAAGAACACGATGCACGCAAGCGCAAAGCGCCAATTGCGCTCGCGCCAACTTCTGATCATCTTGGGCTTCGGCTTGAAGAATTAGGATCAGATACTGGGGTAGTCGGGAGATTCGAGTACTTACAGGTGCTGCAGTTAGCCTGAGTCCTCTAGAAGCACCGAATTCGAGGTCTGGGGCCAAACTCGAGCCGCTGTTGGGGAACTGGATGTCAAAGATGTTGGGCAGTGGTCGCAAGGGGATGGCGTTGGCGGAGGTCGGTGGCATGGTGTTGATAGTGGTCGTTGCTCTGGTGGCGTTGCGGACTATTCGAAAGTGTCGTGCAGCGCTGTAGTCGTAACCTCATTTGGTGACAGGCATATCCAGATTGGCGCACAACAGGATATTGAGTAGCTCGCCTAGGCAATGGAAAGAGCGTTGACTCAAGGTTCTGCGACGATCGTCGCCGTGGTCAGAACTGGTCAGCAGAATCAGCTAGTGCATGGAAGCCATAACCATATGGTAGCACCCGGAGTTCTGGCCAATAGCCCAGTTCACTGTTTCGAGGTGCCTGAGGCGCGCGACGCCCATCCCTGACAAGTAGAATTGGGCGTCACTGGTCTCGTGGGATTATAACTCGTGGGTATAAGCATGCTTCTGCCAAGAAAGAGCCGCATCCTCCTCAGATTCGAGCCCAGGACACTAGTTCCCCTCTGTCTCGTACTGGTTATGCGACACCTTGTATGGCACAAGGATCACGAGAAGTAGCAACATAACGACCATCATGGGAATGGATATGCAGATTAGAAAGCCTCGAAAGGTACTGCGCTTCCTAAGCTTAGGTTTGGGCTGTGATTGATGCATCAGACACTTCTCCCTTGTTTGACTTGAACACAGAGACTCACGGGCGCTCTTGCCAACCTGATATGACCGGCTTCAAGATCTACTGTGGCACTGATTTCCGGAAACTGTATATCGAACATGTTCGGAAGCGTCTGCAAGGGAACAGGGCGATTATGGCTACCCGCCATTGTTGCAGTTGGAAGTAGGTGTACAAGTGACATATAGTATTCGGTTCTTGCGGTAAAGGGGAGCAAGGTCTGGTTGACGCGCTGTTGCAAATGTCTTATTATCAAATTCCTCGGGCTTTGAATTGGAGGCATGGCTCTTGAATCAATCTATTGTCGGTCAGAGCTGGTCAGCGATAGCAATCAGAGTTTTCATAGGTGAGCAGAGAGCAGGGACTAAACAAATGACGGATGGGAAGTCGAGCAATTCGGCGACAGCCCCATATTTTGCATCCTTCGCATCTGGCAATGGCATGATCGACCGCGGCGAGGTGTGTGTTACCTCTTATATCGAGGCTCCTGTACCTGCCGTGGGCGTGGCAGAGCTCAGTATCAGTATCAGAATCAGTACCAGGCATCTGCTCAGGCTCGAAAGCATGATTCTCCGTGAACAAGAACATGTTCTCGCAGGTCGCTTCGTCAAAGTCGACAGCCTGTGAGGCTGATGGACGTTATTGATGTTTTGATGGTAAGATCAATGCGTGGCGAAGCAGATGAAGTGACGCGGATGAACGATCAGCGCGAGCTTTTTGCAGGGATGAGGCGGGGAGTCGCGAAAACATGTGAGTAACGACTCTTACTGCAATTATACCATTGTAATACACTTTTTTACGGTAGATCAACATGGCAGACGCACAAGTAAAAGAGTGGCAAGACCGCGCCGAGGCGCTCAAGCCATTGAACCTCAAGCAGATCGAAGGCCCACTCGGCGAGCTCAACGACCACCTCACCCTCCGCAGCTACATCGTGGGCTACTCCCTCACCGACGCCGACACGACAGTATGGAAGACGCTGCGCAGCAATCGAGTCGCACACGCGTACATCAAGCAGAATTTGATGGTCAACCTGTCGAGATGGTTCAGCTTCATCGAGGAAACAGCCAGCCCCACGATTGACCTGCCCACGCGACCAAAGGAGGCAGCAGACGATGGCGCCAACTACGACATTGGCCTGCCCGATGTCGAGAAGGGGGTTGTCACGAGATTCCCACCAGAGCCATCGGGCTACCTGCATATCGGACACGCCAAGGCCGCTCTCCTCAACGACTACTTTGCCCACAAGAAGTACAACGGCAAGATGATTGTCCGATTCGATGACACCAACCCGTCCAAGGAGAACCAAGAATTCGAAGACTCTATCCTGAAGGACTGCGAGCTCCTCGGTGTCAAGCCAGATCAGGTCACCTACACCAGCGACTACTTCGAAGACTTGTACAAGCAGGCCGTGGAGATGATCAAGGCGGGCAATGCCTACGCCGACAATACCCCGCAAGAGCAGTTGAGAGAGGAGCGCATGCAGAAGATCGAGAGCTCACATCGTAATGACTCCATCGAGGACAACTTGGCACACTTCGAGGAGATGAAGAAGGGCACCGAAGAGGGCACCAAGTGGTACATTCGCGCCAAGATCGACATGAGCAGCAACAACGGTGCTATGCGAGACCCAGTCATCTACCGCTGCAACCCAGATTCACACCACCGCACAGGCACAACATGGAAGATCTACCCAACCTACGACTTCGCATGCCCGGTTGTCGATTCCGTAGAGGGCATCACCCACGCGCTCAGAACCACCGAGTACAACGACCGCGACCCGCAGTACCAATGGTTCTTGAAGAATCTCAACCTCCGCCACGTCTACAACTGGAACTTCTCCCGCATGAACTTCATCAAGACCTTCCTGTCCAAGCGCAAGCTCAACAAGGTTGTCAGCGAGGGCAAGGTCTGGGGATGGGACGATCCTCGCATGCCAACGGTGCGTGGTATCCGTCGCCGTGGTATGACTATTCCTGCTCTGCAAGAGTTCATTGTCAAGCAAGGTCCAAGCAAGAACATCAACCTCATGGACTGGACCAACTTCTGGGCTACCAACAAGAAGTACATTGACAACACTGCCAAGCGCTACACCGCTGTCACCACGAAGGATAAGGTGACCTGCACAGTTGCTGGCGCACCAGAGGCTGCCCGCACAGAAGAGAAGCCCGTCCACGCCAAGAATGCAGAGCTCGGCAACAAGAAGGTCGTATTCAGCAAGACCATCATCCTTGACCAGGAGGATGCTCGCTCCTTTGAAGAGGGCGAGGAGATTACCCTCATGAACTGGGGCAACGCTATTGTTCGCAAGAAGAAGCACGGCTTGAACCCACTGAACCTCGTCAAGTCTGAGGGAGACAAGTCGGTCACTGAGCTCGAGCTGGAACTCCACCTGCAAGGAGATGTCAAGAAGACCAGCAAGAAGGTGACTTGGCTGTCGACCGATCAGGAGCTCGTGCCAATCACTTTGTACGACTTCGACTACCTGATCACCAAGGACAAGCTTGAGGAGGAGGATAGCTTGGAGGCTGCCTTGAATCCAAATACCGAATTCAAGACAGAGTCTCTCGCAGACTGCAATGTCGCTGAGCTGAAGGAGGACGACATCATCCAGTTCGATCGCAAGGGCTTCTTCAGGATCGACAAGCCGTTCAAGCATGGCGAGAGCGCTGTCGCATTCCAGATCCCTACTGGCAAGAAGATGTAGGCCGTCTTCAAGCCACGAGAAGCCGAAGTGAGGGAAGCTTTGGCACGCAACCTTATGCGGGAAGGTGAATGAACGACGAAAGAAAGGATGTAGACGCGCAACACGAGAAAACGCAAGACACGATAATTGTCACGTGCTGCTAGGCTCGATAGGTCTTTAGACTTTTGCCAAGTGCGGATCTGGACCCAACAGCCGAACGCCACAACAACTCACATCATCCTTCGCTTGGCCCAGATCTTCCATGGCTCGCCTGAGAGCGCAGATCTATATCACCTGCCTATGCCATTTTGAGCAGAATTCTGCGCAGCCTGGAGACACTACTGCACTTCTGGACATCGGAGAATTCGTCCTGCATGAAGTCGCTGTCACACGTGTTCGGATTCTTTCCTTGCTAGAACCATGGTTGCGGTGTCTCTGCCCCACTGGGCGACACGAGGCGATCGTCGGCCGGTGGCCGTTGACAACACGACTGAGATCAGCCAGCCACAGAGCCTTGGTGCAACGACTAGACCTTCGTGGTTTGGCTTCTCAAGGCTTGTTGCGGCAGAGATCACCCACCTTCACTCCTCAAATTCCATAGCCTGAGTAGGTCAGTGCATAGGGCAGAGCTTTATAGTAACGAGACCCTCCCTCGTACATTCCTTTCCTCTCTTCGCGCATAGCCTCTATACCCTCCAACCATGAAATCCTTCTCCCTCACCTCAGCGCTGGCCCTCGCCACACTCGCCTTCGCGCTCCCAGCAGAAGAATACGCCTTATCCAAGCGCGATGCCTACAACCCACCCCGCAACCAAATCTACGTCCAGACCTTCCGCACCCCCTCTGGCTCAGGCCAATTCTCCATGCTCCCCATGATCCAAAACCCAACTCAACTCACCCACGTCCACCTCGCATCCCTCCACATCAACTCCGACCCCAAAGCCATCACCCTCAACGACAACAACCCCAACGACACAATCTGGGACAACGTCTGGAACGAAACAGCCCAGCTCCAGCGCACAGGAGTAAAAGTCCTGATGTTAATCGGCGGTGCCGCCGCAGGCTCTTACCCGAGACTTTGCTCTGGCAGCAATGGAGGTATCAACGAGACGTACTACATGCCATTGTACTACACTCTCAAATTCCATAAGCTCGATGGAGTTAATCTCGACATCGAGGAAAGAGTCAGCTATACCTGTCCCCTAGCCCTCCTCCAACGCTTCAACCGCGATTTCGGAACAAATTTCCTCCTAACCATGGCCCCTGTAGCCTCCGAGTTACAAGCTTCTGGCTACGGTCTAGGCGGGTTTTCATACAAAACTCTAGACCGCTACGCAACGAACTCCAACAGACCGAATGGGAAATTGGTCAACTGGTACAACCCCCAATTCTACAACGGATGGGGCGACGCCAGTACGCCAAATGGATACATGAGCATTATTAAGAATGGTTGGGCTGCGAGTCGCGTCTCGTTGGGGGTCCTGGACAACCCCAACGACGGCGGAAGTGGCTGGTTTAATCTAACGAAATATCAAAGCACCATCAAGTCCCTGCGGACCTCGTACGGGAATTCTTTTGGAGGTGTGATAGGCTGGGAGTATTGGGATGCTGGGCTGAAGGACAATCTTCCGCAGCCGTATCAGTGGGTTGCGCCCATGGGGGCTAGTGCTTTTGGGACGGTGAAGAAGAGGGATGAGAGTGAGGTTGAGAGCGAGTTGGAGGAGAGACAGAGTGTTGGGTTGGATCCGGTCAGTTATGGTCCTGCGCCGTATCCCGAGTTGATGAGTAAACTTGAGGGATTGGGCGCGTTGCATATTGCTGCTGTGAGGGCGTTGAACATAAGTCGAGGAGACCTTGGGGGCGCGCTGCAGATTTTGGGGTTGAATCTTCTGGGAGGCCTGGGGCAGAAAGAGTAGTAGTGATTCTGCACGTTTCACCACGATACTTCTTCTCACAAAATTTGCTTGGGAAGGTACGACGGCATACACACCTCCCCGATACCATCCGTAAGCTGCCTCTTATTACCACCATCAGCATCCACAATTCATATATTCCCATACGGCTGCTCCGCCGAGGCCGAAAGCGAGCCATTCTCCATCGGGGCTCCAGGCAAGTTGAGCGAACTATAGAAGACAACCGAGGTGGCCGAGGCCCACAGGACTAGAGACCGCGAGTTTGCTTTGTTTTGACAAGGTGAGAAACTGGTTACCCGCGCCCACGGTCCATTCTGGCTGCCAGGAGTCGACGTTCGCCGTAGTAGAGGCTGGCTGGGCCGATGCCGCCTCTGGTGAAGTAGGCAACGGTGTCGCTGACGAACGCAGGAGCGAATTTCAAAGTGTTGGTGTTGGTCAGTTGGCGGACGCCTTGACCGGTGGCGAAGTTTACGGAGTAGATTTGGTTGACTGTTTGATTCCATCATGAGGGGTCGCGTGCTGAGTAAGTGTCCTCCTGTAATAGTTGGTAGAACACAATCCGTTTGCAAGCCGCCGGCCACTTCGACGCTCCCAGGCAGTAATTCGGTTTGATAACCACTTATCGGAAGTCGGTGCCGTCGGGACGAATAGCGTAGATAGAAAGCTCTTGCGTCTGTTCCTACCCTTCGCCATCGCCGTGCTCAAACCAACCCATCTCTTAACCAGAAGAGAAGACAACGGATTGCCCGTCAGGCGAACACTGCGGCTTGAAGTACCTTGACCCCGTCTGATCTTGTTAAGCATGTCCTCTCCCCCGGAGCTAGATCCATGATCCATATGTTGCCTTTCCAATCCTGGTCTGGACCAGCAGCAGTACTGACATACGCAAGCATACTGCTATCGGGCGACAGTACTCCTTGCTCTTCGACGGATTAAGTGCCCAGAAGTTGTTCCAGATCGCTACCATCTGGCCGGATGGGAAAGATTTCCGAATTCCCAATGCCACTGCGCTCTGATGTGAAGGCGATGGATGGGCCATCGTGTGAGAAACTGGGATATGATGGCAGAACGAGCTCTGATCGCCTATATGCAATCGTGCGTTTGTGCCATCGCTGTTCGCAATGTATAACTATTCGGAGCTTGGACATATCCGGTACTCTAACATGATAACCTGCTTGCCCTCCGCTTCCGTATGTCGTGGTGCGAGATAGGACATGTCGAACACATTGTCGTCTAGGTGAAGCTGTGCCTGGACCATGGTAATGCTGACCGTCAAGCTCGCCCAGATGATGGCTGGATTTCGCATTATTTGCGCTGTTTAGAAGCACGCGACTCGCCTAAGAAAGGTACTGGTCCACAGAATAGGTGTTTCTAATACGAAAAGATTCATTGACGACAAATGCAGAGCAAGGAAAGGTAGCCGCGAGAGTTTCGTAGGAATATCTATTCGGTACTGACATAATTCTTGACTAGTTCATCCTTGAGCAAAGGCACAGGCCTTCGAGGCCTGATATTGGGACTTTGGCGACATTAGTCAGTGTCCGCAGGGTAGGGTCTATCTAGATCTGATACACCAATGAACATGCCTGCAGCATGCGAACACGAGCCTCGCAGAAAGATGGTGTAGTGATCAACACCGTGGAGGCACTGCTCTCATAGCGACGCCACAAACCGCGACAATGATGACTAACCAGGTTCTGACAGGGCGATCACTGAAGCCGAGATAGACTCGAGGCGGGCGTCATTTCATCATGGAGGAGAGGCTTGCACTACGCCGAGCGGCCTCTGGTCTCGTTGCGAGTATGCCACTATTTGGTTGTATAACCTCGCAGTCCAGGTATGCTTGCTGATTGCGAGTCTTATAACAAGCTTTCGCTAAGAGGCCGGCAAGTGTCGCGCGCTTCTCTACACTCCGAGGTTACGACTTACTTCGAGGCCCGCGCCCCGGCGAGTTTCTGCTGCCAGTAGGGCGCCCTTAGTCGAACTTGAAAGAGTTCAATAGCTAAGAAGATGGCATCAAGGTATTTGCTCATTCACGGCAGCTTCGTCATGTCGCTGAGGGCGTACATCGCCGCCGAGTAAGAAGGTCCATTGCCGAGGCTGATCGAGTAGTGTGCCCATTGGCGAAGAGCTTGATGCTAGGCTGAATCCAAGCTCTGACTCTGTGAAGTCGCGTCGTAGGGACTATGTCGCGATGGGGAGGTTTCCTAGTAAGTCGCAATAGGCCGAGAGGCAGTCAAAGCTAAGCAGTATGACAAGTTTCCGCCACAGTCATATGGCCTCGATGGATCGCGTACCGACGCTAAGGCCGTGGTAACATCTTCGACTCTATGCAGCATCGGAGTCAGCGTCCCAACGCCAAAACACCCACGCTAATTGATTGTCACCTTCACACCCCGACCAAGAGTCATGACATTCGTTGCCGTTTTGCGCCATGGCCGCGCTCATCGGCCATTCGCTTACGCTCCATTTCTTCCTTCATGATGCGCTCGGCATTACTCATCTTCTTCTCTGGCTCAGGCGCAGCTAAGGCTTTGGGCTTTGCGAATGGGTTCTTCTTCGCCAGCGGATTGCCACCCTTTGTCTTTTTCAGTCCAGCAAGTGACAGCTTCGCAGGCGCTTCGGCCTTGGTTGGAGTGCTCTCGTTCTCGTCCTCATCCTTGGTCTCCAGATCCTGTTTGGCCGGTATGCGCTCATCTGGCTTATCAGCAGCCGAGAATGTATCTATTGCGATAGCTTCACCCTCTTGCTTTGCATCCGGTGCAGGGTTCACCTTCACTGGAGCCTTCGCCTTCAGGCTGAAGCCAGACACCTTGACAGGCTCGGTAGGTGTACCTTCGCCAGCGTCACCTTCTGCCGGTATGGGACGTGGTTGTAGCTGCTCTTCTGCTTTCCGCTTCTTGGCTGCCTCTTCTTGTGCTCGCTTGACCTGCTGTTCCAGCAGCCTCGACTCGATGTCTTCGTCTCCTTTTGCTAGACGATCCTTCTTCTTGATGTCCTCCCTCCGGCTGATTGCCGCAGCGCTATCGTCAATCCACGAAATCTCGAGGCCGCGGTCGCCCTCTTCGACTCTGCAGATGCCCTCTCGGCCCAGATGCTTCGCGAACTCGGTCAGGCTCGGCCACTTGGTCGCGTTCATGTGCACGTGCTCCTTGTCTCGGATGTACTCCTGGTAGAAGTTGTTCATGTGCACCTTCTTCTCGCCGTGCGCCGTTCTGAGCAGCTGGAGGAAGTCGCGCTGGAACTGTCGCGAGTAGTCGTTGATGAACTTCTTGGGGTCTTCGCCGACCAGCACCATGGCGCGCACGTGGCCTTCGGACATGGTGTGCTGCTTGAAGCCGTTCTCGTCGCGACATTGCTTCTCGCAGATCTGGCAGTACCACCGCAGCCGCTGCAGGCCCTTGGCCTTCATCTTGTTGGCCACATATTTCGTGCTGCCCACTTCTGCTTTGCCCATGATTTCACGGTAGTCGTGTCTGCCAGACCTTCGCGACCGGAATGGAGCGAGAACGTCGTCGAGGAATGGTCGCTGGTGTGCTGTAGATGTAGACCAGGCGAGTACAGTATCGGAAGCTGGTTAGTCATCAGCCGAGAATTTGCCACTGCCCTGACCTTCTCCTTGAACAGACACGCCCATGCTCTTCACTTCATGATTACCGACCTTTTCACAGGCGACATCATCGAAGCTGCTCGTCCCAATGATGCCATCAACGCCATGACTGTCGCTGATGGCTAATCGAGGATCAAACATTCACAGCGTCCACATGCCTGCAAATTCTACTAACAGTAACATGGCGAAAATGGAATATCTGCTTGAAAATCAGGGCCACTACTGGTGCTACATAGCAATGCACTCGCTATCTATCTATCCAGTAAATCCGCCGCATCCTGTGACATTTATGCCTGGGTAGAAAATATGATCGAAGTTGATGCCAAGGACGCCGATGGCCAGCTGGGAATTGTTGCCTGGAAACAAGATGGTCAGCATGCGTGTCCACCATAGCCATAGGGCACATGGCGTCACTCACAGTCCTCTGGCTCCTGGCCATAGCAGCGGAAAGTCGTGGAAGGACCATCAGCTCCCTTCTGGAACCAGTACTCAGTCCTGGAGTGGCGATACCCCACCTCCTGTCGCAGCACTTGAGGCACGCCATCTGTTCGACCGTCAGCAACATTGAACGCATCAGCCCGATCAGAAGTACTCACCAGCAGCGTGTGTGACACGGTGGTAAGGCCCCTGGTTGTCATCCGTGTTGCCGCTCAATGCATCAACAAAGTCCGCGAAAGCCTGGTTGCCTGTCCTGAACTCGCCATACGAGTACGCAGCAGCGACATCATATCCTTGGGCAGCGAAGCTCGTATACGCCATCTTGCACAGCATGCCACCAAGACTGTGGCCTACGATCTTGAACTTATAGCTTGGGTACGCCGCGATGGCGTGGTCTAGCACTCTCTTTGACTCCGGCTGGATCGCATTCCAGGCTTTGAGGCCACCCATGTGCACCTGGCAGGTCGAGCAATTGACTCCTGGAGTCACATACGGCACGAGTGTCGCACTGATGTCGGTGAGAAGATCTTCCAGGCCAGCTGTACCTGGGAAGGCCATGACCAGTTCTCGATCGCCATCGTGACGGAACAGTGTCATCTCCGTAGCCGGGTCTGCATTGGCGAAGCCCTGAACCACTGTGCCTTGTGGTGGTATCTGGCACGGTGCTCTGGGGTATGTTGGTGCGTATTTGCCATAGTAGATCAGCTCATTGTACAGGCTCTGGTCGACTATCGATTATCAGCCTCTGGAGTTGAAACCAAGACCTGCCGCCTACCATTAGTTCTTGGCCTCTGGGTGCTAGGCTTGCCAATGACGGCTGCTTGGACGGTTAAAATTGTAAGGCAACTCGCGAGAGTGATTTCGAACTTCATGGTGGCCGCTTTGTCCAGCACTCCATGCTGGCCAGTATTCTATTTTTTACATACAAATCCTGCAAGCCTCGGTATCTGGTAGCTTTGGCACTATGCCGTCCAACGCTCGATGGTGCAAAGATCTACTGCAGATCGATTTGCCAACTACTTCTTACGGATTAGCGCACTGGCAGATTACCGAGGATTATACGAGGTGAAGAATTGCAGTGAATGTGATGTGGCACGAGTCCTCACGTCGTCTCAAGGCGACGAAGTTATGGCGGGAAACACAAGAATGACCATGTCCTCGCTTCGATTTCTGTCATCTCGGCCAACAGGCAGTACCTACACTTTGGCAATCCCGAAGGACGATTTCGCCCACATCGTGCAGAGTTGAGCGACTGTCGATGGCCTGCCACGAGTGTTTGTACCGAAGTTTCGCGGAAGCAGTAGAAGCCTCGTGACGACCTGAGAGGCTACCAAAGCCTTCCTCGTGTATCATTCAATGCCGCCCAGTCGGCTTCACGTGCCATCGTAGCTTCCACGCCTTAGGCACACGCGGCCTGACAGGCGGATGAGATGGAAGGAAGGCCCTGCACGTGGAGCAGATGGACGTTGCTCATCACTACAGCTTCCGTGATCATTAACTGCTGTTCCGTCGACCAGATGGCTGTTGCCGCCATCGATATCGCAGTTGCCTCTCCAGACGACACCATATGTTGACATTCTCAGTTGGCTCACGATGTTCTTCACACATACTCATAACATCAACGCAAACGTCAACATCGGATCCAAAGCACTTTTTCTCGCAGGATCGGTATCGATGAACCACGGCAAGCACAACATAGACTCCATCACCACGACAATTCGGCAACATAACCTCTAAATCACGTCCTCCACCCTACAAGCATGTCGAGCAGACTTCGAGACTCAACTCCGCTCGACAACATCGACCAAGATGCCATAACACCCGCGCCGCCTCGCGACATATACATCCCCCGGTATCGAGACGAACTTTCTCTCGGCAACTTCGACGGCCAAGCTGAGGAACCCATCCGGATTGCATCGCCACCTGCGTCGCCGCAGCAAGATGATACAGAGGCGGACGATGGGCCTGCGGTCGCCCAGCGACGCAGGGAACCAGTAAGTTGCTTCCCACTGCACGACCCTAAGCACTTTCCACACTTCGACATTGAGTGGCTCGACTGGTGCGTCTATCGCAAGCGTCTCGTACTTGGGTGCGCGATCTTTGTTGCGGCGCTTGCGGCTTTTGCCTATGGCCTTGTCTACGAGTATCATCTCAAGCCGAAGGAACAAGAGAAGAATAGAGATGGGTTCCCCAACAACGGGAATTTGTACCTTTGAGGAGGGACCGATTGAATGTACCGTCCATATAACGCTGTGTGAACCTCTCTCCGAAATTTCCATCTGACAGTGGCAGGTCCGCGTTTGTGGTATGACGGGCTCGACGATTCTCATCCTTATGGGCTTGACGGCTATACCGACGGTATTTCCCCTCTGGTTGGGGATCCAGGAGTATATCAAATATAAGAAAGAGCAGCGTGATGGTGGTGAGGATTCCAATAATGGGACTTTGTACTTTTGAACAGGGACCTATCGACTGCACCACAAGCACAACGCGGTGTGACACTTTCTGTGAGATGTAAGTTTGATTCTCTGCAGCTGTCGCATCTTCTGAGCTGACTCCTTCAGTATTTCCCACGCTCTTGTTCTGGACGCTGTCTTTTCGGAAACGGTATCTGATGGTTGATCATTGTGTGCATAAATTGTGGAGAGATTCATTGCATGAGGCATTCAGCGCACAATTGGGATGAAAAAGAGTGTTTTTGAATTCGTGATCATGAGCCGTTCGGACAGTGTTTAGCCCACCGTAGCTATAATATAGATTACCCGCCTCGTCTTGGGGAAGCATAGGATGCTTCAACTGAGAGCTCAATTCCATCATTGATGTACGACAACAGTCACTTGTTCGGGTTGGAACAACTACAACTACACAAATCGATTGCTCGTTACATATCACCTGACGTAGCTGCCTCAAACAGCCAACCAGTTGCCACCTACGCCAGCGATATAGCAACAAGAATACGACATCGTCACAATGTCACCGCGTCTCCACTCGAACGCGCGACCTTCAATGGGAGCAAAAGGAGAAGACTGAAGTCTGCAGAACTCTAGTAGGGGAGGGAATTGAACTACATCGTATCGGTCTTATCGTTGCCAGTAATGCGGAACTGCAATCTTCCGATTGGAGCTACGCACACGCCAATGTAGGACTTGCGCCACTGGTTTGTTTCACTGCTTCTTGTGCTGGAAGTGATACTTGGAAGCATTATATGGTCTTCTTACTGAGGCTGCAAGGTGAATGTGGAGTAAGGTTGGGGTGAAAAGTTGGCATGTGAAGATTGGCGGATCGTCGGCCCGTGGCTCCACAGTGAGCGCATCGCGCACGAAATGGAGTGATGATCTCTGTTTGCTGCACGTTTCGCTCGTATAGCTCCGAGGTCAAGGAGATGATCTCCTAGAATCCAGGCTATGCGCTCGTGGTAGCGAATCTTTTGAGAAGCTCCTTGAGCGAACATCCCAGCACGTTGTTTTTCATCGACATTATCTGGAACAGCGACTCATGCTACATGCTTGTCACTCGCCTGTGCTGGATAGACCGCACAGTCTACCGAGACTCCAGTCTTAGGTCCAGTAATGAAGCACTCTTGTCTTATCGTAGCCTCTGGCCGCGACCTCTCCGAAGAAAAAGCTCTGGCTAGCATAGCCTGCCTCCAGTTTCGCAGCCACCCAATTCCAGCCGTCCAGTCTTCCCGCTACTGGGCCAGCTCCGTGATACTGCAACTCTTCTTGTGAGCCTTCTAACCCACCTTCTGGCACTCTTGGCTGCAGGAGTAGCGGACCTTGTACTTGGCATGGGACTTCAGCAGCTTCAATTCATCAGCTTTGTCGTAGCACGAGCCATAGACGTGAGCGATGTGGTCGAAGGTCTTAGAGAATGGTGGGCCGACAATAGACCACTGTCGGTTGCCGATCGTGCGCTGACGAATCTCTCCTTCGCAGTAGGCGTTGAAAGCACCAGGTGTCATTCGCCGAATGGCCTTCTCTTTCATTTGTCTCGGAGTGTCCGATGAAGGACTTGGCTGCCTAGGCTTGATTGTAAGAAAACGAATTTCACTGAACATGAAGTCGAAGAGGAGCTCGAACTCATGGTTGCTCGTGTCTTGGCCGTCCTTGCATACAAAGACGGCGTCGCCGAAGAAGGGAGAGTGCGTGTAGTATCTCCAGTCGCATCTCCACCAAGAAAAAGACGGGTTGTAGCCTTTGTTGCTAGGGTCGAAAGACCAGTGCAAGACCTCGATGGGGGATCCGAGTCTCTGCGCACAGTGCCCACACCTCACATCGTGGAAAGGAGTCTCATTGAGGGGCTTTGACGATGCCCCAGAGACAGTCTCCGGGCAGTTTGGTGCACTCAGTTCGCTGTCGTGATACTCTCCATCAAGCGATCGACCTCATCCGTTTGTGGCTGTGTTGGCAGGCATGCGAACGTAGATGCCCTCGTGGTAATCTTTGTAGTAAGTTTGAGGCCTTTGGATGAGTCGGGTTGAGAGATGGTTGCGCGACAATGGAGACCTTTATAGTCTAATGAGAGCGCTGTCGCCTACAGACGCTTCTCCAAGACTAACCGCTCACTCGCCTCCAGTGAGCGTAGTGAGCCTAAATCTGGGTCCCGGAAGATCAATCTATTTATGTATCACTCCATAGATCGTCAGTGAATGAACGAGAAGGTCTGTGCGTGTAAACTTTGTTTGTTACATCCACTTTCAACTCAACAATCTCGCACTCCTCTGTGCAGCTACCTGAGGGCTAGAGCCGCATCCGTGGGTCACAGAGCCAGAAATCTGTGTGGCTCCCTGGGAAAGTGCCAGACGACTGGAATAAACCATTTGGTTTCGCGCACATCATCGGCGCCAGCCTACTGGTTCTCTGCGGAGAGCTTCGATATGCGGGCATTGTACTGCTCGTAGGGCGTCTTGTCTGGCTGCTGTCCCTGCTCGATTTCCATTTGGCTGCCTGCATTGTAACCCTGTTCAAAGCAATCGTCTCGAGTCGCCTCGAGCTTCGACGCCAACGCACGAGCGAGGATGAAGAACCTACTCTGTGTCCAGATATCGTATTCATTTTCCAAATCTCGACTAATGCTGATCAGGCTGCTGAACAGGCTTTTGACAGATATATTGATGACAGACGACTGCCACGCTTCCTTGCGAAGCTTCAGGCTGCCGTCACAGACAGGTCTTTCACTATGCACAGTCTTACGCGGACTCAGCCCCGGGCTGGGAGTTGGAAGGGGCGCCGCAGCTCAGCTGCACCAATGTTATGCGCATGGTGTCGCCCCTGTTGCCAAAATACTGACTGCCATCTGCTCCAGTCTCGAGATACTGAAGAAGGCGATGCAAGGGCAGAAATACCCTAGCATGACGCAATGTCGCCTCAGTCTGAGCGAACGAAGGTCGAAGGGAAGGCAGCGAGGACGGGCGAATCGATATAGCCAGCTCTTGGAGGATTATGATCACTGATGGGGATACCAGCAGGTCCAGCGTGCCGCCAAGTATGGCGTGGAGTTGAAGATCCGTATTTACACGGACCTCAACGCGACACCGCAGTCATCAGTTCATCCTCGTACCGACGCGCCACCCGCCACAAAGATACCCCCGATCGAAGAGATGCCGCAATGGATGCGAGACCTGGCACGATCACCTTGGAGCCCTATACTGTCCCCGACGCTCTTGTACGCCATCTTCATGCATGGCATCCGTGACGGCCTTTCTGTCATCTTGATTTGGTACAGCATGGTTTTCATCACCATCGCACATTTCAGCCTCTACCACGACATCATCAAGGCACTGTCCGAAAATCTTCCCGTGTACTGTCCAGAGAGTCGCGAGATATCTCAAGCTTATTTCGACGTATGTGCGCGGTCCCTTCAAGTAGCCAGTAAGCTGACAGTGCGCGCAGAGGGCACAAAGCGACATGTACGTTCTAGCTGTATTCGCAGCGGACAAGTGCTTGGTCTTGACGCTGTGCCTCATGTTGCAAGGCGAGTTCCTGTACGCAATGTCTTTCCGCAAGTGCCTCTATGGAAGTGCGGCCTTCAACTTAGTTCATGAGCTCGTGACTTCAGGCTTCTTGATACGGCGCAGTCTCCACGTCAACTTGGGCGCCTGGCGCGACTATTGGACCATGATGAAGAAACAGGAGGAAGCAGTCAAAGCGGACGGCCTAACGGCGAGGTGCGAATATCCCCAGCATATCTTTCGAGCGATCGCTTTTGCAGACTGCGCACTGCAGTTCCTCTCCTCGTGGAGTATGCTAACGCTTTGTCAATAGCCCAGCTCAATTGAGAGCAAGGAGATTGCGAGAGAGTAAGCAGAAGACGAGACCAATACACGAGCTTCCTGCACATCTTGGGCTGGCACAGCATCCATATCTCGGAGGTAGTCCAGCCAACAAGCCGCCAGTGAAAGGACAGTCATTGACCAATCAGCCGAAGCCGAAGAGAAGTGCACGAAAGAAGGCACGGCCGGAGGTTTGTGGTGGAGGAGGGGAAACAGAGCTCGGCTGGGACTTTCTGCGACACTGAGATCGTCCAAACTCAACCGCTGGACACGATGGCTTCTTGGAAAGTATTGCCTGAACCACAGGCTTCACGACACGATGTTGCTGCTAAGGTGTCATGGCGTTCTCACAACGCTTGCCTGTGTATGGCCAGCTGGAAGCATCGCAAGGACTCGTCTCGAGAAGACAACGCTCACTGCAATTGTTCACAACGTTGTCCTCTACAAGACATGGCCACGACTCTTTCAATGCGTTGTATGCTTCACTCGACCGATGACGGACGCGAGCTCGTCGCGATCGTGCGCCCTCCAGCCTCTCCAACGACAATTCCAGGCGGTCAGCCCGAAGGTCGACCTCGTCCATCGACAGAAACCGAAGGCAGCCAGGTTCTCCCAGCAATGTCCATGTGAAACGATGTCTACAGAACGGTTGTGACTTCGATGTGACGTGCAGTCCAGCCTGAGAACTGGTGTCCAAAGACGTGAAACATGGGAGCGCGGCTCGCTTCGTGTCGCTCCAGCCTCGCATTTAGCAAATGTGTGGCCGGGAACCAGCCGTACGCAAGCAGTGCGAGCCACCCTCTTTCTAGCCAGATACAATGAGGGACCTCCATTTCTCATCTTCATTCTTGATCGTTTTTGGCATTGTCAGACCACATTCGTGTGCTACTATTCACAGTCGCAACAGTCAGGCCCTGCATACAAAGCAGTTAACGCTCGCGGGCCGACACCGTCGCATCCCGAGGGTGGAGAAAGCCGCCGAGGCCTGAGCTCCGTCTCAACAGCCGGGCGCAGGCAAGCAGGAGACTGAATATCAGTCGCAGCAACGAAGCCTCCCCCAAAGGGCAGAAACGATCAGGAGATTGTTGGCCGCAAGAAGTGCGAAGTCACCATTGGATGCACCAGCAGATTGGCGCTTCTGCTGCAGTCCACGACTCAGCGACACGATCTACGATCCGTCCTTGGCAGCACTATCTTGTCGTTCCTCGCTCCTCGCTCCAACAGCTTGCAGCCTCGTACCGGAAAAAGAAGACTTCGCCAGGGCGCTGGTGAATTCGACTGCAAAGTTCCCCGACACAAGGCTTGCCCCACTCCTGGCCTGGCTGGAACGCACTTCGAGACCGTTTCGGCCTCTGTCTGGGGTGAACTCCTTGCTGTGCTTGCGTGCGATTGCTCGGAGCTGACCAGGTCTCCATAAGATCCCAGCTGACCGCCATGGGAGACCTTCGGGGCGCCACACGCTATCAACAACAAGCAAACTCCTTTTACTTGACTTCTCAGCGCACAACAATACCCACCGATCTCGACTCTACTGCTTACCACGGTGCCAATATCGACGCTCATGGGAATGCATCGCCAGCCATTCGAATAGACGAAAACGGCTTCCAAGATATTCAGCTACGCGAAGAATCTCGAATCATTCACGAACGCAGAGTGGCAACCTCGCCGCCAACACGTGAAGGCCTAGGCAATAGGCTGCGCTCTACCCTACAGCAACAATCAGGGTCTCCCACTGCCACTGCATTAGCTAGATCTGGAACTGCACTTCATAATCGAGCCAGATCGTGGGCTGCTTATGTACCGAAGCTTAACACGAACAACAACCAGCCAAGTCCTACCCAAGGTCAACCTCGGCCAGCCAACGAGCGACTGCCGAACAAGTGGTTTGGTGATCTGTTTCACGGAGAGTCTGCGCCTGTCCACCTAGGAGTGCCAACGTCCCCCACGAAGGAGCTCGACGAGAGTGAGCTCGTGATGGAGTACCGTTCGGGCTTGACCGAGCGGCCGAGTGCACGACACAACCGAAGAGAAAGCACCATGTCTGTTACTTCGACCAAGGGTCCTGCTAAGACCTCGTGGTTTAGCCGCAAGACCAGCATGCCTGCACCAGCTACAGCGACGCTCAAATTGAACGCTGTTGAGGATGAGATGCTCAGTCTCAACATCAACAACAGCCTTTTCCCACATGGACCAGGCGATCCACTCTCACCGCAGTCGTACAACGATTTGTTACTGAACGCGACGAATCTTCTCCGACGGATGCAGGCCTCTTACAAGGAGAAGGTCGAGTACATAGCGAGCATCCAGCCCGAAATCGATGCACAGAGAGAGGAAGTTGAGGAGACAGAAATACGATCGGCACACTTGAAGAGACAGCTGCAGGATCTTGGCAAACAGGCGGAAGAGCAGAAGCAGGTCAACGAGGAATTGATGA
The DNA here is from genome assembly GCA_001297265.1 of Mycosphaerella arachidis. Classification (NCBI taxonomy): domain Eukaryota; kingdom Fungi; phylum Ascomycota; class Dothideomycetes; order Mycosphaerellales; family Mycosphaerellaceae; genus Mycosphaerella; species Mycosphaerella arachidis. The sequence goes on from LIHB01000006.1 coordinate 360,124, forward strand.
TAAAGCTGTCGGAGACAAAGATGAAGCTATCAGAAGAACGGGAAAAGTTCACAACAATCAAATTTGTGGGTCGCGACACAGAAGGAGGTGCAAGCGACGAAGACTCGCATAGACGGATCAAGCGGAGGTCGGCTGAAAACGCCTCAGATTCTGGCTTCGAATCGGATGTTGACTCTGCCTCTGTATTATCTTCCGGACGGGAGACGCCTTCATCGCATCGGCCACATTCCATGTTGACTGCCGGCTACGATGCGACTCAAAGCAGACGAGCACTTTCACCACGTGACAGTGTGGTATCGTCGTATGCCTGGTCTGGCACCACGAAGCACTCCCTCGGCGAGACTGCGCCGTGGAGCACTGTTGAGCAGCTACGGGTTGAGAATCACCAGCTGCGTGTGCAGATGCAGGAAATGCAGAGAACTGTGCAAGGATGTATAGACATGGTTGGCGGTTTGGCGGGCGGGTTGTCTGTTGGAAGTAAGATTTGAGCCTTACTGAGTGGGTGGCATCTGAGATAGATTTGTATCTTTATGGCACGAAGCCAAATTTTGCAGCCGTCTTCTCGGAGTCTTCGCATACGGTATGCATAACTCAGGAGTAGAATCCTGGGCGCTGGCAAGTCTGGCTCACTGCGACTGACGAGTACAACGTTTCATGTGTTACAGAGCAGGGACAACGAGTGGCTACACCTATCGACCGTGCGAACCTGCATGCGCTAGGCGAGCACAAATAGCAAGCTGCCGTGCTGCACTCCTGTATAGCTGGACACAAACGACAGCATCAAACTGGTCGTCGTTTGCCAAGTATGAGCTTCGGGGCAGGTTCAAGGCGCTCAATGCGATACACTGCCGAGCTCATTCGCTCACATGAACTGGACATTGGCATAGGACGCTGAGACGTGGCAGTGGAACCATGATCGATCAACGAAAGATTGCCTACTTATAGCGGCGATCTGCAGCTGGTGGACCAGAACCAGAATCAGGAAATCCGGTAGACACGCCGGTAGCAAAGACAGAGGATTTGAAAGCATCTTCGTAGCCACACCTGTCTCGACCGAAGAAGCAAGCAACTGAATGTCGAAGCATTCCGGGTGATCATGGGTGACTTTGCTCGCGAGCATAACATATCACACAGAGCACCCAAAGATTTGTCCGATGCATTATGGCGAGTGAAAAGTCACGGCTTACGAGGAGAGAAGCTCGTACTTTATGGCTGCGACAAGAATTCATTCGACACTACTCGCCTCCCTCTCGCCGCACGTGGGACCACTTTCAGTGACTCGGAGAGTGATACTGGTGAACACGATCCCATGGCCTTGCATGTTCAGCATGGTCCAATTCAGAGGTCCCTGCTTACCGTTTTCAAAGAGTTTGATGCTGTCAAACACTGCCAAGGGCACGAACAGTACAGAAGCCGTCTGCGCGCTCTTCAGCTGCTCATACAAGACCACGACCTCACCTACCGGGGGCAAAGATCGCGCCCTTTACCCGGTGACAGACAAGTACCTCTACTCTGCTTTACACGGTACTTTTCCTTACGCGCACGACAAGAGGCCTGTGGGGTTCAGCTCAGACTATGTCTGGCGGACCTGTACACACCCTTGCCGCAAAAAGCGGTTGAGCACGGCTCAGGCTGAGATTTACGCCGCCCACTCTCCGAACGAGCAGCAAGTGCCAAGACCTGGATCACTTCCTCCGATCGGCTCGCAAGGATGAACTTAAGGGAAAGCTTGCCGAGTTTTCGGCGGGTGACAGAGGCAGAAATGCCATCGATGAGACCATGGTTGGGCCAACTCATTCTCAGAAACGCAAGAGCGGGGCGCTCTCCTTCCTGCGACAATGATCTTGATGCACAGGGCCATAGCAGTCCGGTGGCCGAGCCACGGCGAGAGGCAGGACGCCGCAGACAGATACATGTACCACTCTCGTACGCTGAGTCTGCTGGCGAAGACAGCGTTGATGAAGAGATGGAAGTGATAGTTCAGCCCACTGATCGTCCAGATCACACGTCGCAGTTACCACCACACTCGGCTGGAGATGCTCTCGCAGCCTTGGGCCGTTCTTTCCATATCGTGCTACAAGATGTTGACCACGCGCTCGGACAACGCGACGGTTCCGACTACAAGTTCGGTGCTCGAGCAGATCGTCTACAAGCTTTGTCAGTGCACGCGTGGTCTGGGCCCATCGGCCTGTAGTTGACATATTGCATGCATTTCGTGTCAGTTTCGTGTTGTCTCCTTCGACAACATCACCACGGCGCATGCATGATGACTCGGAGCCTCTGCGATACGTTGGCCTAAAGCCCGCAGGCATGGGTGACCGACGACAGATACTAAATCACATCAGACTTTGTCATGATGACTTGTGCGATCACGGGAAGAGCTGGGCTGTGCGTTGGGCAGTCTGTATCTAGGCCGCCGTTCTCGAAGCTCCCTGGACGAGTGCTTGCATATGACGATGTGTTGTAGCTTTCTCCTCAACGGGGCTTCACGCAGTGTTCCTTCTTCTCTGGGGAAGTGGTGAAGCAGAGCCCGGCAATAGTCAGAATTTGCCAGCAGAAAACCACTGCCAGTCGGCACGCTGCGCAAGCCGTGGTCACAAGTGAGGTACTAGAAACACCCACCATTAGGCATCGGCTCTCTGCAGACATCCCGTTCGTCACACCCACTGCGTCAAGTTTCACAAACGCACAATACGTGCCGGAGTGGATGCAAGTCCCAAATCGGTGCCCTCCTTTGTCGTCTCTGGATTCAGCCTCTGCAGATCTCTCGACCTGCCACCGTGCCAACCCTTTCGACTCCCCCTTTGATCTCAGCAACGACCACGACAAAAGCTATCTGCGCCCGATCGAGCTGAAAGTGGCATCTGCGCTTCACTTCAGCTGTGCCAAGTATCCCCTTGTCAAGCGGCGTATCTTTGCGGCCAAGTGCGATGCTGTGCCAGCTGGTCAGAACTTCAATTCTCATTCAACGCGCAAGCGTACCAATACCGGCTGGACTTTGGAACAGATACACATGGCTTTCAAGGAAGCCGGATGGTTTCATGACCATTGCTTCTGTCAGCCGAAGCAGGCTCAAATGCACTTGGTAGCTATGGAGGGTCGCGTTTCGTCGGCGCGTTTCGTCGCCATCACGAAAGCAGGTATAAGCATAGACTTCTGGTTGAGACTGACTACAAATAACCCCATAGTCTCAAACAGTCAGCCCATTCGGCTTCTCTAGCGTGGCCCTCTCGATCTCCTCGTGCAGATTCCTGTCAGCGCGTTTGCGAATTGCCACCTTCCAGCTGTCTGTCAGAACGGTACGGATGTTCAATGAGTCAGCGTGTGATTGTGCGTCTTTCCGTCAGCAAAGCCGATGCTATCTGCTCCTGTGACGCACTTCAAATCCAGGTCCGTGCCGTTGAGACTGCCCAAAAGCTTGCTGCATTCTTGTCTTGCTGTGACATGATCGAGCCGAGACCAACATGCGACCGAACTCGTCATACCTTGTCCACAATGTCTTCGCCGCCGCGTGATGGCGGATCTAGCTCCGTGGGAGAAGCCACTTCACTTGGAGACGCTTCATGACAGATGCATCGGCGGCGTTGAGCGAGTGGAGCCAAGCGGCTACCTGGAAGGATAGAGCTACAGGTCCCGAGGCTGTGTTGATGAAAGCATTCTCGGCGTGAAAGATGCCGCCAGTTTCTGCCCTTATCTGCTGGCAGGCCTGTACGAGTGGCGTGAGGGAACTGACGGATTCTTGAGACATGGCTACGGGGTCTTCGTCGACCAGGACAAAGCGGTAGATTGTGTTCCTGAGCTCGGCGGACATGTTCATCGATGCTACTTGTCTTAAGATGATTTGCACTTGTTCCTCGGCAAGCATCATAGCTTTCAGCATGCGTGAGCTGCCTGGCGACGGACAAATGAGCGCAAGTGCCACTTCACCCACCTGGGAGTGGCTGCCGCGCCGAGAGCCGCAGCGATACCGTCGCTGCGGTACGGCTCGGTCTCGCAGTGACACTCGTGCCATAGTGGGCACTCTCGTACAGGGACAAGTTTCATTCGTGCTTGGAAGGGAAGGAGGTGTGGTTGTTCTCGCTTCGCCGTAAAAGCCGGGGCCAGAACGGCAAGGTTTCAGACCCTGCTACCACGCCGGTAGTTCTACTTAGCCGAGACCGTGCGTCCAAGATCCTCGCAGCCTTGACCCATCTCGTACTGCAGCTATGAACGTCGCATGTTGCCCACAAGTACGCACCTTTCTCCTGCATCAGATGACACCAGCACAGATCGAAGCATCGTCGATACTACAAGTTGGAAACGCGAGGTGCATACGGCCGCTACGCGCTAGCCGCCGCGGGCAGGGGCAGGCACCGCGATCTAACTGCAGGTCCACTCCAGATGAAGGGAAAGCTTGTTTGGCATCGCGGACCTTCTAATTTCACCTGGCCGCTCCCAGTTGATCGCGCAACTCCCCTCCACGCCCGCGTCGCACTTGCCAATTGACACTTCTCGCGCCTTTGACGGTCGGCGATTCTCTTTGTGACGATAGCATTGCTCGACGCGCTCAGGACGCCGGTACTTTGATTCGACATCTGGCGCAACGGATAGGATCCTGCCACGCAAACACCATCTAGCCATTCACCAACAATACATACAGGCCAGCACGCGGCATTGCAGCGTACAATACTACAGCATCAATATGCAACATGAGCGATCCGACGTCTCTCCAGCCGCCCTCGCGCTATAAGTCGCAGCGGCGCAAGCAGCCGCCAGTGGACCAAACAGCACAGCCCTTCCCCAGCGCCACCGACGATGTAAGTGTTGGCAGAAGCAGGTCGAGGTACCACCGCAAGCCTACGAACTCTACGGGTCCGCCAGACAATGCTCGTCCAGCCTCCGAGGAGCAGCGGAACGATCTTCCATCCAGGTACCATTCGCAGCACCGAGAATCGCCCATGAAGTCCATGTACCAGGAGCAGGTGGTCGAGACACCGGGGCAGCATTGTAGGACCGGCGAGAATATTGGAGAACGGGACGAACCTCCAGCAGAATCGGGTGCAGCAGACCCCCGAAGCTTCAGCGGCAACGACCCAAGGCCCCAAACCGGCAACGCCAGCAGGCAGCGCTTGCATGACAGTAGCAGTGGGAACAGACTCGTCAGCCCAATTGCGAATCTCTCTTCGTCACCGCAACGACCACCATTCCATTCCATGCCCTCCGGCGAGCTGTTTCCACCGCCGAAACCTGTTACGCCGCCGAAGATCGATGGACCACCACAATCCAGCGACATCCGCGCCACGAAGAGCGCGGGCAATCTCTCCAGGTATGGAGAGGCAGGTGAAGAGGCGGGATGCTTCTCAGGCATGTTCAAGCGAAGGAAGGGAGAAGTCACATCTCCTACCGCTGAGAAGCCGCCCACTGCACGACCGAGAACCGCAAAAGATCATCGAGCCATCAAAGCAGGTGGAGGCGGAATCGTGCCCGGTACAGACGCACCAGTGTCGGCGATCAATGCAGGCGACAGACTGGTGCTCATTGAATGCAACAAATCTAAAAGATCTTTTCTGTTCACACCAGAAACAACAGTGCTCGACCTGATAAAAAGTGCGGCGACATGTATGTCTGAGCGCATAGATGTCAACTCGGCAGTACTGCTGGAGAGCTTTGGGACTGTGGGAGTGGAACGACCGCTCCGCAGATATGAGCGCATTCGCGACGTGATGAATAGCTGGGATCACGATCGGCAGAACAGCTTAGTCTTGATCGATCCTGGCACCGGCAGCGTGGAACTAGAGTTAACGATCGATGGTGTGCCAAAACAAGAGCCGAGTGAACAAACCTGGTACCTAAAATATTCACAGAAGCCTGGCAAATGGGAGAATCGCTATGTTACCCTTCGTGGAGATGGGCAGATGGTACATTCGAAAGACTCTGATCCTCAGCCGAAGGAGCTCACCAATTTTTGTCACCTCAGCGACTTTGACATCTACACGCCTGCTAAGGACAAGGCAAAGAAGAAGTTTAAACCGCCGAAGTCACGTTGTTACGCAATCAAGAGTCAACAGAAGACTAGTCTATTCGAGTCGACACAGGATTACGTGCATCTGTTCTCGACTGGCGACGCACAGACTGCCGACAGCTTTCACGACGCCGTGCAGGCATGGCGGAGCTGGTATCTCGTGAACGTCATGGGCGAAGGCAAGAGGGGAAATACGAAAACGAAGCCAGCTCCTAGCGAAAACCGTGTGGTGAGCAACGAACAGATCAAAACGCATCGCGCAAAAGGCTCGACGGGGTCGCACTACCAGCTTGGTTCATGCAAACCATTGATGGATGATTTCTCATCCGATCGACCTGAGGAAGGCAATGGTTTCGTAAGGTCATCTAATCAGTTTGATATCAATGTGTCGCCAGAGCGCAGAACATCGACAGCTAAGCGTCAACTTCCGCCAGTCACGCTGAGCAAGAAAACGCTGCTTGCGGAAGACGAGCCTGTTGGCAACCTCACGAGGCACGGATCCGTGAACAAACGGCGCTCATCGTTGGATCAAAGGCGCACGGAGAGCTCCGATTTCGACCCTGGGGGCTTGCTCGGAAAGGAGTATACGCAGCGACGCAAGGAGAATGACGCGCGAGAAGCACAACAACAGCAGCCATTCACTGGAGGCTCAGTCGGCAGTAATGATGGCATGCGAAGGCAAACCTCCGTTCGCAAGCCGACCACCAGCGCTGGTGAGATAAAGCGAACAGGCAGTACTCGCAACAACGGACGAAATGGTGGTCACATTCGAGGTGGTAGTTTCGACCTTCAAAGATCAGGGTCCAGGCGAGAGCCATCAGGACCACTGGTTGACCTGACGCCACAGTTCAACGAGCCACCACAGCACTCGAAGAAAGGTAAAGGATACAAACCGGCAACAATTGGTGCAGGCGGTCTTATCGAAAGCGCAACGTCACCGGAAGATCCCCTTAACATCCCCAGCCATACCATTTTCCGCAACACCAGTGGTCAGTATGGAGCGCAGAGCGGTTCTGGTCTGGTCGACCTCACACCGCAGCACCGTGAGCCAATCCATCACTCCAGGAAGGGTAAAGGCTACCAAGCAGAGCCTGGTACCAATGGGTTGGTGGGACATGCCACAACTCCAGAGAACCCGCTTGGTCTGCCGCAGAACAACATCTTCCGCAGCACCAACGCAACGCCAGAGGGCCGACCGCCTGCAGGCTCAACGCAGCCAACACAGTCAATACAGCGACAGTTGTCTACCAGTCGCCCGAAAGACGGATTTATCAGCGGCGGTCTGCTCAGCCAGCAGGAGAACAGACAAGGACAGGGTACCTCGTCCAAGGGTCGCGGCGTTATCGATGGCAGCCACGCTGGTGGCAAACCACTGATCAATTTACAAGCCGAAAGCACCTTCGTCAAAGGCAGTCTCCTTAAGCAGGTAGAACGGGCTCAGGGAGGACCGGTGCCGGCACCGGTCATTGATCGAGAGAAGAGGGATGAGAGGACAGTGAAGTCTGGTGAAAGATATTGATACCCCGGGAAAAGTGAATTTGTGACGGCAGGACGGCAGGATGGCAGCAGCAGCATCTCGTGTATGAGTAACGGCAGAACCGCAGCATCAGCATTACTAGCAGAATCAGAAATGATAGCAGACTAGGCCTTAGGTTGCGATAGAAAGAGTTGTAATGTTTTAAACAGCGCCCCCTCCAATAGATGCGGTGGCCCGTGGCAGATGGTCGAGTCATGCGACTCGTATCCTTTGCCATGAAACTCATCAAGCCTTCTGAATCACCACGAAGTTTTGTATTGTCACTACAGGACCGTGCCATTATCAGACAGTGTCCTCATTGGCGGTTCGAGATATCAGACTAAGCAATGTGCTGCCGGCGTCTCATCCCGCAACAATTCTCAGATGAGATATATGGTGATGTCGGCATTCACCTCGATTGGGAACTGCCGCGAGTTGCCGTCTCCCAACGCGTGAGCTCCGTTAGTCAGCCGCCCAGAAAGGTACATGACCCTGTACATTTCTTGCGAACACCACCTGATGTCCAAGCTAGCGATGCAGCTTGCAGCCACAAAAGCCATCCTGCCTTCTAGATGCTGTCCCTCGGTACTGTGGGCGAGCCCACGGCTGGTGGACTGATGGCACAACAGCAAGAGCAACATGCGAAAGAGCCTCGCGACTCTGATCTTGAGGTACTTGCTCCTGCACGCAACCTCTCAGCATCTCACCTGCTGTACCACTTCAAAGAAAGGTACACTCCATAGGTTCCGCTGATCATTGATAAACTTGGCACTTTCCGTCTTCTGCTTCATCACCGCCGCGGGCCATCCTTTTTCATTCCGATTCCAGCCTCATTACCAAACACTAAACCACCGAAGGTTCCTGCTTCCTGCCCGAGTTGGAATACTGTCTCTTCAGGAAGCGTCGCCAGCACTGCGTTGCGCGTACAGCACTCGACAGAAAGAATACAGATTGCTGGTGGCGGCAAGCGTGCCAAGATGGCACACTTCTTCTACTTCCCGCCACCCGTACCTCCAGGCTATTTTGAAAAGAAACGAGCCCATTCAATGCCGCTGCCACAACCTCCTCAGACCTTGATCGACATATCAGATAGTGACAACACCACGGAGTCCAATGGCAGCAACGACAGCTTCTCTAGAAACGCTCCAACACAAGCAGACCATGACCCAGCAAGACGAAATAGCGCCTTAGCCGCACACCGGAACCCAAGAATCTTCGCCGCATCAGCAAATGTCAGGACCCGCAGCATAGGCGGTTTCGGCAACTCAGGCGTAGTCTTCGAACGAGACGCACCACCCACAGACGACGATGTCATAATTGTCACAGTCCGCCTCAGCAACAAATTCCGCAAATCCTCCATCGACGGCGCTTCAGATCTGCCTAGCCGGTACCTCCTTTCTCTCCCTTCCCTTCTCCACATATTCTGACCTCCTCCTAGCCCCCCTGCCAGGTCCTTCTTCCGCCGTCTCTCAACCCGCATGAGCGACCACTGGGACACGGCGGCTGAGAAGGAGCAAAGGTATAAGGCTATCAAGATGCCCCGTGGCGAGTACAAGAGGCATTTTGCGAGAGATCGGGAGGGAAATTATGCAGGCACTGAGCCTGAACGGGATTGGGATGAAGAGGAGTTGGTTAGGGCGTATGAGGCTTATCAGGATGTTCCTTTGCATACGATTCTGTGTTGACATGATGCCCGTTGCAGGAGTGTGGAGTGGAGGCAGAGGAGGGAGGGGGATTGTTGGGTGAGGCGGCGGGACGATGGGGAGGGGGATGGGCGGAGATGATGATGAAGCCAAATCGAAGTGTGGTGGAAGCGAGTTGGAGCAGCAGCGGTTTTGTGGGATAGATGCCGGTAGTGATGAAGCTTGACATCGTCATTTGGTTACCGATGGCTACAATTATAGATGGACATCCTCAAGCAGCTGTTGGACACTCTATCGATTTTGCTGGCCATGGCACTATTCATCTTTGGAGGAGGCCTGCCTCGACCTCTCATAGTCTTCTTCATACATGCGCCAAACATGGGCATCCCTCTCTCCCTTCTTCTTGATCCGCATGAACTTCTCATGGGCGATCAAGCGTCTGTCGGCTTCAACGATCGAACCAAAAGTCATGCCACTCATCTGGAGGAATCTGGATCAAAAAGCTTAGCCCATCGCATGCCAAGCCAAACAAGGTGACCGACCTACACTTTCATCTGGACTGTGAGGCCTCTATAGACCGGACTGAACATGTAGCCGCAACCGGCGGCGACTAATGAAAACAGACCCCACTATCGCACAGCGTCAGCCATGCTCTGCGAAAAGGCTTGCTGTCTGCCACGTGCTGGCCGCACCGCCGTGGAACATATCCGTGTCGACGGTGTCGCTGAGACGGAGGACTCACTTTGCAGGCTCCGACGGCCGCGCCTCTCGCCGCTACCCAAGATGCCTCATTGATCTCTGCGTCGTGGGTCAGGCTGCCATGCTTGCGCATTCTCGTCGTGTCACATCAAATATTGATGAGGATATTGGGGTCGACAGCGTGTTGTGAATTCTTACCGCAATGGCACATCTCAGAACTGACCAATCGATGACGGTGTAATATGCGTGCCGAGACTCCGCTAGAACTAAAAGCTTATTGAGCAGGGCGAAAGGTGAAGGAACTACACCGTGAAAGGCGCCATTGCATGTCGTCCAGGTAGAGGTACGGACATAGCAGTTTGTCTGTTCCCCTTTTCTCTCTTCTTTGTCTTCTCATCATTCTCATCTCTTCCCTGACGACGCCGACCCTCCCATCTGCATTGCCCTCACCGCTGTCTTCCTCTCCCGGAGCAGAGGAAGCTCGGCCGATCCTGCCCGCTCGATGTCAATGAGCACCCAGCAGATCGTGTTCGGCCATCACCTGAGCGAGCTCGGCAGCAATTTTCCGACCTATCTGTCAGCGACCAAGGACGTTGCGCAGCCGCTATGCGGTAATAGCGAAGGATGGGGACCGCTCAGTCCCATCAGATATGACTTTACGCCGTGTTTCCTGGACATCTGGATCGTCGTGGTGGGAGCATGGGGCATTGTTGCAGGAGCAGGTGCACTATGGTGGCTATACAAGAAGAACACACCGCTGCCCGTGGCGCAGAACTGGCACTTCTACACTAAGCTCGCCGTGGTGGGCATGATTGCAGCGTTGACTGCGGCACAGGCTGGGCTGCAGATCTATCTGCTTGGTCGCAATATCTGGTTTCAGGACTTTCGGTTCTGGACTACCGTCATACAGCTCATCAGTTTGATAGTTGTGGGATGGGCGCAATATGCAGAGCACTGGCGGCTGAGGTATCCGCACGCCGTAGTGCTGGTGTACTGGCTGCTGTATGTGCTTGCACATGCGGTCAAGCTACGGTCTCTGGTCTCGCAGCAAAACCACAAGCTGCATTTGGCATACTTTGTGGTGTTCACCGTGAACATGGCTTTGGCGGTGACAGAGTTCGTCTTGGAATGGCTAGTGCAGAAGAAGGTTTCAGCGTACGAGGCGTTGGGCGATGAGGATGAATGCCCGCTGGAATATGCAGACATCTTCTCCGAGCTCACGTTCTCGTGGATGACACCAATCATGAAGTACGGCTACAAGGAGTACCTCACCCAGGACGACCTCTGGAATCTACGTAAGCGCGACACTACTCGCGCCACCACTGGTGACTTTGAGGAGGCCTGGGAGCAGCAGTTGGAGAAGAAGAACCCAAGTCTTTGGATCGCAATGTTCAGCGCGTTTGGAGGACCTTACCTGTCGGGCGCTATCATCAAGACTCTTGCGGATTGTCTGGCATTTGTTCAGCCGCAGCTTCTACGATTTCTGATATCCTTCGTGGACTCATACCGGCCTGGAAACGTGCCGGAACCGCCCATCAAGGGTGCAGCTATTGCACTGGCTATGTTTGTGACATCGGTCGCTCAGACTGCCTGCTTACACCAGTACTTCCAGCGTGCTTTTGAAACGGGCATGAGGATCAAGAGCGCTTTGACCGCGACCATCTATGCAAAGTCTATGAGACTGAGTAACGAGGGACGCGCAGCGAAGAGCACGGGAGACATCGTCAACTACATGGCCGTGGACACTCAACGTCTCCAAGATCTTGCACAATACGGCCAACAAGTTTGGTCGGCGCCACTGCAGATCACGCTATGTCTCCTGTCACTGTATCAGCTTGTAGGACCCAGCATGTTTGCCGGACTTGGCGTCATGCTGCTCATGATACCTATCAACGGCGCTATTGCGAAGGTATCGAAGACTCTTCAGAAACGCCAGATGCAGAACAAGGATGCCAGAACTCGCCTCATGACTGAGATCTTGAACAACATGAAGTCCATCAAGCTTTATGCATGGACAAAAGCGTTCATGGACAAGCTCAATGCCATCCGAAACGATCAGGAACTGCACACCTTACGCAAGATCGGTGGCGTCACAGCGATCGCCAATTTCACTTGGAACACCACTCCCTTCTTGGTCTCCTGCTCCACATTTGCAGTATTTGTTGCCACCACTGACAAGCCACTGTCTACCGATATTGTGTTCCCGGCTCTGACTTTGTTCAATCTGCTTGGTTTCCCGCTTGCTGTTCTTCCTATGGTTATTACCGCCATCATCGAGGCCTCGGTGGCTGTTAACCGTCTTACCAGCTATTTCGTCGCACCGGAGCTTCAGCCCGACGCAGTACTGCGTGGTGACCCTGTCGACAGTGGAGAAGAATCTGTTCGCATTCGCGATGCGACTTTCACTTGGAACAAAGACGAGAATCGGGATGTCCTTCACGACATCAACTTCACAGCACACAAAGGAGAACTTTCTTGCATTGTGGGGCGAGTCGGCGCTGGCAAGTCAAGTCTTTTGCAGACCATGCTTGGTGACCTCTACAAGCTAAGAGGTGAAGTCGTCATGCGTGGCAGTGTGGCATATGTCGCTCAAAGCCCTTGGGTCATGAACGCGAGTGTGCGTGAGAACATTGTGTTTGGTCATCGCTGGGATCCTCAGTTCTATGAACGTACAATCACTGCTTGTGCTCTCAAAGATGACTTCGCCAGTCTCCCAGATGGCGACCAGACAGAAGTTGGCGAGCGAGGCATATCACTATCTGGGGGACAGAAAGCGCGATTGACATTGGCGCGTGCGGTATATGCAAGATCAGACATTTATCTGTTGGACGACGTTCTCAGCGCCGTTGATCAGCATGTTGGAAGACATCTCATCGACAACGTTCTTGGTCCTAAGGGTTTGCTGGCTGGCAAGACAAGGATCCTGGCCACCAACTCGATTCCAGTGCTGATGGAGGCACACTTCATCGCTCTTCTCCGGGAAGGAAGGATCATTGAACGTGGCACTTACGAACAGCTCATTGCCATGAAAGGGGAGATCGCACAGTTGATCAAGACTTCGAGTAATGAAGACCAGACTGAGGAGACAAGCGATGTCACCAGTCCATCATCACAGAGCACTGTCTACGTTCCAGATAATCCCGACGATCCTGAAGAAATGGATGAAGCTGAGGATGGCTTGACGCAGCTTGCACCCATCAAGCCGAATGGGGGCGCTCCCGCCAGAAAGGACAGCAACCTGACTCTTCGACGCGCCTCGACAGTCTCGTTCCGCGGGCCACGCGGCAAGGTCAACGACGAAGAGGAGAACAAAGGTAACATGAAGTCGAAGCAGAGCAAGGAATTCTCCGAGCAGGGTAAAGTCAAGTGGGACGTCTACAAGGAGTACGCGAAGACGAGCAACGTATGGGCAGTTGCCATATATCTCTTTACCCTGATTGCCGCCAAAACCGGAGAAATAGGTGAGTCTTTCCCGGAGACTATGCCGAACTGCATCTTGCATGCGACTGTCAGCAGACCGCGGCATCGGACATGTCCGGTCGATGAGATGCTATCCTGTTTTGGATCTGCTAACGCATGCGCGCACAGGGGGTAGCGTTTGGCTCAAAGAATGGTCAGAAGCCAATGATGTCGCCTGTGGAAATCCAGACGTCGTCAAGTACATTCTGGTCTATTTCGCGTTCGGCATCGGAAGTGCAGCACTCGTTGTGATGCAGACTCTGATTCTATGGATTTTCTGTTCGATCGAGGTCAGTCTTATCCAGGGAACTCCAAATTGCATCGGCAAAACATCCCGGCTCCTACGCGCATGGACGCTTTGGCGATGCGGACCGAAGCATACTAATGCAAGGACAGGCTTCACGAAAACTCCACGAGAGGATGGCGTATGCGGTGCGTATAGACGTTTAGACTTGATTGCTCCTTAATGGCTGCTTACGCTCCTGCAGATCTTCCGATCGCCTATGAGCTTCTTCGAGACCACGCCCAGCGGAAGAATCCTCAACCGATTCTCAAGGTGAGTGGCTCTTTCGAGGACCTGTCGCCAGATCCTCACGATGGAGCTATCCTTGCTGACACCCTTACTAGTGACATCTATCGCATCGACGAAGTACTCGCGTACGTGCAGCCGGTCTTAGTGCCGTATTTAGTCCCTGTTAATTGACAACCGATCTAGACGCACTTTTAACATGCTGTTTACTAACGCAGCTCGCGGTACGTACAAAGCGTGGGGTCGTTGGGTCGTCGAGGTTCTCGAGATCGCGTAACTGACAGTGCCACAGCGGTGTTTACGCTCGTGGTCATCTCTGCATCAACCCCGGTCTTCATTGCACTGATCATCCCTCTTGGCGCACTGTATCTCTGGATCCAGAAGTACTATCTCCGAACGTCGCGTGAGCTGAAACGTCTTGACAGTATCAGCCGCAGCCCTATCTACGCTCACTTTCAGGAGTCGCTTAGCGGAATCAGCACGATACGAGCCTACCGGCAAACTAAGCGCTTCTCCCTTGAGAATGAGTGGCGCGTAGATGCCAATCTCCGGGCCTACTTCCCCTCCATCAGCGCCAACAGATGGCTTGCAGTTCGGCTGGAGTTCCTCGGCTCAGTCATCATTCTTGCGGCGGCTGGCTTTGCGATCGTTTCGGTAACGACTGGCAGCGGACTCTCTGCGGGCTTGATCGGGTTGGCAATGAGCTATGCATTGCAGATCACGCAGTCGCTCAACTGGATCGTGAGGCAGACTGTCGAGGTTGAGACCAACATCGTGTCCGTGGAACGTGTCTTGGAGTATGCTAGGCTTCCTAGTGAGGCGCCTGAGGTGATCTCGAAGAACCGTCCGCCGAATAGCTGGCCATCGAAGGGCGCACTGTCTTTCAACAATTACAGCACGAGATATCGATCAGGCCTCGACACGGTGCTCAAGAACGTCAATCTTAGCATCAAATCGCACGAAAAGATCGGTGTAGTTGGTCGGACCGGCGCCGGCAAGTCTTCGTTAACGTTGGCGCTGTTTCGAATCATTGAGCCGACCGAGGGTGAAATCACTATCGACGGCCTCAACACCAGCTCGATCGGCTTGCTGGATCTCAGGAGTCGGTTGGCTATCATTCCTCAGGATGCTGCTCTGTTCGAATGTACCGTCAGAGACAACTTGGATCCAGGCCACATCCACGACGATACTGAATTGTGGAGTGTCCTCGATCATGCCCGGCTGCGAGACCACGTCGCCTCGATGACAGGAGGACTCGACGCCACCATTCACGAAGGAGGTTCTAATTTGTCACAAGGTCAAAGACAGCTAGTGTCACTAGCCCGGGCTCTACTGACACCCAGCAATATCCTCGTGCTGGACGAAGCTACCGCTGCGGTTGACGTTGAGACAGATGCCATGCTGCAGACGACTCTCCGTAGCAACATGTTCAAGGATCGCACCATCATAACGAGTAAGTCGGTGCATAATGGAGGGTCGCGAGAGCAACGCCGGCTAACAGTATATGCAGTTGCGCATCGCATCAATACGATCCTTGACAGCGATCGGATAGTGGTGTTGGATCATGGTATAGTGAAGGAGTTCGACACACCATCGAATCTGGTCCAGAGCAGAGGCTTGTTTTACGAGCTGGTAAGGGAGTCAGGCCTTCTTGGCCAATTCGAAACACCACCAGGCAGCGCACGATAGATACGAACAAAAGTTCCAAAGCCATGTTCATGCAAAATCCCACGCCACGTGCCATGTCGTTTTCGGAGGTTCGCCTGAAGCCGCTCTTCCCCGAAGGATCATACGCACTTTCTGCGCTTGGACTGCATATGCCGACCCGTTTGTGGCTGTCCAGTGCGTGGAGGAGCCCGGTGCGAAATAGGCACGTCCGCGAGCGAATAAGCACATCACAATGACCGCACGAGAGATCGAAGGATGATATCAGGCGCATGAAAGATGTCGTGAATGGTGTAAAACGTGCTACCCCTGGCGAGTTCCAGAGTACGAGTCTACGAGAACGCCGCTTATACGATGGTAATGCTCAGGCACGCTCCACGCGGATCGAAGCGCCCAAAGCACCACTTGCTTCAATCCAGAGATGCAACGCGAACAACGTCGCAGCAGAATTCTAGTTGGTGTAGATTGTGCGCAGAGGCTCGCTCTATCGATTTATTTGAATCATATTTCGATTCACCTCAAGCATACTGTTGCTGTCGCCGAAAGGAGTACCAGTCCCAGAGGTTGTTTGGGGCCTTCGATCCGTGTGGGGGGCGTGTTAAGGCTTCATCCGGATCGACGTGCCGATGCCCTGGTGTCCACTGCCCTTGCGTCCGATCTATGCTATGTCCACAATGTGGTCCTCACCCTTGCTCGATCAAGGGAACAGCAGCGTTTGGCTTCGCGGGTAGTGTGCAGAAGGGCAAGCTATACTGTTTGTGGTAGTCGCATATCCCTGCACGCCCGACGACACTTGCTGGGTTGACGGCCATTCCGCTCGGTCGACCCTTGCCGGACATTATGTCTCCATTATCAGAAGCTCATTACCTCACGAGAAGTGAAGATGCAGAGACATGCCGACATGCCACGCCCAGAGCAGGGAGTCCACTCCTCGGCGGAAGGCGCGCTCGTGAGAAATGAAGAATTTGGTCGACTATGTAGGTAGCCGCCGCATTGAGGTCCACGAAGTCGGTCGTGGTTGTTCAACGTCTGCGCATCGAGCGATTCGCCCTGCATGCGGACCGCTCCTGCGCCGCACACGGTTTCAGGCTGGGCAAGTCGAAGCACCACTTCGAGATGGTAGAGGGCTGTGGCAAGCTCGCTCCAGCGCCAGTTGCGGCAAGGACTAATGAAAGACACCTTGAGCTTTCGTACTTGGAGAACCTCTGTACTCTGTCTATCGAGCTACATAGCCGTGCTACGCAGCCGTGTCCCTCACATGGGAAGGGGAGATGTAACCAAGCTAGCTGCAACTCTCCGTACAGTACTGCGGGACGGTGGTCATCTGGTTGCTTTGGCCGCGTTGTACAGTATACGCATCGCTGGCAGCTACGACCAGGGCTACACAGCATCTGTCCGGCTGATCGCGCTGCAATGCCGGAACTCATCTCTCCACGACCCTTGCCTTGCAGATTTGCTAGGCCCTCCATGGCTGTTTAGAGCTCGCCTAGATGCATCTAGACCCCGAACCGCACCGCCCCGGAGTGATGTGCATCGCTCACTGGACGGATCAAACGTATTGCGACTATGTTCCTGGTCTAGCTGGCCATACTGTTGGGATTCGATGGCAAGCAGTTGTGCGCACAGTGCAAGACCTGGATCCATGTCTGTTCGTGTGAATCGGCAGTACGGCGAGTTGTGTCGCGTTGGCAAGACCAGGCACAGCGGACCCTGCGACCTGGTGATGTCCTTGCGACTTTGTGCACCCATAGGAGGACGAAATTTCTCGTTGTGCATGAGGTCAGTCACGCCTGATATAAGTGTGTCGATCGAGCTGGCAGCATGACCAGCAGCGTTGCCGCAGCCAGCTAGCAGAGCGCGATCCAGGGTTGTGATTTGGCCATGTCTCGGCGGTTGTGTGCTTTATCCCCCAAATTGCTAGATTTGATCATGGTTTGAGGGATACTGATCGCTCCACGTCGTGGGTCGCTCTCTCATGGCAGGGGTGGCAAGTCTCCACTGCTTGACAGATGTCAAAGATCCGTGACGCCCACGCTTAGGGCCATCATATTCGCCAGGTTGTTCCGATCCGCTCTACATATTCCCTCCAGCCCTCGAAGCAGAGCACAGTTCTCGCAAAGTTTGACACCACCAAACCTACCGATCGTTCGGTCCTCACACAACTCGACTTCACGTTCCAATCATTACAGTTGTGGCCAGCCAACCAGCACTGCATTGACCAATCGTCTTGACGCTTTCCTGTTCTCCAGGTCACATCCAATCATCAACTCAGTCGCCCACACCTACGCTGGCGAAGCTTCGGTTTCGACGAGCCGGATCGAGACAGACGTATCCGAGTCACTGGAAGTCGTGAGAGTGCCACATTCCAGTTGGGCAATTCTATGCTGACCTCGACGACAGTGTGTTGCCCTCTATCTCGACCAGTGCACGATCCTCAGTCGGCATATCGTAGGACATGGAATCGTAGTCCTCAGGTGCATTTCCAGACTCGACACGGCTCTTGAACTCCGTCATTTGGATCGACCAAGCCAGATCCCAAGTCATCCCAGTAATGGTCAAAATCCCTCAACGCAACATGAAAGGCCAGATGAAGAGAGAACGAGTGGAGAGCGCAGACAGACAAAAGGTGCCGTCTGACTTCGTCAACATTGATGCTTGACGGCCACTGACGATTCTACCAGCAAATGGAGTCGATTCGACACACCATGGAGTCCACCATCAAGAATGCTCTTGCCCGCAAGAACATTGACGGTCAACCATTCGCCCTCTTCGTGGACGGCGAGGGCAATGTCCAGGTTCAGTCCTCCACACAGACCAGGGCCGCCGGGTCGTCAGTGCACAGTCATACCACAGCCATGGATCAAGCAGAGGATGTTTCCGACGACGAGCTCTTTGGCCAGCCCATGACCAGAGCAAAGGGCAAGCGAATAAGCCGAGCAACCAGATGCCGTGGTCGTTCAACTGTTCGCCTTGATACCGCAAGCAGGTCAGCTTACCCATGTTCGCAGCCCACGGCGGTATCATCATCAGACTCTGATGACGAACCACCAATCCCGCTACGAAAGCAGCAGCGAAGTCTCTTGATCCAGGACGAGCAGGCCGTCAAGGACTTTTTGCATAGTCGTCTCAAGGGGATGCAGCAGCTTGCTGACAAAAAGATTGCTAAGGCTTGGATCAAGAGCATCTGCCCAAAGAAGCAAGCCAACTTCCCATATCAAAACAAGAAGACTGGAAGTGGTGGAGAGAAACGTGAGCAGCCGCCAAGGATCCCAGGCTGGTGGCCGGATCTTGATGTTTGTCGCTTCATTGAACCTGACCACATCAAGAGAAAGGGTGAGTCCAGTGTTCTCCGTTGCATCATTTCCAGGACACTGACACTGCTTCCAGAGCGAATGGAGTTGTGTCTTCATCTACTCCGTCTGCGACCTAGTCCAGAGCAGCTGAAGCTGTGGAACGACGACAAGACAGAGCCCAATGCTACTCACAAATATGACGGATGGACTGCCTTCCTGAAGGAGTCTGCTGGTGAGGAAATCTTTGACGAGCTGCCAAAGGAGGACAAGACTCGCACAGAACAGAGGAAGAACCTGATGCGCCAGATGTATGAAGTCGCTCAGCTTGAGCAAGACTACCTGGAAGGCGCGTGTGGTGAGGACTTGCCACTTCCGACGTCGCAAACAGCTCGATACTGATTTTCTTGACAGACGGCACTCAGCAGTATTCCTGGGAAGAGGACCAAGAGGACAAGAAACAGGTTCCAGCGAAACGAGCTCGCTCGATTTCTGCAGATTCTTGCATCGACAGAGAGTCCAGGCAGTCATCACCATCTGTCAGCTGCACGCGAGCAAAGCGTGTGCAACAAATTTCGACCTCAGATACATCCACCGTGCTCCCAATTCAAGTAGGAGCACAGAAGTTCGGGTCGAGAGTGCCAGGGCCGCAACCACAGGAGCATCTCCGGGTTGGGGAGCAGCCTGACGAAGGCTGTCTCGACTTCTTGCAAGCGGACAACGGATACGACTCGGCATTGGCGGACAACCTCTCCACCAGTGAGGCAGAAAGTCGACCGAGACGCAGTAACCCCTTCATCGGCCATTATGAAGTCGTTGACTTGAAGCGCGAACCCAGTCTTGAGCGTCATCACAACTTCCGCCCACAGCCACGACAGCAGCAGCAGCAGCAATGGATGAAGTACGAACACGATCCAATGCAGTGGACGGCACAGAGACAGCCCACAGACTTGTTCATCGCTGATCAGAGCAACCAAGTGCCGGTATCAGAGCCTTACCATCACCACTCTCAACTTGCGTCCTCGAGCTTTCCAGGTCGCCAGGACTTCGCCTTCGCACAGTATCCAGCACCAGGAATCATTCAAGTCCAGCAGGTCACTCAGATCCCAGAGCCGCAGTTTCACGCTGTGCCGAACACACCAATGTACTCTCCACATAGCGCAGCTCCAATGCCATTGAACAGTCACGTTCAGCATGACGGACACTTACTGCAGGACCAGGCATACACCACCACAATGGCACCTAATCAGTTCTTCGTGCCAGCGTTCGAGCCTGGTGTCGCCGATTACCATTTACCAAGTACAGCAGCTCCGCAACCGATCTACCAGGAGCTTGCTCCGAGCCATCCACGATACCATCACCATCAGCAGCCACAACAGGGCTTGGCCCAGCGCCACATCACTCCCATACCCTACCACGGCTTGCCATACAACCAGCCCACTGGATGGCCACAACCGCAATGAGATCCATGATCTCGCAGGAGGGTAGTTACCCGCCGGTCGTTCTTGGAGTTCTGCCATGCTTCGGTCCAGTTCTGATGAGCGTTTGAAGCGAATGAAGCGACCGTCTTGCGTTTGCACAGTCTTTTGGCTGCTGTCTGCATTGAGTTCGAACATTGTACAGTATCGATACCCGATCCTGGTTAGGATTCCGTTTCGGCACGAAATATAAGCCATGAGAGCACGAGGCCAATGATTTATTAAAAAGGTGCCTTTGGTAGACGGTGTATGGTGGTGTTAGGTTAAATTAGGATAGATGGCATTATGGCACGGCATTTATACAGAGTTTCACGTGCGACGACGATGTAAAGATTATGCAGGTGAATGATGTTGGTGAAGGTTTCGTTCGCTCTTGCTGTATCCTCTTGACTAGAAGCCCGTGCACCTCGCTTAACGCGGTCCAAAGATCTCGACGTGCGGACAAAGAAACACGCGTGCAGGACGACAAAGACCTACACCTCGACAATGTGCGCACAGTCCCAAACCGGAACTCTTCGATAAAATCAACGACACATGACGGACGCTGCGGGTCTGTCTCTCATCGGCGACCATGTCGACCTCGAGAGACGGAGGAACACGCGGTGGACGCGGTCGCGGCACGACATTCGCCAGCGGCGCACCACGATCACGAGGACGAGGTAGAGGCGACTTCACGGGCTCTCCTGGACGCGGCGGCAGCAATGCGAACCGAACGCCGTCCGGTGGTCCATTTCGAGGCAACGGGCCACCATCAACACGAGGTCGAGGACGAGGACAGCCGTCTGCCGTCACAGCAACGGGGAGAGCGGCGCGAGGGCTACGAGTGGCGCCCACAACGGGGAGCTGGCAAGAGCGACAAGAGAAGGTGAGCGATTCTGCCCCATGATACTACTAACGGAGGATAGACGATGACTCCGTATTGCATAGCTCAAAGCGCATCGCGAACAAGAGAGGAAAGATGCTATTGCCCAAGGCCTTATGACGGATCCGGACAAGGCTGTAGCTCTTGCGGATGCGATCACACTTGTTGGAACATGTCAAGGCATGTGCTCAGAGTATGAGATGGTCTTGAGAGTGAACAGAAACGAGGTCTTCCCCGAAGAGAAGGTTAGTCGGATATGGTACATCAAAGACTGGAGGGGACTGTTCTGATATATGTTCAGGTCAATGGAGACCCGAACGGCGAACCAGACGAGAGTCGATTCGTCAAGACCTTCAAGAGATCTGAAGCTGGTGCAGAAGCGCAACTACCTTCAGATCTTCGCCCTCCGGCTTCTCTCAAGCGAACTTGCGACTATCTATTCAACGAGATCGTCGGAAACGCAGCCACTTTGGGCAAGGTCCACCATTTCGTCTGGGACCGGACACGAGCGATTCGAAACGACTTCTCGATCCAGCAGCTGACCAAGCTTGATGACCTCCGGATCGCGATCGAATGCTACGAGCGCATTGCACGGTTCCACATCGTGTCGTTGCATCAGTTAGCACTGGCCAGGAAGCCCTACGACAAGTACGACTCTCAGCAAGAACGAGAGCAGCTAGATCGGACCCTTCTCTCGCTGATGCAGTACTACGATGACACCCGTGGCCGATTAGAGAATACCAACGAGGCCGAATTCCGCGCATACTGTGTGATCTTTGCGATCACGAACCCGGTTCCCGATCTCGAAGACCGCGTGCAGACCTGGCCAAGGCATATCACCAAGGACATGCGTGTGCAGACGGCCTTGGAGGTCTATGCTGCAGCCTGCCAGACCACCTATGGGCAAGGACCTATGCCTCCAAAAGCGAAGCCTGTCATCGCACAGCAGGATTGGCAGAAGTTCTGGAATCTGGTTCAGTCTCGAAAGATGTCCTACTTGGCAGCTTGCGTTTGCGAGATCTTCTTCAACTATATTCGAGAGATAGCGCTGAAGAGTCTCATACGGTCGCTACGCGCTTCGCGAAGAGCTTCGGATGGAACGTTCCCGATCAACTCCGAGCTCAGTCTCGACCATGTGGCAGAGGCTCTTCAATACGATGATTTAGACGATCTTTACAGCTTTGTTGCAAGATGGGGCCTGGAGTTCCAGCCTGCTGGTGATGAGAACATGTATCTCGACATTCGAAATATTGCCGGTACCGTTCTGCCCGAACCCAAGGCCGGAGCGACGCAGCAGAAATCTTTCCTGGTGGAAAACAAAAGATTCGGCCGGACTTTGCCGGCTGTCATTGATGGTCTGACCGTGCGTCAAGCGGCAGACAAGGGCATGATAGTCGAAGAGGAGCATGAGGAGGAAATGGACGATGCTGAAAAATTGGAAGAAGAAGAAGCCGAGGATGGAGATGAGGAGATTGAGGACGAAGGCAACGGTCTCTTCGTGGGACTTTCAAAGCACGAACAGGAGCAGAGCCAGCAGTCTTCCTTCAATCATGAGACGCTTGACAGGATGTCGCCTAGCAATGCCCCATCGGCGGGGTTTGGTGCCCCTAGCACGGCGTTTGGCGCACCGCGTTTCGGTGTACAGTCAACTACTGTCAATGGTGCAAGCAACCCGTTTGCTTCTTCAGGTTTTGGCCAGCCTTCCAATGCATTCAATGCGTCCAAGCCCACTGAAGCCTCTCCTAAGACGGATGGCGCCAAAGCGACACTGAAGTCTGCCTTTGGCGGCGGGGACAACCCATTTGGCAAGCCTGCTGTAGCGAGCAATCCATGGGCGTCACCCTTTGGTGCACCAACTACAGGAGCACCCACAGCGAATCTATTTGCGCCATCGACTACGCTAGGCCTGGCCGCAAAATCCGATGCTGCTGAGCCTCAGGCGAGTCCGTTCGCTCCATCGACAACCTTGAACTTGAGTGCAGACAACAAAGACGCTGCTGCACTCAAGTCGCGGTTCCATGCTGGCACTGCCTTTGGTGCACCGTCAACTACCGCACCGCTAGTAGCCAGCGCGCCGGAGCCTGCGAAGCCTCAGAGTCCCCGCCTGGTCAAGAAGGGGCCTTTCGAGGAAGATTCATCGCCCACGAACAGCACAAAGAAGCAGGACTTCTTCTCACAAGCCGAAGAGGCCTCGAAGCTGCAGACCACTGACGTCCCTGCAGCGCCAAGCCTCTCTGCGCGATCTGAAACAAAGCTTAAAGCCGCGCCGGCACAACAATCACCGCCGCAAACAGCTGCGGCAAGCTCGACCTCGTCACAGCCACCGACGGCAAGTCAGCCACCACCACCACAACCACCACCACCACCGGGCGCGCAGTCGCCCACCAAACGGCGCTCATCTGGTTGGGAGGACAACAAGCCGAAGAGACCGAGTCCGCTGCAAAATTCACACACTCCCACCGCGGACAGCACGACACGTGCGACACAGCAGACAGACATTCACTCGGTGCGCGACTCGCCAGCTGCACCTGCAATCCCACTACCTCCGCCTGAGAAGACAACTGATGAACTGCTCACCGAGATTGCCCAGATCGTGACCTTCGATCCGACCTGGGGTATCTGGAAGCAGTTTGTAGACTTTCAAGTCGGCCAGATCATCGCCAAAACACAGAAGAGAGTCCAAGACGAGATCTGGCTCGAGCGGTATAACGCGTTACTGTTCAGGCGACGCGCCACCCGCTTACTCCATGCCTTGAGGGAGCTTGTGCGAAGAAGACGAGTGAGCGCTGAGGCAAAAGTGCGGAGAGAGCGTACGCGCCGAAGACTACGCGAATCAATTTTGAGCAACGGCTCAAGTGCTGCAACAATGGGGAACAGTACTTCAAGCTTCGGTGCAAGCGGGCCCACTTCGCAGTCCCAGGCGAATGGTGTCAATCGAGGACACGTGGACGCACTGCTGCAGTCTCTTGCGCGTGGTCGACAATCACATCTTCAAGGCCGGACTCAAGCAGGCAGCAAGCGGTCGGCTTCAGCTTATGGCTCTGATGTGGCGGCATCCACAAACCCACCAATGCACAAGCGTCAGAAGAGCATGAGCCACGTGGACGACCAAGGCAAGATCACCAAGCCTACGCCACCCAGCGATCCAAATGATGATATCCTGAAACGTTCGTCATTCCTTGGCTTCTCCAGTCGCGATGCTCAGCAACGCGCCAACACGACCAAGTCGACTTACTTCCGCATGAAGGCTCTAGGACTGCAGGGTCGCCCTGGTGGCGTTGACCCGACTGCTTTTCGTGGCACGAAGCGACTACGCTCAGAATCGCTGGATGCCATATCGATGCCACCTCCAGCTCGGCCGAACGCGCCGACGGTCGCCGCTTCGAGTCCAGAAGCACCCAGCGTCGCCTCTGCAAGATCTGTCCGGTCGAAGGCGGACGAGGAGGACGAGGCCTTGTTTGCTCGTCTCAAGGCAGCCAGGGAGGCTTTGCGCGACAGCGAGAAGAGTATGCGAGAAGAAGTCGCAAAGGAAGAGCTACGTCGGAGCATGAATGACTCGCAATCGTCCCACGAATCACCTTCACTAGCAAGAGCACGAGCCGAGGCGCGCCTTCGAGCGTCCAGAAGGAACTCAGAAAGTCGCGAGCGAGACGTACCGGCGTACAGACTGCGCGAGAGCCGATTCGTGCCTCGCGAAGAATACCAGCTTGCCGAAGAACGCGCGCGGCAGATGCGTGCCTCAAGAGCGAATAGCAGAGCAGGTTCACGCGAGAGCTCAAGGCCTCCTGAGGTGGCCAAGGGTGTCGCTGACACTGACACAGTGAACGAGAAGACCACTGCTTCTATGCTATTCGACTCGCCATCAAAGCCTGTACGGTCATCAAAGCAATCATCAGGGTTCGGTGCGCCAGCTCAAACGGCTATGGCGCCTTCATGGGGATTCGGAGCTCCAACGCAGGCGCCTGCAGTACAGCCAGCAGTCCCTGACTTTTCGGCGCGCAACCCGTTCTCTCAATCATCTTCATTTGCACCCCCGAGTAATGGTCAGAATCCATTCTTGCAGACATTCGGAGCGACCAACGCGACATCGTTCGATGACATCCCGAAAGACAACACTCTGGCATTGTCGCAGATTAATGGTACATTGGCACGATCCCTCGGTCAGCCGTCTCAGGGTGCACCGAGTGCTTTCGCCCGAGCTGGTCAGAACAGTCCTACGCCTCCACAGACGAACTCCTATATGCCATCACAAGCTGCTTCAGAGGCTATCTCACTACTTTCAGATGATGGGGAAGAGACTCAGCAAAGTCATCAAGAGCAGCAAAGTGGTGAGATATCTTACGGCCAGCAAGCATCTCTGAACGCCAACATGGACAATGATATCAATGCTGCTTTCGCCGAACGTAGCGCGACTGTCTCCTTCGACCACCAGGTAGCTGCTAGCCAGGCTCTACTGCAAGGTGATTATGACTACACAAACAATCCGTTCGCTGCTCTTGCGGACGGCATTTCCGACGACGAGCAATTTGAAGAGGTGGACAACGATCAGCAGTCTGAAGAGGCATTTGAGGACGATGATCAGCGAGATACCGCACCTCAGCCCGACAGCTATCAATACTCTGATGATCAAGAGGGCGACTATGAGGGCGAAGGCACGCCAGTCGACGAATATTCAGATGACGACGTTGCGCCCAACGGCTACATCGACTCTGAAGCTGAGGAGGATGGCGACATCGAGGATGAGGATGGCGATCTTGGAGAGGAGCGTCCTCACGATTGGGATAGCGAAGCTGACGGCCATTGGGAATTTGGCGACGAAGACGATGACGAAGAGGGAGAACCAAGCGGCTTCGCACCACTGAACCACGCGTACAACACACGCGTCATGCAGACCGCGCCAAAGAAAGATCCGGCTCTGCAGATGGTGGGCCATACGGAGGAAGAAGCCATCGAGCTTAGTGACTGATATGGCGTCTTCGCTGGGCGGAGATACCCTGTGGAGAAATAATATGGAACATCGGACTCAAAGCCGAGAGCAAGGAAGACGTCTGAAACTTCCGACGTGGGGGAGACTTGAAGACTTCCGCCAGGTAGCGGCGGTCTACTAATGAGCCTAGCAAGGCTGACGCATAGATCGCACCGGTTGTGGAATAGAGGAATGCCAGTAGCGCACGATGATGAAAAATGTTTCGAAAGTCTCGATCACGCATGTTTTCTGTCTCACGTTTCACCTTTGCGTAGATTGACAACAGATCCGAAGAAAGTGCAAGCGCTCCGTAAGACTGTAATCCTACCTGGACCGCAAAAGGCACGGCGGGCAACAACGGCCGTCTGCTAATTGGAGGAAAGAAGTCCCTTCCGTTTGAACTTGTGTCTACATCATGTACAAAGTCATTCGAATCGAAGCAAGCAGAGCAGCCACCCGAGCAGGAGCAATAACACAACGCTTTGCCTCCTCTGCCACCCAATTCTGCCGTTTACAGCATAAGCAGATCCCGAAGGCCCATGTGGGAAGAAGCAAGAATATTGCCAGCCAGCCAATCTTGTCCACAAAAGGAACACAAACCGCAACAGATGCTGACTAGACCTGCCCATTGTCCCACTATCGCTCGTGAAGATAGAGCTTGCGCCCTGAATGCCTTCCCATCGCCATCGCTGCCGCTGAGCGAGCAAAAGAGATACCTTTACTTCCTCGCATCGTGAGCCTTTTTAGCGTCCCGCTGCAGAATCTCGAAGTCGCCGGTCATCTCGCACATGCCGCGGAAGATGCCGCCGTTGGTGTTGAGTAAGTCGAAGGGATCGCCGTACTCTTTTATCTCACCCTGGTCGAGGACGAGGACTTTGTCGTAGTCGATGATGGTCTGTAGTCTGTGTGCGATGGTGATGGTTGTGTTCTTGATCTCGCGGATTGTTTCCTGGATCTTGGAATCGGTGGCGTAGTCGATCGACGCGGTGGCTTCGTCCATCAGGAGCACCTTTGGTGCTTTGAGCATTGCTCGCGCTAGGCAGAGAAGTTGACGCTGTCCCTGCGACAGGTTCGAGCCGTGCTCGGCGACTGGTGAGTTGAGGTTGCGGAAGAGGTTCTTGTTTTCGAGAGCGGTCGTACTTGTTGGGCTTGCTGGCACCGACGTGGTCTTCGAGGTTGGTGATTGTTTCTTCATGTCAAGGACTGGTGAGCCTCTTCTTGACTTGATGTTCCCGACTGGTGTTTCTGGTCGCGATGGTGCAGCTGATGGCACGGTCGAGGTAGCAGATCCAACGAGCTGTACTCCGCGCAGGGCAGTGAAGATCTCCTCATCTGTGAAGAGACCGAAGGGATCCAGGTTGCTTCGAACCGTGCCTGTGAACAGTGTCGGATCTTGAGGCACCATGACGATGTTCTCGCGAAGGTCTTGTAGACCGATGAGACCAATGTCGACGCCGTCAATCAGGATCTTGCCCTCTTCAGCCTCAAGAGCTCGGAATAGTGCAAGCGCGAGCGAACTCTTTCCTGCACCGGTTCTGCCGACGATTCCAACCTTCTCGCCAGGCAAGATCTTGAAGGTAAGCTGCTTGAGCACGAAGTCAAAGTCACTTCGATACCTCGTGCTGTAGCCGATGAACTCGACCGAACCTTGACTTGGCCAGTTCGCTTCTGGTCTGTTCTCGGGAATAATTGGCGCAGCTTCCTGGTCGACATCAAGATACTCCTTCACACGTTCAACAGCGTTCATGTTCTGCTCGTTGCTCGCATAAAGGCGAACGAACCACAACACGTTTTCTGTGAACGTGACAGCGTAGGTCATGGCGAGACCAGCTGCACCAGCGTCGATGCGACCAACACTGAGGATGACGAACACACCAGTAAAGAACGACACCAAAGCGCCGACGACATCAACGCGCAGTGCGAGCCATCTATTGGCTGCCCAGAGGTAGATGAACGGCCGGGAGTGAGTGTTCACCTTTTGCAGATTTTCGCGGATGAAGCGGCGCTCGTCGCCGTATGCTCGGATCGTTGTCATGCCGGAAAGGGTTTCTCCAAACTGCTGATACAGCGGGCTGCGCTGGATTGACTCCAGGCGCTTCAAGTCTCGAGATGAGCTAATGTACACCTTGCCGATGATGAAATATAGTATGCTGATGAACACGCCTGCGATCAGGAAAGCAGGAGTGATTACGGAAATCAGTATCACGATGGTCAAGATCGAGAACAGGCAGTGGACGACACCCACAGCCACGGGTGCAATCTCCTGGTCGACGGCCTCGACATCCTTGGAAAAGCGGTTCATGATCTGACCGAGCGGCGTGGAATCGAAGAAGCGGAACCTTGCGTGGGTGACACGCTCCATGAGCTGCCTGTGAATCCTCTTTGATGCTGCGAGGGAGCCACCGAACAGAACACCTTCGCGGAACAAGGTCACCGCCATGTAAGCGATGCCGAGGACCGCGTAGATTCCAAGGTAGTAGCCGACATCCACTTCAGAGTTCATGACCTTGAAGGATGTGAAGTCCTTGACTTGCTGACTCCATAGACCGCTCCAGACGCAAGATCCGCTCCTCATGCAGTTCGCCGAGCTGGTGATGCCATGGACGTGGGTTACTTGGGACTCATGACGAGCTACATCGGCGGCTAGGTACTCTGTTCTGGTGTAAGCATTGGCCCATTGTCGGATCCAGACGTTTGTGGCCACCTGTGAGAGCTGCTGCAGGGCGAAGCACAACGCAGCTAGAAGCCAGTAGAACATGCCGCCCATGTTGCCAAGGTACATCTTGATGATCGATAGCTTAATAGCTCCAGTTGCCCTCTTCTCATCGTAGGCAGCGGTTTCATCAGCGGCCTTGTTCATGCCTGGGATGTCCTTCGATATCGCCTTGGATAGGGGCTCACCGGCAGGTACACCATTCGTCTCGGTCTCGCGACGAGTCAAGGCGCCATTGGCGTTGCCGTTGGATAGGTGATCGCCCATGGGCTCATCGACGCCGACATCAGAAGGCACGCGCGAAGGTAATACGGAGGTCGGCCTTGACGGCGGTAGCTCGAATTTCGAAACGTCCTCAGCAAGCTTGCCTGAGCGGATGACTTCCGAGGCAGTACCTTGTGCAGTGACTCTGCCGTTCTCGAGAACCACTGCAAACTCGGCACGAGGTAGACAAAGGGCTGCATTGTGAGTGACCAGTATGCAAGTTCTGTTGTACATAAGTGGTCCCATGAGCGCCTTGTCGAAGATCCACTTAGCAGTGTGAGAGTCCACAGCGCTGAGCACGTCGTCCAGTAGGATGTGACGAGCATCGCAGTAAAGCGCTCTCGCCAGGCTTATACGCTGCTTCTGACCGCCAGAGAGTGTGACGCCCTTCTCGCCTACTAGCGTCTGGTCGCCTGCGTCCAAGATCTCCAGATCGCGCTGCAAGGAGCAAGCCACGATCACGTTCTTGTATCTCTTGGCGTCGTACCTGCTCGCGAATACAATGTTCTCTTTGATGGTGCCGTTGACAAGCCAAGCCTGTTGCGCGCAGTATGCAACTGACTCTGTCAAACCGGTCTCTGGATCTCGCTTGACTTCTTCTCTGCTACGGCCACCCGGCAGATAGACAGAGCCGTCCAGCAAGGTCATCTCACCCAGAAGAGCCATCAGCAGAGACGTCTTCCCGCTCCCAGTAGGGCCAATGATCACATTGAGCTGGCCGACCTTGAAGTACATATCAAGATCCATCATTTTGAAGTCATCGCTATCTTGGCTGCCCCAGCTGAATGTGCCATTCTCGAAGCCGATAAGTGGGTCACCATCCTCATTGAACTCGTCACTTCGCAATTGCTTGTACTTGTCAGTCTCAGGTTCGTTGAGGTACTCTTCGACACGGTCCACAGAGACTTTCGATTCTTGCACGTGAGCGACCATGTCTGCCAGCTGATCCAGCGGAATCCGCAGCAGACTAAACAACGATAGCGCTGTGAATGCAACCGATGGCACAAGGTCCTTCTTCTCGACGAGCGTATAGACCAGGAACGTGAGGAACGTAATGACAATCGGGGCACCGGACCAGATGGTAGCTGCTACGGCCCAGATAATGTATCGGTACCTCAGATGCCTGAGTTCCGTCACTCGCTTCTCCTCGACTAGGCCGAGAAAGCGCTGTTCCCAGGCGAAGTACTTGATGATGCGTACGTTGGTCAAGACTTCGTTGGTAGTGTGGATTCGTGCATCGGTCGCGGCCAAAATCTTCTTCTGTACAGAAGTGAACTGCTTGGCAATGTACATGTTGACCGGAAGCAGCAGACCCATCATGGCAATACCAACAATACTGCTGTTGCCAAGGAAAAGGTACAGCAGCACGATCGCAAGGACGAATTGCACCGGTGTCTCGGCCCACAAAAAATGCAGGTAGGCGCTAATTTCCGACACTTTGAATGAGTCGACGGCCATGAGGTTGATGATGGCGCCGGATGTGACTTGCGAATCGTCGACCGGTGTTGCATTGTTGCTGCCAGCAGGAGTGCCGTTCTCGCCAGCTTTGTCCTTCTTCCTCTTACCAATGCCAGTGATGCGCTTGATTAGACTTGGCTTCGGCTCGCCTTGCATCGAATTCTTCTCTTCCTGACCAAGCACTTTGTCCGCCGCTGCAGCCGCACGCCGACGCAGCGCCTTGGCGTAGATCTCGCCAATGATGATTGCACGAAGGCGAATGCAGATCTTGCGGCCAATCCATAGAGCCTGTCCACTGGATATGGCATTGACCACACCTGATACGAAGAGCAGAATCACGTATAACCAGGCGGCATTTCGAGGTGTCTGTGTTGGTTCCTCAACGTACTCCAGGATAACTTTCAGTAAAAGTGTCGGCACGAATGTGACCACGCCGGAGATGCCAGCCCACAATGCCTGTGTAATCAACTCTTTCTTGAAGTACTTTAGCAGGTGCCAGGCCAAGATGTTGGTCTTCTTCAGCTGCCTGTAATCCGCCAGGATCGCTGCAGCTTTGTCCTTCGGCACGAGATTCCAGACATCCTTCATCTCAAACGCGTTCCTGTATCCGTGCCAGACGATCTCGTCGCACCAGCCAAAAGTGATGAGCGAGAGGACGCTAGCCAGTGGCTCCTTCGATGGCTGGATGTCGCCCTCGTACTCCAACTCCACCGCCTTGTTGCCCTTCCTCGACGTCAGAGCAATGATGGCCAGAAGTGTAGTCAGGGCGAAGTGGGTGCTCATCAGCGCTTCCGAAAGCTTTGATTGGGGATGGATGATCTCTGATCGGAAGAGCATCACCACGAATAGCCATTGGAAACAGTAGAGGAATGCAGTGTGGTACCACAGCTTTGGAAACGACCATCTCGAATGCGCTGCGAACAGCAGTCTTGACGATGTCAACGCCGCGATGTATGCCCACACAGCAATGTTCGCAAGTGCTGCGACCTGGCCCTTCTTGCCCCAAGCATGTAGAAGGTATGCCGCCACCTGCACGCCCAGCTCTGCCAATACAGCTAGCTCTTCAATCACAGGTATCACTACTTCTCCCCGTGGTCGATCCAGCGTCAGGACTGAACGATCGGTAGCCGTCGTCTTGGTCAACTGCAGCGCCAGGTCCTGGTTGCGCTGCATCTCATCCTCGCTCGAATCCTCGTCCGCACCATGAGGCTGCTGTGTTGCGCCATAGCTGTGCGCCCCGTTCCAGCCATTCTGCTTCAGTCTACTGTACTCGGCGTTCGTTTCTCGTGATCGTCGTTGGGCGACTCGTATTAGTTGGTATGCTAGGTAGAGCGCTGATATTATGCATGCAATCGCGGGCAGCAGCTCTTGAAGGTATTGTCGTTGGAAGCATCGCGAGAGGTCATCCGAGTGCCAGACCGGCTTGTTGCATGCGCTCATCGCCGGTGGCTGCAGCTATGTTTCGGATCGGGAATGTCGTTCAGTCCCGCAGCGTCTCAGTCCACTCGTTATCTCGTCATTGAGTGGGCAAGAAAGCGCGTCGCAGACAGATTATGGACGGGGGAGGAGGGTCAGGTTGGGCGAAACACTCGGGGGCAAAGATGCATGCGTTTCCCTGCACATTAGAGAAAAGGTGCAATCCGTTTAATAAAGTGGCGGCGAGCAAGCACCGCAGACGCAGAACGCTGCAGAAGAGACACAAGATGATGCTAGACACTAGTGATCGGACCGTACCTAGGTAGGCGCGAGCTGCCGAACGGGATAGTTCTACAGATATGACGAGATTTTGGAGGGAACTCAATTTCGACTATCGCGCTACTCTTCAGTGATCAGAGTCTCACCAACGTTGCGATACCATGTGCCAGCCACGGTTTCGTAGATTGCATGCGATGCCCGCAAGTGAGGTGTGAGGTGAACTTCCACCCGCCTCAACAGTGCTCGCGTGCCAGGATGAAGCTCTACACCGCATACGACAGGTCGGTGTCCGTCTGCGAGTTCCGCATCGACAGCATGCTCGCTCCGTTCACGTGCAGTGCGGGACTGATGTCTGCTCGAATCGTGCCACATCCATTGTAAGCACTGCTGCATTGCACTGCATATGCATGTTATATACACCATCTCTCTCATGCTCGAAACGGCGCAGATCAACGCAAAGCGAGTGCTAGAAACACCCGTTCAAATTCTCCGCTCCTCGAACGCCACCGATTGTGCTTCTCCTCATGTTGGTTGATCTGGTGAAGGCCTAGTACCCAAGACCTGTGTTTCTTCATACAGCGGTCTGCTCAATCATCTCGGAGCTGCAACAGGTGTCCAAGGCGCATACTTGTTCTTGGTCCTACAAAGACACCGTTAGCACAAGCCAATACCTAGAGAAGACGGCGGGAATGCTTACGTGTTGAAAGGCTTGTATGCACTTCGCGAGGCCGTCATGACCGGCACATGCTCCTTTGGCTCCCAAGGGCGGATTCCACGTTGTAGGAGCTTGTCCTCTGAAGGTGCTTTGTCGACCATATAGGACATCCAGGCGTGCCTGTCAATGTCAGTATCTGCCACGCCGACTCTCTTCCGCTTGCTGCAACGCACCAGCCTGGCTCTATTTGTGACCTTTCCTCAGATCAGTATGCTGTGCAAATACTTAGCGGTTATGTGCCGCACTCACGGGTCATATTCGTGATCCTTGTAGTCCACCCATCGCGTTCGCACTGCAGCATTACTTAGCAACCTGCCCAACATTTCCCCTGCCACAGCACGTACATGGCAGCTCCTCCTCTATGTTCTCAAAGTACTTGTTGCCGTATCTGTCAATGCCAACGAGAGCACCGCGCTTGGTGTCACCTGGATCGTCTCAGTGCCCGTCACAGCTTTTTTGCAGCGTCTTCGGTGTACCTTGGTACTGATCGTAAGGTCAGTCTCGTGGTCTGCGAAAGTCATCGATCGCTCAGGCGAAGGAGGTTCGTATGCGTACATGAAGTTGGTGGCCATATTCCTGTTTGCAATTAGCGCAGTCCACTCAAGTCACGTACAGTCTTCTATACCTTCAAGCCGATACTCCGCAGGTTACGGAGCGTCCTGAGTATCGTCGACATGGTTGCTGAATGTGTCCTGCGACTCCACGGCGAAGGCGAAGGGCGACTTGATTACGCCGAGTCGAGGTCGTGACGATTGATCGGAGCCGGTCGGCAGCACCCGGCGCCAATGCTTCCTCCCCTTCCAAACACTTCACGCAACACCACCTTTCACTCACAATGTGCTCCAGATGATCACAAGATGCGCCTCAACATGCTTGAGGCTAGAAAGAAGTGTCAGGTCTCCGGCAAAGACAGGCAGTTATGCCAGCTTCCAGATGCGACGCGTCAGTACGGCCTCGGCTGCTCCTTACACAACACCACAGTCTGCAACATCACAGCTTGGGATGATCACGAACGAGCTTGACAAGCTGTCACCACGTTTCGACATTTGCGCAGAGTCCATTGAGATACTCCGGTCGCCTAGTGACTTTTATGAGACGTTGAAGGTAAGTGCACCTTTCCAATTGGCCACCCCGCAGCTGACCAGAGCATAGTAGGCGAAAATCAGAAATGCCAAACGTCGTATATATCTGTCCACGCTGTACATTGGTTCGAAAGAGCATGAGCTTGTATGTCCCATGCTGAATGCCTTGCCAGACTCTACTGATTAACGACCAAGATTGACACCATACGAGAAGCGCTTAGAGCAAATCCTGATCTGAAAGTATCATTGCTCACAGACTACCTCAGAGGCACGCGAGAGGCGCCAAAGCCGTCATGTGCCAGTCTGCTTGCTTCTTTAGTCGAAGACTTCGGTCCAGAGCGAGTCGACGTACGGTTGTACCACACGCCCAATCTGACAGGTATTCGAAAGTCAATTATCCCGAAACGCATCAATGAGGGTTGGGGTCTGCAGCACATGAAGTTGTATGGAGTTGATGACGAGATCATCATGTCTGGAGCCAATCTGTCGAACGACTACTTCACGAATCGCCAGGATCGATACCATGTCTTGAAGTCAAAGGCGATTACTGATTGGTTTGGCAAGCTTTACGGCTCGATGACCAGTTTGAGCTATTGTGTCTTGCCTTCGGACAAGGAGGAGAGTGGCTTCACTGCGCACTGGCCAGAGACGAATATACAGCCTAGCCCGCTCGAGGATCCCAAACGATTCATCGAGGCTGCTACAAAGACCCTGAATCAGTACACCGAGCTGCCGCCGGTATCCGCGTCGTCTCAAGGCAGCGGCGATACTCAAGTCTACCCGCTCGTGCAGTTGACACCGCTGCTGAAACCAGACACTTCTACGGAGCTTCCAGCACTGACTGCCATACTCCGCAAGCTTGGCACGCCGGACTTCGCAGGCTCGAAGTGGACGTTCACCGCAGGGTACTTCAACATGACTCCAGAAGTACGCCAACTTCTGCTACAATCGAATCCATCTTCAGCCACCGTAGTCGCAGCATCTCCATGGGCCAATGGATTCTACGGCAGCAAGGGCGTCAGCGGCATGCTTCCTGCTGCATACACTCACCTAGCCCGACGCTTCCTAGATTCTGTCGCCCAGGAGGGGCTCAGCAGGCAGATCTCCATCAAGGAGTGGCGAAGGGGCACTGTCAACGAGCCCGGAGGCTGGACGTACCACGCGAAGGGTATCTGGGTAACTTTACCAGGCCAGGAGCACCCCAGCATAAGCTTGATCGGTAGCTCGAATTACACCAAGCGCAGCTACTCCTTGGACGTCGAAGCCAACACTCTGATCGTCACAAAGAACCCAAACCTACAACGACGTCTTGGCGAAGAGGAGAAATGGCTACAAGAATACGCAACGCCCATGACTCGCGACGACTATGCCAAGACGGAGCGTCGTGTGGGCTTGCATGTAAGACTGGCGATGTGGATTGTGACTTTAGTGGGAGGAGCTTTGTGATAGTCTGCATCATCTTGCTGATCAATGTACAGTAAGCTCTTCGCTCTCGTCTCGTATGCTCGGTCTCGTGAATATCGCGGATTCGGGACATGAAGTCCAGGCATCCAATGCCTGAACCTTACCGCATGATCTCGCTCCAAAACTGCAGCCCTTTCTAACGTCCAAGCTCGCATTCAACTATCATGTCCTGACTTATCGGTGACAGCACGAAAGTTCTCGCGCACGATAGTGACGGCACCTCACCGCTGCGGCATCCTGAAGCTCAAGCATCTCCTCGGATTCCCTCCGCTTCACGACAAGACTCTTCGTACGAACGTCAATCCGCGCGCACCGCCAGGCCGCCTCAAGCACCATCTTTGAACCCCAGCAGCCCATTGAAGCACTTGGCTGTCGAGTCGGTCCCGTCATTCTCGGCCATCCATTGGCTCCTCCCGGCACCAGCTCACATCTCCCTCAAGATCATCGACGCGCACGTGCAGCTCCTCTACGTTTGCGTCTACGTCGCTGACTGCTTTCTGTGTCTTTCTGGCTTGATCTGTGAAAGAGTCGTCGACGTGCTGGCGTAGGGTGGTGAGCTCGTTCTTGAGGTTCTGATTCTCGGTCTTTAGTCTCTTGGTCTCGGATCGCGCTTGTCTGACTTCGTGCTTGACGGTGTTTAGATCTTTTGCCATGTCGTTCATGGGGCGTGTGATGAGGGTGTCGAGGTTGTTGAGGATGTGTTCGGCTTGCGATAAAGCAGTTGTTAAGCCTGCTGCTGGGGAACGTCAGTAGTGTATGGAGTGAGTGTGATTGGGAGGGCTTACCTTGTGGGTCGAGACTGGGTGGTGGAGGTTGCAGTGCAGCTTGAATCCCGTTGCGCTGACTTCTGGCTTGTTTACTAAACATGCCATGTTGCGCTGGAGGAGCTCGGACTGGTGTGCAGTCTGGTGTGATCGGCTGGTAGAGTTTGTTGGCGTCAGTGTCCGTGTACGTTGGAAAGGGGCTGTTGGAGGCCCATTGTGGCGGCGCATTGCTGGAGAGAGTGTTGGTGGCGGAGTTGATGCGGCGCTTCTTGCCAGGGGTGGCTTCTGGAGAATATGCCATGCTAGTTGTGTTTCCGATGGTATATTTACCGAAGTCGCCCTGGGTCGGAGATGTTGACTTGCTGCTTCGCAGCCGTTGCTGTGCAAACGGGCTAGTTGCTGGGCGACTTTCCCGCTCCCTTGTTTCGCCCTTGGACCTGATTGAGATCTCCTCTTCCTCGCTTGTGAACTGCGACGCCTTCTCTCGA
The DNA here is from genome assembly GCA_001297265.1 of Mycosphaerella arachidis. Taxonomy (NCBI): domain Eukaryota; kingdom Fungi; phylum Ascomycota; class Dothideomycetes; order Mycosphaerellales; family Mycosphaerellaceae; genus Mycosphaerella; species Mycosphaerella arachidis. The sequence continues at coordinate 396,875 of LIHB01000006.1, forward strand.
GCGATGATATCATCTAGTGATTCCGGCGTTCGAAAGCCAGATGGTGAGACGTATGTAACAGTGTTCAACGGCTTCTTGAAGCTTTGCTTGACACCTTTATACCGGTAGACGCGCTCGTAGCTGTCATTGTGTTGCTCGTCAGACAGGTCAATGGTCTCGATGTCGTCAGTCATGGCTGCAATAGATGGTGGTCGACAGTTGACAGTGGTGGTATGCTGTGCTATTGATGATCCGAAGTCAGCTTGACGAGGGTCGAGGCTTCGAAGGACCGGCAGAAAGGTCAGGCGACGCCATCTTATATCTACGAAAACTATTCCTCATTCACTCATTTAATTACCAGATATTGGTCGGCGAGTTCATTGGCAGTCTGAGATAGCAGTATCGATATCACAATCAAAACTTCGGCACAAGTCAATACTCGTGAAACCCTTGTAGCGTACATGTACAACAGCACACGATTCGAGCCATTTGGCATGAGAATTTGGCAATAAATATGTATCAGTGATCTGACAACGTGATATGAGCAAGATCAAGGACTGCACTCCGCCGACCCTGTTCTCAACATTCACACATATGAAAATCTTGGCGCCGCTTTCGCCGCTGTTCACGAACACGCGCGTCATCTTGAAGCGCACAGAGACCACGACGAGGGGGATTTCTTTTCCAGCCATCGCAACAGACACTTTCCTTCTTCTTGTCGAAGACACATACACACTCGCTGTATCAAGTCGCTCTTTTGATTTTCTGCCTCCACTGTCATTACAACCCAGCGATTCGCACAACACACTCCTTCACCGCATTCACATCAACTTCTCAAAATGACTCCCATCACCGAGCTAATCGCTCTCGTAGCTCTTGCTGTGGGCGCCGTCGCTCGAGTAGAGGTCTCTGAGCCCGAGGTAAGTACAGTCGCGCCTTCCTCGTCGATAGTATTAGCTAACAGCCATGGCAGGCGGGCAACGTCGCTATCACCGGCCGGAACCCTAACGGCGAAGGCAATACCATAGCTGTTCTCTCTGACCCAGAAGTATCCAATGCCCTCCCTCTTTGGCAACATCAGCTAATAAAGGCATCAGGACGGCGGACACAGCAGAGTAGCTTTCGTGGACTCGGAGAACAAGATCAGCTGCCGTACCGAGCACGGCTGGAACGAGGACACCCAGGGCGAACTGGACCACTTCGTCGCTGACTTCGCCACCACTTATGATGGCGTGAGTACCATCTGCTGAGTCCATATTAACATGGCGCTGAAATTATTTGCAGACTCTACTCGCTCGCGGCGCTGAGTCTGCCGAGTGGTACACCGCCTCGAATTCGGGCAAGTTCTACATCTCCGTCACCAACCGTGCCTGCGACAGCGTCAAGATTGAGAAGGCTGCCGAGGTCCTCTCTAGCACCGTCCAGAGCTGCCAGGTCGATGGTAGTGAGCGGTTCTCCGGCGGCGCTCTGAACTACAACGTGATGTCCGACTTCCCAACGCGCTGCGGCCACTACGTACGTCCAACGCGATACACTCTCTTAAGGTCAGGCACTAACATATTTCCAGCTCGTCTTCTACGCCAGCCCTGACTCCGTCGGTGCCGTCGTTCGTCCTTCTAAACGCGACTCCACCTGTGGCACTTGCTCCCAGGCCTGCCTCAGCCGCTTCTCCACCTGCAACCCACCCGAGTGGTCCCACTGCTCCCAGCAAGAGAAGGACTGTATCCTCGGCCAGGCAGACAGCTTCTACAGCTGCCTGATCGCTGGCAATTGCGCGCGAGACGCATCCAAGTTGAAGCGAGACCCGATCCCATGTCAGCGCTGCAACCAGTCTTGCCTCCAGCAGGGCTCGACTTGCAGCCCGCCGGTCTGGACTACGTGCACACTAGTTGAGCAGCAGTGCCTGAAGGGTTCTGCTTCGAATCAGTACGGGTGCCTACTGGCGGGAAACTGTGTCTAAACGACTCGTCCACATGGCAGTCCAATGCTTGTGCATGAGCGGGCTGTGGAAGAGAGGCTGGTCGGATGCAACTACTGTTATGATACGCTTGATTGAAGTCGAAGACAGTCTGCCGTCACGTTGAAGGACACACGCTGTCGACTACTTCTGCGAGACCTTTGTTCGAAGGTCAGACTGGAGCTCTGGTTTCGTGGAGGGCATACTTCAGTACGCCTTACTTACATTACGCTTGCTCAAACTTCCTGCTCATCCTTCTCATCCTTCTCATCTCAGACATGTGAGACACTGTTGACTCTGTCATATCATGCTTTCAGTATTGGGTGAAGTATCCTTGCAGAGAAGGAACATCAGTATCATCAATTGTCGTTGCCGTCGCCATGCTCTGAGCACTCAATTCTCGCAACTGCTGCTCCATATTCGTCCAGGTGACATGTCGTCGCTTGCGTCCTTCTTGTCCTTGCTCAAGATCGAAAGTGGGTACTGGGTGGGATGCAACAATCTCGATCGCTTTCGCGAGAAACTCCACATCCTTTGTCGTCAACCCAGTGCGGTGGGCGTCACCAGTAGCAGTTTCCTCACGAGCGATGGGCGTAGGTACATGAAGGTGGTGTCTAACGATCTCGGCCAATAGCTCAACGCTTTCCAACCGCATGCCTCGCACGTCTCTAGCAAACGGGTAAGTGCCTGTCGTCACTTCCCATATGCCTTCTGACATTGGCAGAACAAAGCGGTCATTCCACTCCGACTTGAAAGACGATGCTGACTTCACTGATGACTTGGATGTCAGTCTCTTTGGCTTCCGCCGGTCCACTCTCACATAAAAGCCGACATGACCTTGTCCGCGCATAGGCAAAGGAATCTGCCAGTGTCGACTGACCTGGAGAGAACCTACGCGTGAGATTGATTGAGACCCTAGGGCTGCGAGCCAGGTCGATATGCGACTGTTCCAATATTTGCAGGGACCATCGATGTCGATCAGGAAGCTACTATTAGAGGCGAAGATGGGGATAGTCTCACATCGAAGGGTCTGGCTCACTTGACATATTGGTGGAGTCAGTTTAGAGCGTGATGAGATGGTCTCGTCTCGACGCTGCAGGTCTGGTAGGTAGTCGTAGATGCGAAGGCGAAGTTCTGCTGGTATAGCGAGCAACGACATCCCGCCAAGTCAACCAGGGTCTGGATCGACGCGTGGCAAGGTCGTTGCGTGGACTTCCGACTTCTGGTCTACTTTCGGTATTCGATACTGACACCTCTCCTCGAGATACGTCGTTCCAAACGCCCCAAAGGGTTGTTGTCACAGCTGTATAGACCGATTCAAGAGGTTCTGAAGTCGTCGTACCAAAACAGCGTCGTCGTCGACCTCGTCGTTGCGATGCTGATGCCTGAGGTTAGGGCTAATGTTGGGGTTAATCGTGATCACGCGCGCGTATTCGTCAGTATGGGTGTCACGATGCGCGAGAGATGGTTGACGGGAACGAGGTCTGCCAGAATTGGTACAAACGTTCTTGACACAGAGAAAGCCCGTGGCGGCAGTGTTTGGATGGAGGAGACAGCTGTGTTCGAGTGTGGTGTTGGAGTGAAAGTGGTCGCTTCATGCACGTGACGGTGATCCGCTAGATTAAGCTTCGGCTATCTCCTCCCGTTCTTACCCTTGGCTAATGTCGCGACTGCTTGACGAACTGCACAGAACACGTCCCGACAGCAGAGACCCCCGCGGCGACGAGAACGTCTCGCCTGCCGAACACCAGAAAGCCAACACAGACACGCGCGCTGGATATATCGCTACCACTGCGCGATTCCGCGCCGCTACTGTCTTTATCGCGGAATTGCGCCCTTTCCTCGAGGCCTCCCCAACTCGCGCCTGCCACACAGCAGCCCATCACCACGACGCCCATCCGAAAGCGAGCTTGATCGGCCTCAGTCGCAACGGGTCGCATCCGCCCATCACGACGAGGACGCCGCCACCACCGTGCACGAGCGCGTCTCGATGATCGCCACCCAAACCTGATCGCTTGTCTGGACAATCTTGGCACGAGAGCACGCGCGACTCCAGTGAAAGCGTGCGCTCGGTGGAGGCATTGAGTGAAGCGCATATCGCGACCAGCACCCGCAAACATGGCGGCCGTCCAGCAACCCGGCATGCAGCAGTCGGCCAACGGCCAAGGCAACACCACTGCTGCCGCTGCCATGGCCAACAGCATACTGCCCACTGGCATGACCAAAGAGTCAGTACAGGCGCTTTACAAGGTATGGACATGAACATGTACGTGTTGGATGTGCTGATGGGGATACTAACACGACACAGCGATACCAAACCATGAAGGCCGCAGGCACCCCGGATACCGACCCAGAGATGCAGAAGGCACGCAACATCCTGCACACGATACAGCAGCGGACCGAACAGATCAAGAAAATGCAGCAGATGAAGCAACAGCAGATGAGGATGCAGATACAACAGCAGCAAACGGCTGGCCAGCAGAACGGAGCTCCCCAGCAGCCTCAGATGAATGGCGCTTCTGTCGCAACCTCCCAACCTGACTCGCAGATGCAGCCGCAATCCATGACGGGCGCGGCAAACGGTGTCTCTCAAGCACTGACCCAGTCAGCGTCCCAGACCTCTGCCTCAGCTCTAGCCGGCCAGGTGGACAGCAGTAGCGGACAAGCCTTCAGCAAAGACCAGGTCGCGACTCTACGGGCTCAGATGCAGGCCTTCTCACATCTCCAGAAGAACTTGCCGGTGCCACAGTCCATTGCAGAGCACATCTTTCCTTCGAGACAGGATCAGAAGGCTGCGACTCCTGCTGAGGGCGTGGCAGCAGCTGGCAAGCTCTTGGACGATGCGGCGAGAGGCCCGAGCGCTACGGCTGCAGAAGAGAATGGAAAGGCACGACACAAGTTCGAAACCTTCACGGACCCTCACGAGCTCATGCTCAAGCGCATCAGCTATTCTGACCACACGCATCGTCAGTACCGCACCATGATCCCCAGCATCATGCCGCTCGGAGTGGACCCAGAACGAGTTCGAGAAGAGCGGGAAAACATCGTTTACAATCGCATCAACACACGAAAGGCTGAACTCGGGCAACTGTCTGCCAACATTGGCGGCTGGGACATGAGCAAGTCAGACACGCCAGAGGATAACGCTGACCTGAAACGACGAGCTCTCCTCGAGTACAAGATGCTCTCACTTCTGCCAAAGCAGCGCGAGATGCGACAAAAGATCGGCAAAGAGATGATGCTCTCAGATAGCCTGTCCATGACTGCGAATCGTAGTATGTATCGTCGTGTAAAGAAACAGTCTCTCCGGGAAGCAAGAGTCACAGAGAAGCTGGAGAAGCAACAACGCGATGCTGCGGAGAACAAGGAGAAGAAGAAGCACAACGAATACATCCGGTCAATTGTGCAGCACTCCGAGGACATTCGCAATGGCGCTCAACTTCACAAGCAACGCGTGCAGAAGCTCGGTCGCTTGATGATCGCCACTCACTCCAACATAGAAAAGGAGGAACAGAAGCGCATCGAGCGAACCGCCAAGCAACGTCTGCAGGCTCTGAAGGCCAACGATGAAGAGACCTACCTCAAGCTGCTTGGACAGGCAAAGGATTCTCGTATCTCGCACTTGCTCAAGCAGACCGATGGTTTCTTGAACGAGCTAGCAGCATCTGTCAAGGCACAACAGCGAACAGCCCTGGGAAACAGCGCTTCTCCAGAACCAGAACCGGACGAGAACGCCGAGCCCGACAGCGAAGACGAAAGCAAGCCAAAGATCGACTACTACGAAGTCGCTCATCGCATCAAGGAACCTGTCGTGGCTCAGGCCTCGAACTTGGTTGGTGGTACTTTGAAGGAGTACCAGATCAAGGGTCTGCAATGGATGATCTCGCTGTACAACAACAACCTGAACGGAATCTTGGCCGACGAGATGGGTCTTGGAAAGACTATCCAGACCATCTCTCTCATCACATACCTCATCGAGAAGAAGCGACAGCACGGGCCGTACCTCGTCATTGTCCCACTCAGCACGCTCACCAACTGGAACAGTGAATTCGAGCGCTGGGCTCCAAGTGTCAATCGCATCGTCTATAAAGGTCCACCAGCTCAGCGAAAGAATCACCAGCAACAGATAAGATATGGCAACTTTCAGGTTCTACTCACCACATATGAGTTTATCATCAAGGATCGACCCATCCTCAGCAAAGTTCGCTGGCTACACATGATCATCGACGAAGGACATCGTATGAAGAACGCTCAATCCAAGCTTAGCAACACCATCTCGCAGTACTATCACACACGCTACCGCTTGATTTTGACCGGAACTCCATTGCAGAACAACCTCACGGAGCTGTGGTCAATGCTGAACTTCGTGCTGCCGAGCATTTTCAAGTCGGCGAAGTCCTTTGATGAGTGGTTCAACACACCTTTTGCCAACACTGGTGGCCAGGACAAGATGGAGCTTACCGAAGAAGAGCAGCTGCTTGTTATTCGTCGTCTCCATAAGGTCCTTCGGCCCTTCCTGCTGCGTCGTCTCAAGAAAGATGTCGAGAAGGATCTTCCTGACAAGCAAGAACGTGTCATCAAGTGCTCCCTATCTGCGCTTCAAGCCAAGCTCTACAAGCAACTTATGCAACACAACCGCATCGACGTCGTGGGCGCAGATGGCAAGAAGACTGGCCTGCGTGGTCTCAGCAACATGCTTATGCAGCTGCGCAAGCTTTGTAACCACCCCTTCGTCTTCGAGGAAGTCGAGGACCAGATGAACCCCAACAGGCTGACCAACGACCTTATCTGGCGAACAGCCGGAAAGTTCGAGCTTTTGGACCGAGTGCTGCCGAAGTTCGAGGCAACGGGTCACCGAGTGCTCATGTTCTTCCAGATGACTCAAATCATGAATATCATGGAGGACTTCCTACGATACAGGGGCACAAAATACCTAAGGTTGGACGGAAGCACTAAGGCTGATGATCGATCTGAACTGCTCAAGTTGTTCAACGCTCCAGGCTCTGAGTACCAAATCTTCTTGCTCTCTACTCGTGCCGGTGGTCTTGGTCTGAACTTGCAGACTGCCGACACTGTCATCATTTACGACTCGGATTGGAATCCTCACCAAGATTTGCAAGCCCAGGATCGTGCCCATCGCATTGGTCAGAAGAATGAAGTGCGCATTCTACGTCTCATCACGTCAAACTCTGTCGAGGAAAAGATCTTGGAGCGTGCCCAATACAAGCTTGACATGGACGGCAAGGTCATCCAAGCTGGAAAGTTTGATAACAAGTCCACAAACGAAGAACGTGACGAAATGTTGCGTGTCATGTTGGAGTCTGCAGAAGCAGTGGAAAACATGGAGTCCGAGGAGATGGACGATGACGACCTCAATCTCATCATGATGCGTAACGATGCCGAGCTTGTCAAGTTCCAGGAGATGGATCGCGAACGACAACGGACGGAGAAGTACGGTCCTGACAAGAAGACTCCCCGCCTGCTTGGCGAGAGCGAGCTACCAGACATCTATCTGCAAGACGATAACCCAGTCGTCGAAGAGATTGAGTTCAACTACGGTCGCGGAGCAAGAGAGCGGACCAAGGTCAAGTACGACGACGGCTTGACCGAGGAGCAATGGCTCGACGCTGTTGATGCCGACGATGATTCAATTGAGGACGCCATCGCTCGCAAACAAGCGCGGATAGCAAGACGTAGCGAGAAGAAAGAGTCACGCCTTCGGGATGGTACTGGCGTGGATACGCCACCACCCGATGTTGACAGCGAAGAAGAGACCCCGCAACCCAAGAAGCGTGGTCGCAAGCCACCCAGAGACTCGGGCAAGCGCAAGCAGGAGGAAGTGGCTCTCGACAGCGCTCCCGAACCACCAAAGAAGCGCGGCCGCAACCCGAAAACGGTCGAGACGCTGTCCAAGGACGACCGTGCTACACTGCAAGGCATTCTGGACAGCGTACACGACTCGCTGCAAGACCTTGAAGAAGAGTCGACAGATCCTGCACTTGCGAACCGTGGTATCATCGATCCATTCTTGGAGCTGCCACCTAAGCAGTTTTACCCAGATTACTACGATCTGATCAAGAAGCCCATCTGCATGAAGAACATCGAGACCAAGATCAACAAGAAGCAGTACCAGAGCCTCAAGGAGTTCCGTTCGGACATTGCTCTCCTTTGCAGCAATTGCCGACAATACAACGAAGATGGCAGCGTGCTGTTCGCGGACGCAAACACCATCGAGGTGAGTCATTATCATCGTTCCATACTGCACTCTATTATACTGACTTTCTAAATAGCGTGCATGCGACGATAAGCTGCGGGAGCAAATCGCAGAACATCCCCGGTGGCAGCGAGATCTTGACGACGATAGCTCCGTGGAGGATGGGATGTCTACGAGACCCATGTCATCCGTTGGCACGCCACAGCCTGCAGCAAAGCCTAGCATTAAGTTGAAGCTAAACGGCGCCAGAGCCAATGGCAACACCTCGAGAGGCGGTACTGAAAGCGCAGCTCAGAGCGACGATGAGTAGAGCTGCGGGAGTGCATGATCACCACGTAGATTGCGGAGAAATATAGACAGACGGAGCACGAAGCACATCTTTTGTCGCGACGGATGCAGGATTGAATCTCGCACAAGGAGCTGCCTTGACCTTGAATTGGACATCACCTTCTGGCACGCCGAGCAAGGCCGCGTGGCATTTATCATTATGAGTAGGCTCGAGTGATATGCGTCGAAGATCTTGTAATGGACTAAGGAGTCTTGAGAGCGATGGCGCGCGTACTGCATTGATACATGGCTGGGAGGGAGCTGACATGTGCATGATTACGAAGCACGAAGGAAAGGATGTCTCGATAAGGCAAGAAGGGCGAATGGCGTTTAATGCGTATGGTCTATTGCTTTTTGACGTAGCACGAACCATCGACCGCTGCCTGTAGATGGCAGCAGAGTGCCGATAAAGATGCTGTAACTTCCGATGAGAAGACGAAGGCCTTCACTTCTAGAGACCCGATGCGATTTCAGCTGTGTACTGCATCACCAACTACAGTTGGATACTCTGGCGGAGCCATATTGACGTCGATCACATGCGAATGTCGCAGTGCAGCAACTCACTTCCCTACCGCTTGGCAGCCAAGAGCGGCCAATAGGCACAGAAGAGGAGGCTTTCGAGATTCTGTGCCTCGCGTGCTCCGCAACATCGTCATTACATCCTCTGGAACCGGCTCATCTCACTCCAGCTAAAAATCTCAGCGACGCTGGTAGAAGAAGCATTTCTTGATCACAGCCACCATTCGCCCCTAGGTGCAGTTCCTGCTTAAAATGTCCTTCTCCACGAGCAGTGTCGTGTTCTCGGTTGTTCGCATCCACCAAGAGACCTCTTTGACCAATATGGGCCTTGTCCAAGCTGTCGCGGCTGGCAGAAGTCGAGGTCGAACTGCTGAAGTTCGAGGTGGCGAACTGAGGAGCGCGTAGTAGCCAGACTGTGTCCAGGTCTTGAGCCGCTTCCATTGCGGCGTTCTCAGACTCGCCCTTGCTTATTTTTGGCTGCTGGTGATAGTGCTTTGAGACGCAGCTCTTCTTGGCTCTCGTCCTGGTAGTCTGGATTTACTGTGATGGCCTGGTAAGGTTCCCGTTTGACCGGTGCCTGCGTTGTGGTTACGGTATGCGATATGTTCCGGCAAAGGCGAGAGCAACTTGGGCGAGAGGAACTGGCGGACTTTGGGCACGAGGGACCATCCGGTCAGCACGTCGTCGACCCAGTTGACTACGCTGGCCGGTGCCTTGTCGACGAATGGTTTATGGCCGGTGTCTTCCAGCTTCTCTGAGTTCTGTCGTTGCTTGTTGTAATGCTTGCGCGGACCGACGGGGATTTCCTCTTCCATCGTCGGATGTGACAGTGCCCAGTGACTTCCTGGTACTGTACCTTTCCATAACCGCACCTTCCACAGACTCAACCGCATCGACTCGATTCGAATCTGGAGTCCTCCCGCAACTGCCAGCCCATGACCCTATTCAACTTGTCCCCAGCCCTACCCAACAGCGCAACAAGCGCCACCAGGACGAAGACTATGCCATAACCAACCACGCCGGCAGCCAACATCGCCAAAATTCCACTCCCAAGATTGCATCCGGCCGCAGCCGAACAGCGGCTCGTACAAGAATTTTTCAACAATCGGCGTGATTATGCCAACCACGATCTTGACCTGTCCAAATGGATTCCAGCTTGCTCTGTGCCGAACCCGTCTTGACATAGCAGAAGCGGTCCGCAAGGCCTGGAAAGTTATTCAGAAGGACATACTGCACGCCTTGCAGGTAGGAGCGGGTGGCGACGTTGAGGACGAGGAGGCAAACGCCGAAGGTCAGGAGGTTGGCAGTGTAATCGTGTCTCCAGGGCTCTGAGATGCTGGGAACGCTGTGGTTCTCCCAACCTGGAGACGCGCGAAGTAATGCTCGATGTTATCCGCCGCCATGCTGAAGGTCTCTGGCTTAAGCGAAGGTCGCAGAGCAAAATTTATCGTTGCAGCCGTTGTTGAAAGTTGAAGGCGCGCTAAGACATGCGTCATCACATGCAGAACCAGAAAGCCTGATCCCAGTGAAAGGAAGACTCACACACGAAGGCGCATGATCCATGACTTTCATTCACTCTCATTTATCTGCTCCTATTCATGCGCCATCGCGCGCGTAAACGACTTTGACACTCCATCGCATAAGTCAATTATCTCATAGTATCATATCCTTGCACTCATCAGAACGTCAGTCAGCGAATGTCCATGCTGTTCATCCGCTTTTCAAGTTTTCTCCAGCTTTTCAAAAAACGCTCACAGTAGTGGTGGTATCTCCTCGTTCATCCCAAGCGATCGCAGTCCTGGCGTGTCCAGAACAGTGGTATAGCAATAATGTCCAATCGTGGAGGCGAATTTTGCCGGAGGCATTTCCCATACGTCCGGTGCTCGAGATTCAGTCGTCTCCATTCGATCTGGCGCTCTCTCATCTGTTTGAGCTCCTCATTAGTTATCTGCCGGCCGCCGTGGACGAAAAGATAAGACCACGTCCGACGCTTGTCTGCAAGTAAGGGTGACTTTGCAGTCCACCTTGGTCTGCCGCCTTCAGATGGAGGTTCTAACTCTTCCTTCCCACCAATTTGCAAGGAATGGTCCGACCTTGCGCGCTCCCTTGTGTGTCGCATCTTCTAGTGTCCGCCTCCCTTGCGGAACCTCAGAAGCTCGCTCAGGCTTTGGAGCGAACACCCGTGCTGCAAGAATTCGTGTCGGCCAAGCTCCTCGGCTGTTGCTCGGCTCTTAACGTCCACGCATAAGCAGACACTGAGGAAAGCCTTGAGCTCCTTGGAAAGCTTCTCTGGCTTCTTGAGTCTGGGTGTGCCATTCGTTGCAATGAGGTAGAGAGCCTTGAGTGGCTCTTCGTTGAGGTAGGGAGGTTCTGACTCGATCATTTCAATTGCCATGATTCCGAGAGACCAAATGTCGACCTTGGACCCGTACTCCTTTTGCTTGACAACTTCAGGGGCCATCCAGTATGGTGTACCGACCATCGTTGCTCGCTTAGAGCGCTGTTCCGTGAGCTTGGCACAGAAGCCGAAATCGGTAATCTTGACTGCTCCTCGAGATGAAAGCAGGACGTTGTCGGACTTGATGTCTCGGTGGATGATATTTTGAGCGTGTAGATGAATGAGACCCTTACACGTCTACCTTTACGTTAGCAGGAAGCTTGAATCCAGACACGGAGCACACTTACCTCGAAGCATATCGTCGCAATCTGCTCTTCCGTGATGGAAGCGTTGTTGTCAATGACATCTGTCAGTGCACCGCCCTCCATGAACTCCATCACTACCCAGAGCTCAAAGGTCTCTTCCTGCAAGAATGCGTCCAAGAAGTTGACAATGTTGTCATGCCGGCTTTCTTTCATGACGATAATTTCGTTGACAATCAATTCCTTTCTAGGCTGTGACCGAAGGTCCATCTGCTTGATTGCAACTTGTGCTCTGGGACCGTACTGTGCCATGAGGTCCTTCGCTGTCTTGCTTGGAGCACTCTCGCGAATGCGCGCCACATACACGGATCCCGATGCACCCTGTCCGATTTTCTTCTGCTTGTTATAGCTCTCAAGAGGGTTGGACAGGGTCACAACAGAACGCAGACGGTCCATGACCTGGGCATCGGACATGGCGCTCATGCGAACGTCTTTTTGTGGTTTCTCAGCTGGATCTTTCTTCGTCAGTGCCATCTCAGCTTGCTTGACCGCATCCTTAGGCTGGCCACTTGGCTGTTTTGTGGCAACGTTGAGAGGCTTGACTTGCTGCGAGGGCTGTTTCTGGTGGTTGCCCGAGCCTGATGGCTTCCGCGTGAGTGGCTGATCTTTCTTCGTTTCTGAAGGAGGAGACGCTTGTTTGGCTGTATAAGGAGAGGAACCATTCGAAGTGGGCTGCTTTGCATCCAAAGGGCCTTTCGAACCATTTTGTGACCCAGGAGGAGCTGGTGCAGGTCGCTGCGCTTGCAAGCTCCGCAGTGGCAGTTGACTGCCGGGCTGCCCACTCTTACTATTTGCAGGTGCTGGCGGCGCAGGCCGCGTCGCATTGTATCTGCTTTGCCCATTACCTGGACTCGCATCTCGCGATGTGTCCGAGCTGTAGCCACCAATTTCCTGTTTCGCGAGAGGGACCTTGGTCTTAGGCAGCGAATCGTTGTATTCTCGATCCTCCTGCTCCTTGCGCCTCCGCTCTTGGTCTTCCTCGTTTCTTCTTCGCTCGGACTCGGCACGTCTCCGTTGCTCCTCTTGCTTTTTTCGGCGCTCTTCGTCGGTAGGGGTGCTGCTCTCAGCCGTATCCGTCCGGCTGGGCAGACCGTATCGATCAACTGCATCTCGTGAGCTCAGGTGTCCTCCTTGCAAGTTAGTCACACTGCTCATACCCGATTGATAGCTTTCCTGTCTATTAATGCCTGGCGGCTGCGGTCTCGGTGGTGCAACGCTGTTACCAGTCGAATAACCTAGCTGCTTCTCGCGATTGTCTCCAGCGCTTGGCGTTGGCGTAAGTGAAGCGTACCTTGCTGGATCGTCGCTTCGAACTTGGAGCTTGTCCGTGTAGAACTGCAGGGCTTCCATGACTGCCTGAGGATTCTTCTGCATATCGTCCTTGGTCAATGCCGAGCCCTTGAGTAGCCTTTCCCACTCTACTGGCAAACCAACGAATCCACCAGTGACCGGATCGAATCCAACGTGTACGCGATGCGAGAAGCCAGTCGGGTGCGATACGCCTCCCATCTGAGGGCATCTGTCGTACACGCTGTCCATCCAGTTGTACACGTCCGTGTCATTCTCGAACTTCAGAATCCAAATCTTGTTACCCTCCTTGGTCAGCTCCACGCTGAAGGGATAGTTGTCTGAGCGTGTGACGTGTGAGACATCCCTCAACATGATCGTGTTGGAGACCTTGCCATGCTTATCAGACTTGAGAAAATCGAGCTGTTTCTCTCGTAGCACCAGGAATCGTTCGTTCCAGAAAGCCTTCATAAAACCTCCGCCTTCTTCCTTCACCTTCGCCCAGCCGTCCCTGATGACCGTCATATCGCCGTTGCTCGTTTCGGAACGACCAAGGGATGTCTGTGAGGGCGATGCTAGCGAGTTGCTGGAGCCATTGTTCAGGTGGGCGAGGTTTGGGTTCCCAGGCGTGTTGAAGACATTCGGCGTGAGAGTCACCTTTGGACGCTCTGAGGGTGGCTTCGGCGCAGGGCCGGGGTTCATGAACTGGTCGGGCCTGTATAGCCTGCGGTGCTGTCAGTACATATCTGGCGTTGCTTCGACCCCTCTCTCGCGCCCGATCGAGCTTGCCGTCTGCTACCAAGGGCCGGCACGCCTCCAGCTGTCTCTTGAGCGCACGTCGCACCACGTGCAGACAGGTGCTGAGGGAGGAGAGTGAGGAGAGGTGAAGACTCACGTATTGGATTGCCCGTTCGCCATTGCTGCGGCGTCCGCGCGATCGCCTGGCCACCGAGTGCGCCGACCAGTGGGTGGTGGTGCCTTGGCTGTCCCCGCCGTCTATGCCGCCGTGCCGCCCCGCAACGTCGTGTCGGTGTCAATGTCAATGTTTTCGCGGGTGCGAGGATATGTAGAGAGCAGTCTACTCAGCGCGCAGAGAAGCGCTCACAGGGTACGGGTGGGAAGTGGTGCCCAAGGTTTCCTCGCAACAGGGATGGCGGCGGCGCGGTATTGAGTTCGAGGGTGAGCCGGCGGATGACGATCGGTCTTCTATATAACAATGCTGTTTGATTGACAATAGTTGGCCGCAACAAGAAGGAATACGTCGACGAACAGCAGGCTTCAGCTCGTCGACGTAGACGCAGTATTCACGCTAGCAGTGGCAGCTTCAGGCGCGAGACAGGAGCAGGGTAGGGTAGGGTAGTCAAGTGGTGTAGTGCAAGATGGATGTTTCGATTGACCTTCACGTTTCACACGTCTCTGTCTTAGCGCCTGCCTTTTCGAATGCGGTATACCCGATGGGGTTCGACTGGTGGGGATATCTGATTCCTATCGACAGCGCCTCCGTGCTCCTGCAATTGATAGGTCTGCGCCCCAATCTGCCTGCTGGTGTTTGGGCTTCAGCGAGTTCTTCTTTCATCCAAGACAAATCCCGCCACTGAGCACGCAAAGGGGCGCGCCTGACTCGCGAACCAACTCTAGTCTCTTGAACAGCTCGCTTAGTTCTAACACCGCGGGGTCCTGCGAAAATGTTCCGATACAGGGATGGCTGATGAGTGATCTCATCGAACATTCTGTTTCACGTGCATATCTGGTCGTATCTCTAATCCACCGTTTCACCAACACATTTCTCAAAGTCCACTGCACTCTTCGCGGCCTAGCGTTGCCCTTAAGGTCGCGTCTAGCAAGGACAGCGGAGAGCTTATAGTCCTCCCCGAACGGAGGTCTATGCATTTGTGGAAGTCCAATCGTCCTTCTTTAGTGACTATGTTATCCGAGGAGGTGCTGAAACGGTGGAATGTACCTCATCGACCGCCAAGCGGTATCATGACTGCAGCAAGCATAACCTCGTCACTGTCACTGGCGTCGACCACGCCACATCTGCCGGATGACTCCTCCGCCTGAGGGGACATCGGAAGCAGGGTGCATCCTCGCAATGTTCACGTGCATGCCAGCGATCGGCAAACCAACTTGACATCTTTCACACGAGGTCGAGCCGAAGCTACCGGTATACCATCGGCATGCCGACTCCCCTCGGCAAGATTATAATACGGCGATGAGGCCTCGCAGCTATGTAAAGAAAGGCATGATGAGAGCAGCAGCAGCATGCTTCGCCTCGCACTACATCATCTCAGCCGCCTCAATTCCTCTCCACACCACAAAACACTCTCTCTCCCTCTCGAAGCAAATCTCTCCCATCCCAACCTAAAGCTCCCCCTCGCTCTCCCCCTTCTCCTCCGTCTTCACCTTCTTCGACGGACTAGCCAGCTCCTCATCGTCCTCCTCACCTCCCTTCTTCGCCTTACGCTTGCCACCAGCACCACCCTTCTCGCCCGCAGCCTTCTTTGCAGGAGTCTTCTTGACAGGAGTCTTCGCACCACCCTCACCGTCGCTCTCAAGCTTGCCGAGCTTCTCCTCGGCTTCTTTCTTGAGTTTCTTGGTGTAGCGCTGTCTGAAAGGTCATGTTAGTGGTGTCAGCACAGGAGTTGGGGTTTTGATACGTACTGGACGGAAGAGGTGCTGAACTCTGGGCCCATCAAGGCGGCGACTTCCTTGTAGTCGAGTCCGGCGGGTGCGGCGACGTGGATGATTGTGAGAAGGAGGCGTCTGTCGAGGGCGTCGTCCCAGTTGACCATGGTTGCGGTGGTGGTCGGTGGTAGAGATGGGTGGTGTGGTCTATGTTGGTGTTGTTGAGGGCTGGTTCGGTCGAAGTGGAGTGCTCGTGTGTGATGCTTTGGAGAAGAAGCAGAGGAGAGGAGAATCAGAAGTGGTGGGCTCAAGTAGGTGTCGTATGTGAGGTTGTGATCTTAGGTTGTGATCTTGAGACCGAAGTGAGCTTGACAACTGGCAGGCAGCCACCATTGTCAGCTGCTTGCATTCAACTGAGAGCCGTAGCAATGATCCACGAGATACTAAGAGGATGTCAAGGGAGGTGGCAGCGATTGTGAGTACTGGTACAGGCTGGTGTCATTCTTTAAGAAACGCTACAAACCGCTCATCATGCAATCGTGGTATCATTCAATCATCCTCCTCCGAGTCGACGCCCAGAGCCTCTGCTAGTCCAGCTCGATCCGCTGGCCCATCCCCCTCCGCTTCCAGTCTGGTTGTGTGCAGCAGTCTGACCAGGACCTCCAGCTCTACCTGCAAAGGCAGTACCGTATGTTCGTCCTTGACCTACGCCGCCAGGCGCAGCGAATTGCTTCTGAATCCACTGCGGGACCTGAATGAGCTTTGACCCTCCGCCAAATTGTGGCCAGATGCGGTCGAGGAAGTCGTAGAGATGAGCAGCCAAGATACCAGTCGCCTGAACCAAGGTGGCGAACTGGCCAGCCATGATGTAGGTCATGGCGAGTGACGCATATGGTAGGTACTTTGCCGGCGTCTGCACGATGAAGAACTGGACGACTCTGTTGGGGTCATCTTGTGCGAAAGTGTAGATGAGCGCCATGCTCAATGGGTTGAGTAGCGTAATGCCGCCGAGGTAAAATCCTCCAGTGAGCTGTCAAACAGAACGATGTCAGCTATGTTCGCGAAGTACGTGGCAGTGTCTCAGATGGCGTCGTCAATGGGGAGCGAGGCGCGTCGTGCAATGCATGTCTCGAACGATCCACAGCTCTCAAATCCAACACTTGATGCCTGAGCCCAACATGAAGCTTCGCAACAAGGATATGTAGGGTCCAATAACCACCGGCATCCATATGATTCGGGAAGACAGCTCTCTCAATACGGTTTCCCACCATACCCACACTCCACGAACGCTCTTTATATTTTGCGAATGACGAACGCCGTACAGTGCAGGGGTAATCTCCCTCGATTCCAGGAACCGTCAAAAGCTATGGCAACTTTGCGGGCAGATATATCGAGGTTTGGATTGTGTGGGGGGAGAAAGGAGAAAGTGGCAGCAGAATAGATGAGAAAAGCCCGGGTCTGACTTACCATGATGACAGTCGAAACGAACAAAATGTAGAAGGCGTAGGCTCCTGGCGCGCTGAATCGTGGCGAGCCAGTCTCAAGCTGGCTGCTGTAGTGATATAGGAAGAACGGATCCATAATCAAGCCCAGGTTCGGTCCAGAGACGAAGAAGCTGGTCACGAGACGCCATATCTGTGGCAGCTGTCTGGTGGTGAGAATGTAGTCCGAGAGGAAAACGACCCACATGAGGCTATAGAGCCCCAGATGGCCAGCTACTGAAATCAGAACGGTCGCGGCTGTGAGGGTTCTACTTAGCATCAGAAGCTGCGCGTGTGGCACACGGACGCGTCTGCTTACCTCGAGATCGGCGGCGCCGCCCAGAAAGTTTCCTGGAAAGACATGGTGAGTGTGCGGATGAGTGTGTATCAGTTCTGGCGATGTTGAGACGCAGCAGAAGACGTGCGCTCGTGAGGGAAGAAAGAAAGAGGTTGAAGCCAAGTTGCTCGTTCTAAATTTCAGGCGTCGGCGGTCGGAGGCAAGCACGATGCACGTGACGGTTTTCGCTCTCGCCCTGCGCCAAGGCCACACTCGGAATCTCAAAGTTGGGGCTTGCTTTTCGAGACGACTTCTCTGAACACAGGCACGCCGCCAACAGTACCACATATCTTTTTCCTTTCATCTACGACCGCAATCATGGCTGTCGGAAAGAACAAGAGATTGTCCAAGGGCAAGAAGGGCCTGAAGAAGCGCACCGACCCATTCGCCAGGAAGGACTGGTTCTCCGTCAAGGCCCCATCGACCTTTGCCATTCGCGAGTACGCCTCCCCAGAACACCATCCATCCTGCACGAGAGCGAGAGATATATGAGAATGCGCAGTGGACAGTGCGATCAGCATGGTATACTAATGCATGACACAGTGTCGGCAAGACCCTCGTGAACCGCACCACCGGTCTCAAGAACGCCAACGACGCACTCAAGGGCCGCATCTTCGAGGTCTCGCTCGCCGATCTCCAGAAGGATGAGGACCACGCCTTCCGCAAGGTCAAGCTGCGCGTCGACGAGGTCCAGGGCAAGAACTGCCTGACCAACTTCCACGGCCTCGACTTCACCTCCGACAAGCTGCGCTCGCTCGTCCGCAAGTGGCAGACCCTCATCGAGGCCAACGTCGTGGTCAAGACTACCGACGACTACCTCCTCCGTCTTTTCTGCATTGCCTTCACCAAGAGGCGGCCGAACCAGATCAAGAAGACCACATACGCACGATCGTCGCAGATCCGAGCAATCCGCAAGAAGATGACCGATATCATGCAGCGTGAGGCACAGAGCTGCACCCTCAGCCAGCTCACCACCAAGTTGATCCCAGAGGTCATCGGCCGTGAGATCGAGAAGAGCACCCAGGGCATCTACCCACTCCAGAACGTACGTGGAAACATACCATAAGAAATAGCTTGGCATCATGGGCATACACTAACATGCACTCCAGGTCCACGTCCGAAAGGTCAAGCTCCTCAAGGCACCCAAGTTCGACCTCGGCAACCTCCTCTCGCTCCACGGCGAGTCCTCAACCGACGACTCTGGCCAGAAGGTCGAGGGTAACCGTGAATTCAAGGAGACAGTCCTCGAGAACGTGTAAGCAGTTGGTGCACTGCTGCATGGGCTGGTATTGGGTGAGACTATTGTCTTTTTGCGACGTAGAGGCGTTTTGAGAACAGGGCAATGAGGATCCATAGCGCATGATAGTCAGCGCGGTAGGCCATTATGCAGATTCTGTGAAACGCTTCAAAAATGCATCACGCTTCTCATGATACACATCTCAAGACCCTATGCCATGCCACTAGGAAGTCGAGAGGAGAAGATGAGCTTGGACCATGAGGAACATGAACATAAAAAGCAGAGAGGATGCATGTATCATTGGAAAATGATGTATTGTGTTACTCTCCAATGGTATCGCTCTCCCACCAGCTCCAGGCTATCAAAGCAGCCATACCCCTTCCCCGCACTCATATGCTTCACCTCCTCAGCCTGAGTCTTTCAAGTACACTCCGCCATCTCATTCGAGAACACCTTCACGCCCTCCTTCCGCGTCTCCCACAAAGACGTTCCAAGCACACCCAACTCACTAAGAACCGAAACCCAACAAATCCCATCCACCATCATCAACACACCCGCTCAACACGGCGCCTGTATCTCCTCATCAGAATGAACCTCTGCAACTCGTCGTCCCGCACACTGTTCAACATGTCACGGATATCCTCGCCGTACAAATTATTCCCACCGTCTTGGATGTTCCGCTTACCGATTTTCTTTCTGCCTTCACCTGCTTCCTGTCCGCCACTGTCAAGACCTGCGGAGGACGCATCGAGGGTCTGCTTGGGCATGGAAGTCGAACGGACTTGTTTGGATTTCTCGGGAGATAGAAAACGTTCTACTGCATCGGGGGTTGTGAGAGGTTGGTGGACTGCTTTGAAGTTTGTGAGGTGGATTAGGAGGTCTGGACATTTTATGGTAAGGGATAGTTTGAAACGTAGACGAGCTTGACAATCGGGGTCGTTGTATTCGCTGGCTTGGTAGCCTGCGCGACAGAAGACTACGCTGACTTCGAGGAGCGGCCCGTTGTAAGTCCTCTGGAAGTATAGAGTGCGATCTTTGTCAAGAGTGATGCGTACGAGGATGTCCTGCGACTCCTGCCAGCTGCACCTGTACCATGGGATGTCTTGATCCCATAGATTGTACTCGATAGGTCTCTTGTCAGCGATGTTGAGGTCTTTCGCTTGAACGATTATGAGGAGGCATGTCTTTTTGGTCGTGGTCTCTGAACTGCAATAAGCTTGATGAGCTTCACGCAGTAGCTACACGGGGAAGCGACTGTTCTCATTCTGCACCAACCGGCCTTCAGGAGATCAAGTCTGCTTCGGGTCAGTTCTTGTGGCCGCATGTGACGACGGACAGGTCAAGGAGTTAGATAAGCGGCAGCAACTACCTACCCCGTCCGCGAAGGGACACGCCACAGATGCTGGTGCATTTGAGCAACTCGTTCAGCATGACCAGCTCCAGCCACGGAGAATCCTGTTCATCTCTACCAGCTTCATCCCCATGTAGTGTGGAAGCATATGCAACAGATAGTCGGAGCGAAACATTTCACAGACGACCGGCTGTACCATTCCAGCTTTCTTGACCTTGCACATGGATGTTCCAGAGCGTCGCGAAGAAGGAATCGTGTCCCAAGAGAGAATTTAGCGTCTTGAATAGCCACTCCTCATCTTTGGCGACTCTAATGTACAGCTCATTGAAAACTGACTGAAGACCCCTAGCCTTGTCGAAGGCTGTGGCGAGGAAGGCGTTGGCATAAAACTCACGTTCACTGGCGTGGCAGGAACTGTCGACTCAGTCTCGTAGCCGACCATTTTGAGGAGAGAGCCATGGGTGATCTGATAGTCCTTTACTCCCGCAGCGAGGAGCTCAATTTGATCAGCGTGCAGGGCCATGCTCTTTGTGATGCGGTGTCGAATGCGGAGCGAGCTGCTACGAGCGCTGTACGATCTCCCAAGCATCATTTTCTGTTCAGTTCAAGATCAGACACCGAAACTATTCGTGTAGATTAGATGCGATCCTAATGAAGTCTCAGCGGTTCTTCGTGGCTGTGTAAGTAGCTAGGGAAGGCATGGTCCACTGTCGCTCAGGACCAGATTCCAACTTTTTGTATTACTGAGTATGTTTGATGCTATATACGCGAATGACATTAGACACATGACTATCACGAACTGTCGTCCGCATCATGTCATAAGAATTTGTCTTGAAGAGTATACCCACAGCCTTCAAGCCTCTGAAATGCTTGCAGCCTGAACCTCTTCTGCACCAGCTGGCGCTCCTCCTCGTTCGCCTTCCCGCAGTCCCTGGTGATGTTGCTGAGTCGTACGGAATCCAACGCAAGCTCCGCATCCTCGAATGCTTGCGAAGTCCTACATTCTGTCCAAGCTTCATTCGATTGGAAGGCTAGCAGCCAGACGTTCGAACTCTCGCCATGATATGCCGTGATCTCTGAAGCTTTCTCGAACACGGCAGTAATCCTGCTAAAACGTGTGCGCTCTGTCAGTGTCGGACTTTGACCTGTAACGCTCAGTGTCAGTCATGCCTGGAAGTCTGTGGTGTACACTTTATGCGACATACGTATGTCCTTCGATCCGTCCCTGCTGTGTTCTTCGTGGACAATGATATACTGGTCCGGTCGGCTGGTGGATGCCGAAACCTCCTCTTCCGCAGGGTCCTCGACAGAGACATCGTTACCACATCTCAACCTGAAGTTTTCGAGGATGCCATATCACGATTTGTGCTGTATTCGCAGATGTCCGCTGTTCATCCGCCAACGTTGTGCAGTAGCTTCGTCCTCAAATTTCGCATAGGTCAAGCGCCTCTCCTCGTGTTAAGGTGAGGTATGCCCAGTCTCTGCTATGAAGCCAGATCTTGAAGTAGTATGCTCCTGACACTGCGTTCTTGGCAGCGGCAAGGGTTGCCTCGAATGTGACGGTGAACATTTTGAAGGGCGCTGTTATGGATTGTTGGTTTGCTGTTGATGCTTCTGAGCTACCTTACCCCGAGACCACAATGGACCTTTTGTACAGCACATGAGCAGACCAGATTCCACATCATCGTCGTGAGAGTATCGTGCTCACCTTCCTTTCCTGTACAGTCGGGCATGGTGCGCAAACGGCAAGAGTGGGATTCCATACTGTGCTGTGGATTCGTGTCAGTAGAATCCTGTTTGATTTATGATCACAACCAGCTTCCATATGTTCGGTTGGCCATTCATCAGCCGATGGTAGGAGAGGTCATGGTAATCTCAGCAACCAGGCAGGATCCGCCAAACAAGAGCTGAGAGAAGGCGACTATGAAGGTTCGAATTTGCGAAGTGGCATTGCGCTAGATGGAATCACTGTCCAAAGGTCATGAACACCTCCCATATCGATACATTAACATCTGCGTAGCTGTTGGCAGCTGCTGCGCAATCCTCATGGGCATTCGGCGGCTGACATTACGTTGTCCAACAGTTAGCCATTGTTGTTCAACGGTATCATCGTGGCACACGAACGTCTCGAAAGCCTGTGATTCAGCTGGACGGCGTGATATCATGTCTTCTGGGAGGTTGCTTGCTTGAGACCCATGTCGGCGCTGGGACCGGTTGGTACGAGATGTTGTAAGAGACGGCCACCTTAATTAACTGTCTTGCCACGCGCCGGCATCGCGTGAGGAGGTCGAAGATACTTCCTGCAGAGCTCTCATGTGGCGACAAAGCTTTTATGGCAGTCTTAAGATCGTTGCCGATGGCGGTATCGCTTTCATGATGAAGCTGCGTGCAGATTATGATGATGGTTGTTGTGAGACGTGAAGTCGCTGGTGAAGCTTCGCTGCTTTCTCAACCTTTGGACTACAGGCCAACAAATTTCTCACACAAACGGCAAGGACAACCACCATCAGCCACAACAGACTACTCTCGAACCATTTTTGTCCTTCTGATATCACCTTACTGCCGTCAACATGGCACCGAAAGAACTCAAGTTCATCACGGGCAACGCAAACAAATTGGCTGAAGTGCAAGCCATCCTCTCAGCCACACCAGTCAAGCTGCAAAGTCAAAACATCGATCTTCCAGAACTTCAGGGCACAATCGAGGAGATTTCAACAGACAAAGCGAAACGTGCAGCGGAAGCCGTAGGTATCACTTGTGATAGATAGGGGAAGCAAGTTCGATCTCACAATTAACAAAACCGTAGGTCAAAGGACCAGTACTGGTAGAAGATACATGTCTCTGCTTCAATGCTTTCAATGAGCTGCCTGGACCTTATGTGTATGCCACAATATCATGTACGATGGACTTCGTAACAATGGCTAACGTAACCCTTTTCAGCAAGTGGTTCCTAAAAGCTCTCGGCGTACAGCAGTTCCACAAGCTGCTTGACGGCTTCGAGGACAAGTCGGCGCAGGCCGTCTGTACATTCGCGTACTGCGAGGGTCCTGGACACGAGCCGATTGTGTTCCAGGGTCGGACGAACGTGGGTTGAACTTCATACACTCCTTGAGTAGTGCAGCGTGCTGACCGTCGTGTAGGGCAAGATTGTGCCATGTAGAGGACCGACTGATTTCGGTAAGTTGAGCTTCCTGGTCGAACGACTCTGGTGCTTGATGCTGACTTTGCCTCAGGTTGGGATGCTTGTTTCGAGTATGAAGGCCAGACCTATGCAGAGATGCCCAAGGTCGAGAAGAACAAGATCTCGCATCGTGGCAAGGCGCTGGAGAAGTTGACAGAGTGGTTGAAGCAGGAGGTGTAAACGTCGAGCAATATGCAACGTGCGGGAGGCTTCATTGAGGTTCAATCGTTAGACGCCGTACAGCCAGCTGCAGACAGCCCCAACAACATGACCTTGCAACCAGAAGAGACACCAGAGCGCCAATCGTGCTTCGCGATTCCAGTCTCCACTCAACCATGCAAAAACATCGGATCGTCCTCATCTTTCTTTCCCTCGCTCTCGGCCTTCAACTCACCCTCCTTTCCATGATCTTTCCTCCATTGCTCAATCCACTTCTCAACCCTCTCAACATTGCTCTCGACATCATCGGCATTTTCACTCTTTAACTCCACCACAATCTGCTCATCGTATGCATCCCTGGCCTCCTGCAGCAGGACCTGCATGATCTCGCAATCCATATTCTCCTGCAATTTCTTCTCTCCGTAGCCTCGCGCCTTCATTCTGTCGTACAGTTTCGCCGTGTCCTCACATCGCACAACGCAGACCAGGTCGATAAGCGAAGGTGGGAAGAGATCGCAAGCGTGCCAGTCGATTATTTGGCCTCCCTCCTCGAGATCGTTTTCGATGCAGTCCAGTAGGCGATCTTCGTCGACAATCTTAACCTGTGGGTCTTCAGGGTCATTGGAGGTTTCGCCAATGTTATGTTTCTTCACTACATCGTTGATGGAGAGGTGGTGCAGGCCGGTCTTGCGCGCGAGCTCTTCGCAGTGGGTGGTCTTGCCGACGGCGGGGCTGCCGGTGACGATGATGTTGGGGCTGGTTCGCAGCATTTTGGACATTGCAGCAAGGTGTCGGAGGTGTGTCGGGTGACAGCGTGGACTGTGTAGGAGAGGCGCGACGAGCCTTGTGCAAGATCTAGGAAACATGGAAGTGACGTAGAATCTGCACTGCAAGCTTGGACTCGAGAGCTTCGCCTTCTTCAGCCCTACGAAATTTTGTCACATGAAACTGTCTCCTGACCAATCCGATGTTTCTGTAGCATATAAGGCACACAGGATGCTCGCACGACGGGCACTGCCACGGCTACAGCAGTCGTTCAGGCACCATGCTAACAACAGGCTGTTCTCCACTACGGAGCTCAGCAATGGCATCAAGATGGCATATGAGCTCTGGGAGCCAGAGAAGGGACAAGAACCTCAAGGTGCGCCGATAGTCTTCGTACACGGCCTGTTTGGCTCGAAGAGGAACCATCGCGCCATCAGTAAGTATGGACTTTCGTATCCTCTCCACTCGTTGACACATCGTTAATGCTCAGCAGAGCTCTTGTGCGCGACCTGAAACGACCCATCTACGCAGTCGATACACGAAACCACGGCGACTCGTCTCACGAGCCGAGACACGACTACGAAGCATTGGCGGAAGATCTGGAACTCTTCATTGAGAGCAACAAGCTCGAAGACAGCACGTTGATCGGCCACTCCATGGGCGCAAAGGCAGTCATGACAGTCGCACTGCGAAAGCGTGTACCAATTGGCAGCCTGATACCAGTGGACAATGCGCCTGTCGATGCAGCATTGAAGTCAGACTTCGGCAAATACTGCATAGGCATGCGCAAGATCGAGGAAGTAGGCGTGAAGTCGCTCAAGGACGCCGACAAGATTCTTGCGGACTACGAGGAGAGTCTGGCCATCAGGCAGTTCCTGCTCACGAATCTGATGCGAGCAGAGGATGGCACGCAGAAGTTCAAGGTACCGCTGAAGTACTTGACGGACTCGTTAAACAAGCTCGGCGACTTTCCCTTCAAGGATCCGGACCAGGCCAGATGGGAAGGCCCGACTCTGTTCATTAGAGGCACTAAGAGCCATTACATCGCAGATGATATGCTTCCAGTCTGTGGTAGGTTCTTTCCCAACTTTGAGCTGGCCGATGTCGATTCAGGTCACTGGGTTATCAGTGAGAAGCCGGATGAGTTCAGGCAAGGTGAGCAGTGTGTTCCATGCACAACGGTCCGTCAATGCTGATACATTCGTTATAGCTGTGGTCGATTTTCTGTCCAAGAAAGATTGACGAGCAGCAGACCCCGGCATCTAGACATGCAGCATTGCTACGGAAATGCCCAGATCTTTAGCTCGGCTGATGATACGAAGTGCATTCGAGCTGAAGTTCCTTTCCCCTCGTGCACGTCGACCTGATACTCGAGCAACTCTTCGCTGGTGTTAGTTTGTGGACAGTCGGTTGCTGTGGCACCTGTCTCCGGGCATTGATGAGTACGGTGCTATGGCTGCAACGACGACAAAACGGCGATCATCACTGCTGTGTCTGCTGATCGCATCGAGAGGATCGCGATACTGCCTATGGACTGGTGGAACCGCGTGAACCGCGGAAAAGGAAAATTCGAGCGACCTTGGCGCTCGCTATCTGCATGCTTTATTGGCGCTAGCGGGCTTCACCCCAGGTACGGCAGTGAGAGCCGTGCAGCTTGCAGAACAAGCTCTCACAAGCAGCGCCGTGCACTCGGCTAAAGCACTGTCAATGGCCGGCCGGGTGCCATGCTTCATGCCGCATGGCTAGCGGTGTTGCATTGGAGTTGAGCAGGCACAGGATTTGTATGCTGTCCGAGGTAGGAGCTCTCCATAAATGGCATATACTGCTGCGCTGAATCCGTTGCCCACTTCCTCCTCTTCCGGCTGTTCGACTCAGGAATCAACAATTCGATGTTGTTAACCTCTACAGCACTTGCCTTGGCGGCCGTCGCGCCATCGGTGGCAGCACAAAACACTGAAACAGTTCTCGGTGTCTACATGGTGTGTTCGGATACTCCATCGAGCGGAACGCCCGCAACTGACGCTGTCTCAAGTTCCACCGCCATGGTGACAGGACAGCAAAGTCTACGCCTCCGGCAAATTTGACCGACTTAGGATATCTTCAAGTCTACACGTCCGGACAGTACTATCGGAACCGCTACATTGCTTCCAACGCAACCCTACATATCAATGGCATCAACTCCGACATCGTCAAGCAGAGTCAAATCGCAGTCAGTGCGCCAGATGATGCCGTTCTGCAGAACTCCGCCACGGGCTTCTTGCAAGGTCTTTACCCTCCAGTTGGCGAGACCTTAGGAACAGCGACTCTGGCGGATGGTACCAACGTGACTAGCCCAATGAATGGTTATCAGCTTATCCCAGTTGATCAGGTCAGCACCGGCAGTGGCAGCGAAGACAGCGGCTGGCTACAAAGCACTTCCAATTGCGCCAAGGCAACCATCAGCTCGAATCAATATTTCGCCAGCGCGGAGTACCTGAACGATCTCAATCGTACGCACGACTTCTATCAAAGTCTCCTCCCAGTCATCAACGCAACATTCACCGCCGACCAGGACACTTTCAAGAATGCTTACACCAGTAAGTACCCTGCCCCAACAAACCCGCATAGGCAGCTCCTAACCAATCTCCACCACAGTCTACGATCTCATCAACGTAGCCACAATCCACAACCGCAGCATTCCTTCCGAAGACTTGCTCACAGCAGACACTCTCCGCCAGCTGCGCACCCTCGCCGACACTCACGAATGGGGTCTTGCCTACAACGCCAGTGATGATATGCGCGCCATCGCCGGCAAGACACTCGCCGCTCAGATTGTTCAGTTCCTGAACGGGACAGTCACTGGCAAGGGCAAGCAAAAGATCGGCATCCAATTTGGCGCATACGCGACCTTCGCATCATTCTTCGGTCTCGCTGATCTCCCCGCCGCCAACCCCGATTTCTACGGCATCTCGGACTATGCTAGTGCCATGACGTTTGAGTTGTTTACGAACACCACTGCGGCAATCAGCTCCGCGAGCTACCCCAGCGCCGACGAGCTCTACGTCCGCTTCCTGTTCCACAACGGTACGACGAACAGCACCAGCGAGCCGGTTGCGTACCCTCTTTTCGGGTCGCAGCAGGACACTGTCAGCTGGAATGATTTCACCAGCAAGATGGGCAAGTTTGCGATTGGCGATACGAAAGACTGGTGTAATGCTTGTGGAAACTTCACCGGAACTTGTGCGGCTTATGCGCCTGAAGGATCTGGTTCTGCTTCCGGACAAGGGCAGGAAGGATCCAGTGGAAGTGGAAATGGGTTGAGCCCAGCTGTCAACGGCGTAATAGGCGCGATGGTCACTCTGGCGGTTGTGCTGGGTCTGGAGGCGTTGGTGCTTGCCCTTGGAGGTTTCAGAGTTGTGTCGAAGAAGAGGGCGCAGAGTCCAGCGACGTCATTGTCTGGGAATGCTTCTGGCAAGGCATAAAGTGACGATGAGGTTGAGAGAGTGAGGTGATGTCGCAACGGGTGAGCTAAACAAATGCTGACGAGGCTGATCAGATTGTGAGGCCACGCCATTGCCAAGCATGGTTGCGCCATCGCAGGGGCCCACTTATCGCGCGTGGCTTATAATGGATAGCAAGAGCTACACATTGGGTACTTATGAACAAGCTTTCCATCTCTTGATTGCAGCAAAAGTCAAATGCCTGGAATCAATACATACCCGACCCTCCGAGTCGCCATTGTTGGAGGTGGTCCGGGTGGCTTGGCCACAGCGATCGCATTGAGCAAGATACACAACGTGCAAGTGACCATATACGAGCAAGCAAAGGTCCTCCGTGAAGTCGGCGCTGGCATATCGATCGGCCAGAACACCTGGAATGTCCTAGAGCTGCTTGGAGTCGCAGATAGTTTGACGACTGGGCACCCAACCCTGACCATTCTCAACTTGTAACCCACTACAGCCCCTTTCTAACAATGATTTTCAACATAGCTAACATCTCCCCAGAAACGGCAAGACCGGCGAAGAACTCTCCCGATCCCCAAAGCAACCTCCCACCAAACACCTCCCGATCCGCACGCAGCGCACAGAACTCCAAAAGGCCCTCCTGTCTCACGTCCCCGCCGGTACCATCCAGCTCTCCAAAAAGCTCACCGGCCTTACCAACCTTGGCTCCCAGGGCATCACTCTTCACTTCTCCGACGGGTCCAGCACGACCGCAGATCTCGTCGTAGGCGCCGACGGAATCCGCTCCGTCGTGCGGGATTCCGCTTGGACAGACTACCAGCTCAAATTCACCGGGACGACCATCTGGCGGACCTTGATACCATGGGACACCGTCAAGGATCTAGATCCGAGGTTCGGGACTACGGCGTGGTGGCACAGTCCCACAACGCACGTGTACTTCTCGCCCGTCGGGGAAGGACTATTTGAGATCGCGGCGAGGGCGTATCAGGATCCGGAGGTGCATGGGGCGAGCAAGTATAGCTGGGGCGTGGAGGTGGAGAATGAGGTTGTCGAGGGAAATTTCGGTGAATACCTCCCTCAAATTCGGGAAGTGTTGCGGAGGGTCCCTAAGGGTGCGTGGCGAGAGTTCGCGGCGTTTGCAGGGCCGGAGCTGGATAGTCTCACCCACTGGGATGATAAGATTGTTCTCGTGGGCGATGCATCTCATGCTCTATCTGGTGCTTTTGGGTCTGGGGCTGGCTTTGCGATGGAGGATGGGTGGTGTTTGGCTAAAGCGTTGGAGCTCACTCGCAATGATTTGAGTCAAGCATTGCCGTTGTTCAATAAGATTCGGTTGCCGTACTATGCGAGGATGTATCAGTATCTTGATGAGGTGGCGAAGCGGAGAGTCTCGGATCTCAGTAAGATTGAGAGTCCTGGCTTTGATGATCGGGTTAGGAACAAGATTATTAAGCCTGGAGGGCAGGATATGCAGTGGATCTACGGAAATGATATTGGGAGGGTGTGGGAAGAGTTGATCGGTGGGTCAACTGTTGCTGCGACTGCATGAGGTGTTGCGAAAAGTTAGAGATGGAACGAGTATGAGTGGGACAGATGAACCCCAACAAGCCACTCGCCTCACTGCCAGGTTGCTACTCGACTCAGAAGTCGCACATTCCCGCAGCCTAGGCTCAAGTTTGCTCCGCCAAAGGATCGCATGTACCTGACACGATACCCAGTAACTAAAGCATCGTCAGCCATCAATGCTACAGTCAATGGTAAAATATGCATATAATCAACACGTCCGTTGGCCCTGCAGCATAAAGCTTGCCTCCGGCCGCACGTCGTCCGGAACGCATCGACATCGCTTTGGACCGTGCGGACTAAGCAGTGTCAGCAGATAACCACATGATGCAGCCAAAGAATCTACCGGGGCCACAGAGTAGTCCAATACGAAGAATATTGAGGGGACAGCAGTGTGGCTCATGATCGTCTTCGCAGGCCGACTATGGGACGGGCTGATCAACAGGAGGCGTGGGATCCTCAGCTTTCTGCTCGTAGCATGTGAAATAGTCACGATTCTTAGCCTCATACGGTCGTAGCCGGGCCTGCCCTCGATTGCAGTACTCACGCCAGCAGCGCTGTCGCCGTCACCACACTTTCGAGCAGTGTGAGTTGCAGTACTGGAGATAGTCGTGCATTCATTGCTCCACTCTTCCGTGTCATCGATGCGATGTCGTCGACTGGGTGAATCAGCAACTGGCCCATGTAGTGGAGAGCAAATTCGACTCACGCTCGTACCAATGTCACTATCTGCCAATACGTTCAACGGCGCAGATGGGTTGCAACACCTCGGTGGTCCTCTGAAGCATAGTGATGGGTTGACGCAGTCTCGTAGTTCGAAGTGAATACACAATTAGTCTCCTTGATCTCGAATGATAAGACTTTGATATAGTCGCAGCTGATTTGCTAGAACGGCAGCAATTAGTCGTGTTTTCATCGCCGCATCGGTTCTCCAATTCTGATAAGGGTGACAGGGCCCCACTGCTGTGCTCAGCATAACTAAAGCGCAGCACGATGAAAAAGCAGTCATTGCACCAGGCCTCCTGGAGTAGCCAATCGTGATAGGTTCGCGGCGCGGCTTGAGGCAACGCCAATAGGACACCGTGAGCGTCACTGTGTTGACCAAAGAATGTTCATGAGAAATGGAACATTACGGAGCATACAGAGGAAACAAAGGTTTCTTCTGCCTTCACGTCGGGTGCTGCTCGGAACGTACTTTTTCCGCACGCTAGCAAGCTCGAGCAACCGCGTTCGTGGCGAACGGAAAGAGCCGCTCAATATTGACGACCTCCAGGGGACTTCGTTGTCAGCTCATGTGGTCGCTTCTGATGCCCTGCTAGTCTCTAGCTTACTGACAGACAAGATCTTTCCGAAGGAAAGGAAAGAGAATCCTGTGTCGTTAGTAGCAAGCGGCCTGGTTGGTGGAAGCACGTCGTCGTTCCAACCAGTTCCATGCACATTCATTCTCGAAATGCTCCCTTATTTCACCACGCAGCATGCCACAGCCAGCAAACCATCGCAATTCCCTCATATAGCCTCCTGCCAGATAGCAGCAGTCTCACGCCACCAAGTTGACTATCTTCATCATGTCAGCAGAGACATAACCATCAGACAAGACACCTTCAGGACCATCTTCAGCAGAAACCTTCCCCCCTCACCACCTCACCCTACAGCCAAACTCCCGCCTTCCTCAGAATCGCCCTCTTACGACTCAACACAAAATGGCGCCCGCCTCCGCAAAGGACTATACCTCCATTGCCCTCGTCTATCTTGCAAGAGGAGAGAGGGATGTTAAGGAATTTGGAGGAGTGGAGAAGATCATTGGGATTGGGATGGGGAGGTTGAAGTTGGTCGAGATTGGGGGTGGACAGGGGAGGTTAGAGTTCAAGGAGAAGGGACCGAAGCTTGATGGATTTGGGGATCTTGCTTAGGTTGAGTAGTTCTAGATGGCCGTGCCAAAGTTGACGTTGCGATGTATTGCTGGAAGCTGGAGTCTGCAAGGTCTATTACTCCGATGGTGGCACACGACCAACGATCAAGACCGCTTTCTCTAGCTGTGGCTTCTTAACTCCATCATAGACTTCGGCATAAGCCTTGGCGAAAGCAGGCTTGAGCTTGGTCACCTGCTCTTCACTGAAATCCTGAAGTAATAATTTGATGGTCGGATTGCCCATGTTGAAGAACTCATCAACAGCAGCATCGACACTTTCCTTCTGACCGTGTGGGCAATCGAACACTTTGACTTGAATTTCATTCAGAGCCGCACTTTCGTACAGTTTTTGCACATCGGTGGGAGTCGTGGTAGCAGGGTGGAAAACCTCGGGCGCGGTCCATTTCGGATCTATGCTCTCGCGGACGGCCATTTGCAGGGGCTTGGTCCAGCTGGGTGTATCTTCGTGCCACGTAGCGAGGGCAACAACACCACCGGGCTTGGTAACGCGCACCATCTCTCTGACCACCTTGTCTGGATCTGGCACAAACGGCAGGAAGAAGGTACCCATGGAATGCGTGAAGCTCTTGTCTTTCAGGCCAGCACTTCGTAAATCTGTTGCGTCGGTCACGAGAGCGGTCACTGTCGGCCATTTGTTCTTCTTCAAAGTGTCGATCATGCCAGAGGAGATATCAGCTGCAGTGATGTGAGTGTCCGGGTATTCCTCCAGCACCAGCGAAGTTTGCATGCCGGATCCAGCGCCGTTGTCAAAGACTGCGGATGTCTTGACAATGGGCAGCAAGGAAGTGGTCATTGCCAGCAGCTCTTTGCAGGGTGCTCGTGTGATGACTTGGACTGAGGAGGCCCATTTGTCGGAGTGATTATCCCACGCCTCAGAGGAGTGACTGTGTGCCATGTTGGAGTTCGTATTGTTGTCAGTGAAATGTGGCTGCAGTAACAGAGGAGGGAAGCTGTGTGTTGTTGGACGCCTTCAAGGCCTAGACCACTGGCCACTCGGTACTCGATCAAGTCATTCCATCTCAATCAACGTCATATCTGCGGCTACCGTCGAAGTGCTTCATGGTATGAACCCAAATCGGCTTGGAGCTCGTTGCGGTGTAGCACAGACAGATACCCCCAGACATCGTAGTCTGTCTATCTGTGGGAAGTCGCTTCTGTTGTTGATGGACTTTCTCACTTCTCGATCATGTATATAACAAATGTGGGTCAGCACTGGCGACCTGCGTGTGATGGACTGCGCGAGGGACACAACGCCCTGAGTCGACATGCGGTAGCGTGAAGACTAATCTGCTTTGTTGTACCAGATATCGCAGGTTCGCGGATTCCTGCCCTGCGCCTTCGGAAAGTCTCGAAGCCCATCGAGGAAGGATCCGAGCAGTAGACTGCGCGAGATGCGAGCTGTGTATATCTTTTCAGCTGAGACAGCTCTCACCTTAATTCGCAAGAGTTGAAGAAAGATTGCGAGGCTGCATCATGGTACCTTGACCGACCATCTCAGCGGACACTCTAACCACAGTCGCCGGCAGTTGCCTTTGCCAAGCCGCCATCTGCGGCTGCAACGGCTGTTGCCGAACTACAGCGTATGCTGATCCGGTGCGAAAAGTTCTTAGTCATTATTCCAAATTTGATTCGCCCTCTAGCACTCCAAAATGCGCACGCCCGCCCGGCGAGGGCTAATAGCATCTAAGTTTCCTGTAGCCGATGCAAACTTAGGAGCGACCTACGTTAAGAGGGGCGCCGGAGGGACGGAGGGATCCTGAGTGCGGCGGAAGGCTGGGGGTGGGTATGCCCAGTTGATGGAAATTGGTTAATTAGTCAGAATGTGAGCTGCCCATAGACTTTTCGTCCGGCGGAGATGTGACCAAGAAGTACGAAGACTCCGACACTCCCAGCGGGAGGGCGACCGAGCGGTGGTTCTGCAGTAATTGTGTAGGTCCTTCCACCGTCATTTCGAATGCTGGCAATGTTTAACACAGCTTCACATGCTGGGGAAGCAAGATGCATGTCGCTCTCCGACGTTCCAGCTCTACACTGTGCGAGTCGGATGCATGAATGACTGTCCTGAGAAGACGGTCAAGCCGATGGGTGCTAGCTTTCCAGAGTGGTTGCCAGATTGGCTCGAGAAGATGCCGTCGATGATGACCTATCCCAACGTGGTGGAACACTTCATGTCTTCCATAACGAAGTAGAGATCAGCATTCTGGAGTCAGTGGATCATCTGTACAAAATAATCCCAATATTCCTAAGAAATGGTCTATCGGTATTGCGGACTTGTGCTGAGCCGTGGAATCGGCTCATGTTTTGTTGCAGCGTTTCAAAAGTATGCCCGTTGCAACTTTCACAGCTGACTGCATGCGAGTGCGCTGGCACGGAATCGCGTGCCGACTTCTGGGTACTACTGTCCTGCACGCGGTGTTGCCTTGAGGCTCGGCTTCGAGGTTCATCGCCTGGAATTACGGGACCATCCCTCATCGTCGCAGCATTCTCATCCAGATGTGCTCCTTCCGTCATTTTGGTACTCGGGGCTACATTGCCGCCTCGAGACGATGCCGGCTCGGTGCTTCCCTGCATGGTAGAATATCCCCGCATGAGCTGATTTATCCTGTCTCCGGGCACCAATCGGAGCAGTGGTGAATTCAACTGTGGAACCCTTGGAAATCAACGAAATTGTGTGCAGAGAGTCCCACCTCTCACCGTCTTAATTAATCGACCTGGCCACGTCGTCGACCTCTCCGCCTCATCACTTTCAAGGTCAGCGTTCAGGTACAGACTGCGCCTTTGTGCGACGAACCGGCGTGCCGAAAGCAGGGCAGGGTGAAAGATCCGTCTTTCGGGCAGCAGGAAGTCACAGTGACCAAGTCAGGCACGCGACTCTCTGTCCACGGAAAGCCTTGGGCGGGGCCGCCTCCTCCGTAACGCTCGGTATACTGTGCAGTATACACTACCGCGAGCAGGTACATGTACTCAGCAAGGATCACGCCACCGACGTCCGGGAGAAGTCGCGTCTTACAAACATCCATCTTCTACATTTCTCTCCGACCTTCCTAAAGAGAATCCCTCCCTCTACCACACGTCACCGCCACCTCTCACACGAGCTTTTGAGCAAAGTCACCACGACCCACACCACATCAAATCACCACGCGACAATACCTCCAAGTCCCGACACGATGTTCCCCGTCGACTCCCTCCCCGCGACTTACTACGAGGAGCGCGAGGCAGCAGAGGTAGCCGAGAGGCTTGCGACACTGCAACGACAGCAAGCCAAGGCGCAGACCAAGACATGCGCATCGTCTTCGACGACTTCCGACAAGCCACAGCCATCTCTAGAGCGACCGCACATGTCGCGCCCACCGTCAAGTGGCGTCCTGGGCAACATCTTCCAGGGCTTCGTCAGATCACGAAACAACAGCCCACCTCCGGCGCATGGACAAGACAAGTCGGCCAGCAGCGGCGCATGCACTCCAACGAGCACACCTCCGGCGAACTTCATGACGAAAGCGCAAATTGCAGAGATGCTGGCGGAGAAGAAGCGGGATGAAGACATCGTCGGCTTCCGAGCATGGTGATGACGAGCAAGCGACGGTGGCTGCTCTTGGAGATATGTTATCACTATGAGCCACGAGCACACGACTGGGCTATTGCACTTTAGCGTGGCGTTCACGGCGTTACTATCGGGATCGGTGGGATTTGTGGGCATGGCATAGGAACCGGCGGCATAGCACTCTCTTATCTTGATACCCGGTCGGAAGCATGTTTGCGACGGCTGTTCTTGAATCTGCTATCAATAGACCGATAGCGTAATCAGTAACGAGCAGTTGGGAGTGGCTGCTTCTGGAACAACGCAATGGAATTTGTATCTGCATTCCTCGATGTTCAAGGTCCCACCATAGAGTTCATTGTCGTGTCTTTGTGCAGAATGGCTGCATTTGGCGACAGCGACCGTCTAGCCATGCGCACGCTAATAGTCTTACAGCGATCATGTCCTTCTCCCTCGTAGAATGACACCTTGCCTCGCGCGCGCAGACCGAGATTGGAGAAGGTCTTGTCAAGAAGGATGAGTAAATACTTTGCAGATTCGTCGCCACCAGGCGTACCATCGTCGGATCGTACACCAACTACTGAAAAGACTTCGAAGTTCCCCCAAGCAGCTCAATTGCAGCAGCAGAATGTGGGACCACAGCCTCTGGCGCAGAACCCAAGATCGCCGTCGCAGGAGAACAGCCACTTTACCTCTGCTCCAACGTCACCACCACCTCCTCAGACGCCTGTGCCTGCTCAACCAGGACACCAACGGCAGCCAACGATCGCTTCGTACCAGTCCAGCTCCTCTGCCGCGCTAACATCTGGCCAAGAGCCACTGAACATCATCATTCTTGGTGCTTCATTTGGTGGTCTTTCCTGCGCCCACCATTTCCTGGACTACACCATCGATCGTCTCGGCACGTCCACAGCCATCCCGCCGTACCGCTTAATCATCGTCAGTCCATCGACCCACATCTACTGGAACATTGGCGCTCCCCGCGCTCTCGTCAAAGGCGGCCTACTCAAGCACGAAGACACCTTCATCCCCATCGAACCGGGTTTTTCGCGTCATCGCGGCCACGACTGGACCATCGTCCAAGGCAGAGCTATTGACCTCGACCCCGCCTCTCGCCGCGTCAAAATCGAATGCCTCAACCTCGAAGCCCAAGAGCGCTGCTCCTCGCTCGTTCCCAAGCGTGGCAACAAAGCTATCGACGCTAAAGCCCCGGC
Organism: Mycosphaerella arachidis; assembly: GCA_001297265.1. Taxonomy (NCBI): domain Eukaryota; kingdom Fungi; phylum Ascomycota; class Dothideomycetes; order Mycosphaerellales; family Mycosphaerellaceae; genus Mycosphaerella; species Mycosphaerella arachidis. The sequence goes on from LIHB01000006.1 coordinate 432,682, forward strand.
CTCTTCTCTCGCAGCAGTGCAAACTCTCCCCTACCACGCCCTCATAATCACGACCGGCACCTCAGCCCACAGCGACCTCCTCTCCCTTCACGGGCCCCATCTCGAGACCGCTGATGCTCTGAACAAGTTCCACCGCAGAGTCGCTGCGGCCAAGTCCATCGTCGTCTGCGGTGGCGGTACTTCTGGCGTGGAAGTAGCAGGTCAGTTGGCGACCTTTCTCAACTACAAATCCCACTTCGGACCCATCAAAACGAAAGTCCCAAACCCAAAACGCATCACCCTCATCACCGGCGCAGACCGCTGTCTGCCCGGTGTCCCAAGCCCCAAAGTCGGCATCATCGCCGAGAAGTCCCTCCTCAAACTCGGCGTCGAAATCCGCCACAACGTCCGCGTCACAGAGGCGAAGGAATGGTTCGATCAAACCGGCGCTACTCGCATCGACCTCTCCGACAACACCCAGCTGATCGCGGACGTCTACATCGCCTGCACGGGCGTGGGACCTAACTCCGCTTTCGTCGCTTCATACCTCAAAGACGAAAAAGGCTACATCCAAATGAACCACAAAACCATGCGCGTCGACGCCGCAGGCGACCGCGTCTACGCCATCGGCGACGTGGCGAGTTACTCCTACAACTACATCCCCGACGTCTACGCCGCAGTCCCCGTCGTGATGCATAACCTCCTCAACGACCTGATCGCGCACGAACTGAGCGTCAGCAATCCCTACGGTGGCAACAACGATTACATCGAACAACTCGTCGACGAAGAATACGTTCAGCGCCCGAACGATAGTCAGCTCTGTCCGATTAGTAGGTATGGAGGCGCCGGGATGTTGTTGGGGAATGTGCTGCCGAAGGTTATGGTGTATTTGTTGAAGGGGCATGATTATAGGGTTTGTAAGGCGAAGGGTGTCGTGGTTGATGGCGGGAACCCTTATGCGACGCCGATTCCGGGGAATAAGTATTCGAGTGAGGCGTATGATGATCAGGGGTATAAGAAGAGTAAGATTGGGAGGGGAAAGTTCATGGGGTAGAGGAGGGTGGTGGTAATGGATAAGAAAGAGGGTGGTTGGATCGAGTTGTAATGGATGTCGTTTTCAAGTACTATAACGTCGTCTTCTACTTCCGCTCTATGTTTGCTGGTCCCATACCACACATATCACGGACATGAGGTCCTGCAACTTTGCCGATTCCACGACGTCCGTGTCACCAGCGGAATGCGCAGACCACCAGCAGCCCCAATCTCTCTAGAGCCACAGCATCGTTGCCCACTCCCTGACCTCGTTAAGCTTCTTGTCCCAGACCTCCTTAAACTCTTCCCTCCTACACCACGCCACCACAATCTCCGCAAGCATCCCCACCTCCCACTCCCTCAAGTTAAGATCCACCAATTCAACGACCAAGTTAAACAGCTCTCCCAGGTCCCGGCATCTACCTGAAAATTAATCTCATACAACATCTCTTGGTCCTCGATCCACATAGCTTGCTGGCAATCGCTGCCTAGACGCCTCCATTTGAGACTCCACCCATCTACTTTTTTGGAAAAGATTTCCAACATTTGAAAAGATTTCCAACATTTGCTCGGTCTTTGCGCTGATGGTGCAGCGCCCTAGGTCTGCGATGGGGACCCGAGCACAATCCTCTGCGGCGATCAAAGACTCAGGCCCGAGGGATGGTGGAGCAATGAGCTGAGTAGATGGAGCGAGCCGGTCAGACGGCGCGGTCTGATGAGGGGAGCGGGCACGGCTACGATGGCGTCGAGGAGGAGCGGCAGGAGGTCGTAAAGGTAATTGCAGAGCGTTTACGTCGGTGCGCCAGTTGAAGTCGTGGCAGAGGCCTGTGATGGAGCGTAGATGGTCAGGAAGGCGAAGTGTTAGAAGCTTCGAGATGTATGAGAAGGCGACATGTCTTGGAGTGCTGGATCGTGGCGTTGAATATGTGGTTGACGCGCTTCAGGACGAAGAGTTGGTAGACTGATTGCTCCATCTCCTCGTACTGGTTGTGACTCTGTGGCGGCGGCCGGCTTGGGTGTGGCGGACTGCAGCTTCTGGAAGAACGATTTTTCGTGGCTTCGGTAGGTGGATCAGGTTGGTTCTCGAGTAGCTCGGGGGCATGGAAGACTTGAGCGCATGCGTGCGGATCCTCTCTCCTTTGATGTCGGCCATGGACGCTCGTGGCCCACGGTGTTTCCGTGTGGTACAGTGTGGTGTTGCGTCGTCCTTATGATGCGGTAATCGTTCAATCGAGCGAAGACGGGGGCAATTCTGGAAAAAATATTTGCGCGCAACTTGGCGATCACATGCGGCCTCGAGAATGCGTCATAACACCACATTTCTCGTCATCAAGAAAGAAGAAAGGTTGAGAGAGATGAGGTAACGTTCCAGATCGATCTGATGTGGTTTCACTACCGTCTCAGTAATTCTTGCACGGATGCATTGGCCTTGCTTGGCTTGAGATCTTACTCATCCGGTCCCATTGCCTCTGAAATCCAGTCCAGCAGCTCATCCAACCTCTAGCACATCTCGAAGCTACGCGCGTGATACTTATCCCGTTTCCCGTTTCGTTATTTCTGTAGGAGGGGCATGGAGAAACCAAGTTCCGGTCCGTTCATAGTCCGGCTGGGAGCTCGCCACGTCTGTATGTTTGCGAAGTAGACTGTCATGTCCTTGAACTGAGGAATTGATACAGCAGCTGCAGCGACGCTATGTAGCGCTATCCTGTCTCCTTCGAGACGCGTGTTACAGCCGAGCTCTCGGAGGCGCTCGGCCATCTCCTGCCGGGTGTGAAGTGAGGTGCTAGTGGCTCGACGTGCACGAGTTGGCGACAGGTCTTGGAGCCTTCAATCGTGGCTTTGAATGTGCCGTTGATGCGCTTGCGGAGGAAAAGTTGGAATAGCGGCTGCTAATATCGCTTCGCTGGGAATGATGCGCTGTATGCTTCGAGCCGTGGGTCCTGATCGAAGACCTTTCATGGCTTGGGAAGATGTACGAGGATGCTCTCGATGTGCTCTGGGAGGTTGAGGACTCGGGGCGGTGATGGAGGGAGCCATTCTGGTGGTTGAGGTGGTTTCGCGTAAGGCCCTATTGCTAAATTTTGAGCATATGGGCTGTCGGCGGCGACGAGGAGGTTTGACGCTGTGATACGATATGAGGTGGTGTGAGACGTCTGTGATGTCCTCGACCGCAAATATGAAAGATCCAGGAAAAGTCCCTGCAGCTTGGCGAGCATGTGTAAACTCGAAGAAAGGGATCGGGCATTCACCTATTCACTTCTAAGGCCCATCTCCATCATCTCGTGACGCCAGTTTGATGTAGAGTGGTCTACACCTCCGACACGATAACGACGCCTAGTCTGTACTTTCTCGCCAACAAGCGACTCTCTTCGGCGTAGCGTGAGTATTCAGTCTGCAAGCTGATGTGCAGATCATTTGGCACCAGGAGAAACTGCATGACATGGTGATTTGCTGCTGGTGATGACAAGTCCAGCCATACTGCCGTGCACGAGTGTCGAGAAGGGCAAGCATGTAATCGCACCATGGCCTTGTTCTTCTGAAGGTTGCATTCCCCAAGTGCAGATCTAACACTCACTCCCATCGCAGTGGCCTTGTGAGCTTTAATGGCAAAAGTCCCTCCATCTTCTACACGCACAGCTGGACAATTAGCTCAATGGTAGAGCGTTAGCGGCTAACGCGCAAGCGGGGATGAGAACGGCATGACCTGCAGGGGAGATGTCTGAAGCCCGACAGGGCGGCTCATGACCGCTGAAGAACGGAGGTCGATTCTCAGATTATCCACAATCTTTCCTTTGGCTTCTTTTTACTGACTTCGATGGGACGCGATCAATCGCCAGTGGCCTGACACGGTAAAGACTGTGTCAAACTTGCCAGCTTGTACAGTTTGTGCTTACTACCTCTTCCAATACTTTTATCGCAAAAGATTCCAACATCAGCTCATCACCCCTCTGCGCAGACACCATCCGACCAGCCGTCACTCTAATACGTCCCCGGAATCTGCCCAATCTTTCCACCATCAACGACGTTGACGCATCCATTCAGGTAAGCCCCAGCAGGGCTCGCCATATACAATACCGTCCCAGCCATATCACTCGTCCCGCCCAACCTCTCCGCGGGGATGAAACTTTTCTCGAACGCACCCTCGACGCATGGATCACCAGTACTTTTCGCCCGGGCAATAATACTCGCGCTGAGATCTGAGGGGAAGAGACCAGGTGCGATGCCATTCACCCGGATAGAGTAGGGCACGAGAGTACCGGAAAGGCATTTGACGAGATGGGTGGTGGCCGCCTTCGTGATAGGATATGCGGAGAATGCGAGAGGGTTGCGGAGATAGCCCGCGATTGACGTGGTGACTAGGACTTGGGATTTCATACCGGGCATGTTTTGCTTTTTGTTGCCGGCGTCGAGGAGTTTGAGGAAGGCGAAGGTTGTGAAGGCGACGGCTGTGGTGTTTGTAGCGAAGCCGGCTGTGCTCGTTGTATCAGTAGGATTGTCAAGAGGTCGGGAATTGGTCATGAGGTACTATTCCAATCCTCCATGTTCTGCTCCATACACGCATCCGCGTATTCCTCCAACGTCGCTCCCGTTGGCTTAGCGGTGATTGGTGGCGGGTACCATCCACTATTTGCGCAGACGAGGTTGACGTAGCCGGTCTCATTCTTGATCTGTTCGGCGACTTGGCGTAGGGAGTCCTTTGAGGTCACGTCGCCGACAATGGGAATTATGTTCCCATGTGGTGAAGCCTCTCTTGCCGCTGCTTCGAGTTTCTCTTTTCGTCGGCCTACAATGTAGACTTTTGCTGCACCGTTGTTGGCGAAGGCTTTGGTCATCATTAGGCCGATGCCTACGAATTATGTTAACGTGGGCGGTGATGAGGTGTGTTTGGGACGGACCTGTGCCGCCGCCAGTGATGACAACGACCATGCCTTTCACGCTGAAGATTTTGGCGGGGTCCACCGTGTTGGGGTCCATGATGGCGCTTTTAGTTGGGGAGGTGAATTTTGATGCCTCTCTACCACGAGGTGAAGTGTTGTGGGACGGATAGAAGTGGGGCCTGGCTTCGGAGCGTGATGAGCTTGGAGCGTCCTGTGAGATTGTCAGATGCAAATCGGAACCCGAAAGTATGACTTATGACGAGACTGTATGTCGTTGCAAAAGACGGCAAACTTCGAATGCACTAACGTGTAGCTATTTGGAGGCCGGCACGCTGCTTCTATGCCGTCAGAAAATGGCTCCAGCCAAAAGATACAACGCGCTTTTCACTTCTTTCGTCCAGCCCTTGGCTTGGGGAAGTCCAAAGGTAGTCTGAGTCTAGCAAACTTGGTGACTGCCTTTTCTGCCTTCTTGAGATTGTACCTATTAGCCTCAGTCTCGGTGGGAGTGCCGACCTTGCAGCCAAGTTCGTGAAAGTATTGAGAAATGACTAAATCAGGTCAGTATTGTGTCAAGGGGTGCTCTTGAGGCCGCATGTGCACTGGCACCTCGGAGACCACGAGAAGGTTCGAGAGCATCCTGTGCACGACGCGCTCTGAGTACGTACCTCTCTGCTCCATCTTCAGATCGTCCTTCAGGTTGGTGGTATTTGTCGTCCACCCATCAACGAACAAGCTCAGCGCACACATATGAGTATAGAGTTTGTCTTGCTGCCACTTGCCAAGCGACTGACCCGTCTCATCAGCGAAGCGCCTGCGCACAGCATCCACAAGCTGTGCCGGCCACGCAGAGAACCTCTTCGCCAGTATCTCCTTCCTCGGCACCTTCTTCACCGACTTTCCGGCGTTAGCCAGCGCGTCGTGGAACTCCAACAGTAACGTGAGATACCGCAGCGCCGTGAGCTTCTGATGATCGTCAGACTTAGCAGTTGCTGCAACGCGGAAGGCTGGAAAGCGATGCGAGAACTTGATCTCCTCGTCGTTGCGAGCTTTGTCTTGCCAATCTTTGATGGGTACAAGCCGTGCATCGGAGGGCGGTATCAGCGTGTGGAAGGGGTAGACGTCTTCCACGTTCTCGGCGGTGAGATTCGGTCGAGGGATGGGTTTCGCGGAGAGCAGTGCTTCTGCTTCTTCGTCCTCGTTCTTCGCTGCAGCTCCGGCCGTCACGTCTCCGACTGATTCGAGAATGGCACTATCAAATGTTAGCCTATGGTTGTGAAACGCAGGAGCTTATCGCCCGCATAGCAGCAAGCAAACTGCTCGGAGAAATGGCACGCTACACATACTTTTGCGAATCCGTGACCTTCTCTTTTCCCTTGGTGTTCTGTGTAATGGCATTGAGGGTCTTGCTGTCAATCGCCTTCTTCGCCTTCTTCGTACCGAATTCCCTACCCAGCGCTTCACGTTGCTTCGCTATGGTGAGCCTTTCTTCTGCCTCCTCGTGCGCGTCCGATCGCAGGGTGCTTCTCAGACTGAGATGATGTGCCGGCGTAACGCGGAGCTCTTTCGTCTCTGCATCATAGACGGCGACGTAGTGTAAGAGCTGCTCCGCGCCGTCGAGCGTGTGTTTCGTCGCGGTATAATCGAGACGAGGGTGCTGTGAGGAATGGAGGAGCAATTCGTGCGTCGAAGGCTTGATCGCGTCGCTGTGCTTCGAAGAAACGACCTTGGACCAGGCTTTGAATGGGACTTTGGGCGCCGTCACTCCTGGAGCGGACAGCAGGACTGGACATGTCTCTTCTGAGTATATGACCTTCAGCTTGTCTCCAGAACTGATCGCGACTCTCTTGCTGGGCGTTTCCACCCCATTGGACTGCCGTTTTCGCTTCTTGCTGCTGTCTTTCTCAGTCATGTTGGTCACTCGGTGGCTCAGAGGGAAATAGTGAGCTCGAGTCGAATATATAGCACCAAGCGCTTCAACATGATCTTGATCGTGTTCACATGCGACGCAAGAAATTTGACCATCCATCTGTAGCAAACCCCCCATGCGCGCCAATCAAATTGCGATTAGAGAGAACCAGCTACGTCAGCTACCACTTAAACGCGTTGCACGGGATGTTTGTGGGACACGTCGAGAATCAGGTTTACATATCTGTCTCCTCCTTTTTGGTATCTCCCTCTCGATATTTGCAGCGTTCTCGTTCTGTACAGCTTTCTCTATAGCACTGTTCCGCCTTCAGGGCCTATCACAACGTCTTCCCCTTTCGAGACCAGATCACGCACTCCTCGCAAGCTCGAGGTGCGGCAAGCTACACATCCAAACAGAAAAGACGCATTACGAGAAACAGCACACTCCAACATGGCAGACCACGTCAAAAATGCCTCTTCAAACGTTCAAGAGAATGCACAGGATGCTACAAAAGGTTCCGCCTTGGAAGAGGCGCAGGCGAAGGTCAAGACGGCGACAGACAGTATCCTTGGCGGCCTCGAGAGCTATGGCAGCAAGATCAGCAATAAGGTGAAAGGCATGGTCGACTATATCTTCCCTCCGGATAAGAGAGCATCATTTCTTTCAAAGCTACAAGCCTTTATGCTCGCGAATCCGAAGCTATCGGTAAGCACATTCTCGTTGTCGTTATAGCCTCGCTGACGATCCGAATGTAGGCCTTCCTCGGTATGAACCTTGCACTAACGGGTGTACCACTTGGTCTATTCGTGCTCTTCAGCTTGACAGTCTTTATCTTCGCCTTGGTCGTTGCTCTCGTGGTTGCCCTTCTAGCCGCAGTGCTCTTCACGCTTTTCGCTGTCGGAACTGCCCTACTATTCGTCTTCCCAGCCGTCCTCTTCACTACAGGGACAGCCTGCTTTCTCTTCCTGTGGGGCCTTGGAGGCTACTATATCCTCCGCTGGGCCAATGGTGACAAGGAAGGAGCTCCAAAGCAGGCACCAGAGGGCCAATCCATCGGTGACTCGCTCAACCGCTTCACTGGTGGTAGGCTGGACGGCTTCATGCAGAACGCACGGTCACAGAACGCGAAAAATAATGAGACGGACAAGAACGGCAGATCAGCGAAGGAGCAACAGAACTCTCAGAATCAGGAATACAGTACACCGCAGAAGCAGGATGGGTTCGCAGCTGGCAATCACGCCAAGAATGCAACAGATGAGGCTTCTAAGCATGTGGGTACCGCCTCGAACCAAGCGACGGACGCAGTCTCCGGTGCCACGAAACCTGTTACTGACGCCTCGAATACAGCAGGCACCATCAAAGGCGGCTTGAGTGGTGCCTCGGGAATTGGAGTATAGAATTAGTGTGCTACGATACGGTCAGGTCACACAGAAACAATGTACCACACACGCGTCAGTACACAAAAGCTGGAAGCTTTCTATGCTCATAAAGTGCGGTCTCTGGCTTTCGTAGTGCAGATTCTTGCGATGAGTTGCCTTGAAATCTCAGACGCCTACTATATCTATACGTCGAGCACGACAACAGCACATGGCAACCTCAACCTCACCTCCAGCGATCCTGAGGCTCCCAGCTGAGCTGCCAAACATCATATGGCAGATTACTCTGACAGAAGACGAGACTTTGAACATCAGACCGCTGTTCAGCTCCCAACCAGGGCCACAAAGAGAGGTTCTCTCTCAGATACACCCGATCGAGCCGGCTCTACTCTGGACGTCGAAGCAGATACGAAGCGAAGCACTGCTTCTATACTATGCCCGCAACCGCTTTGCATTCTTGGACAGCAGTCCCATATTGGACATCTCTGAGCATGAATTGAACCTCTCGAAATGGCTGTGCCGGCTGGGAAAGGCTAAAATTGCTGCTATTGGAGGCTTGAAACTCGAATTCAGAGATCACATGCCATATGAATTGGGTACTCTATGGTGGCCGTATAACGCCGATCAGCCTGTCTGTACACCAAAGAAGCTACAATGACTCTCGTTCGCCACGCTGCCACAAGGCTAGTAGATCCAATACGCTTCGTGGGCGTACGTAGATCATGCATCGAGGTAATCTGGCCCAATGTGCCAGATCCTGACTTGTGTGACATCAGGGGTTATTGGAAGCAGGCCGTCTTGAGCGGACTGGATTGCGTGAATGAGAAAGAATTATCTTCGCTGACAACACGGCCTCTTCTTCAATCATAGCCACGATCAGAAGGACTTTTTTCGAACCGAGCGCCGAGGCCGAGCCCCACTCTTCAACCTTTTCGACTTCACCGTTCTGCCAACCCTGGCAGCTCACCAAGCGTATGAATATGCATAGCAAAACAAGCGGTCATGTCATCTGCCTCGCCGCCTCGAACGATACCTGCCAAGCGTCGCAATGGCATGCTGCAGAGTTGCGAGCCTTGCCGAAAGAGGAAGTTGTCCTGCGACCATAGCCTACCAGCTTGCGGACGATGTGTTCGACGGGGGACCCCGAGCGTGTGTTACTATCATCCTGCACCACTCACCAAGCCGTCTGGAAGCAATTCATCGTCGGTGTTGCCAGCAGTGAACATGACTGCTCTGACTTCTGCCGTGCAGAACGATGAGTTCCCGACGGTGCCAACTCCGCGAGTCACTCAACCTGCAGCAAGAGGGAATGAGAACGCCCTCATCTTCGAGCAACGACTGCCCGAGATTCTGATTGTGCCGTCGGCAGGCATCCTGATGGAGTTCGCACCGAAGCCGAAGACTGTGGGCTTCATGGGCGAGTCGACCACAACTGCAGTCATTGCGGAGCTCAACAGCAGTCTCGGAATACCCATCGCTGAGGATCCCACCATTACCAAAAGTGCCTCCATTACAGACGGCAACGCACGTAATGGAGCCGAAGTGCTTGCGTTTTTCCAGGATACAGACATGATCAAGACGTTCCTGGACCGATGGTTCGTCACCAGCGAGGGCTTCCTTATGTTTCGGCCGGTATACAGTATCTGGTACGATGGTTTATTGCAGTTCATGCAGAGGATCAAGGATGACAAGTATGATGCACTCCGACGAATAGAGAAGCATGCTGGTCGGATATGGCGCAACACTCAGCTACCACTTCGCTCGCATGCGACAATGTCTGCGATAGACTGGGCGCTCCAAGCTACAGGTGAAAATCTTCGATGGGAAACTCTTGCCATGTTATTATCAATCGTTGCCAGCGTGACCGCCTCGCTCCCAGCTTGGGACCCGATATTCAAGACGGATCCAAGTGGGCTTTATGAAAAATCAAGACTGGCGAAGCGCACTTTGTACCTACATAGCGTTTGCACCGACCTTTGCAAGAAATGCGCCATCCGTAACGATCTTCTCGTATGTGTGCTTTTCGAGCGAGCGCTGTTGATCGCTAACGTACACGGCGACACCGCAAGCGAAGTGTGGACGTCTTTCAGCGAAGCGTGCGATAATGCCGTCTTGATGGGTTTACACCTGGAAATCAAGATGGACGCACACACGCCGTTTTTCCTATACGAGCTGCGGTTGCGACTCTTCAATGTGATCTTCTCCATGGACAAATTTTTAGCAACATTCCTCGGGCGTCCGCCACATATAAGCTACCGCTACTCGGTGGTACAGATACCTCACGACCTTAGCGACGAGGAAGTATGTATGAACGACGCCGGCCGCCAAGCAGCCCTCGACCGCAACGTCAACACATGGACAACCACCGGCCGACCCCATCGCTCTACATGGCGCAAAGCATGGTCACTCCGTCACCTTCTTCGCGAAGACATCCTCGAGATCGTCATCGAACCACATGTCATGGACCTTCAGGCTCGCTGCGATTACGTCCGAGCCCAAGAAAAGGAGGTCATGGCCGCACTGCCTGAATTCGCCCGCATCAATCCAGAAGAACTCCTCGAACAGCTCAAGCGAGACCCGACCTATAAAATGGCCGGCCGAGGCGTCGAGTGGCGTCCCTTCGATGTCCAGTGCCTGTTCGCAGTGCACTGTGGCATTCGTCACGCAGATTTTCTAATGGAGCGCGCCATCGTCAACAAGCAGAAAGCTAACCCCGCCCGCCTCATTGCATCTTCCCGAAGCCTCCTCTCCCTGGTTCTGAAAGTCGTCAGCATCAAGGATTACCTCTCAGAATACGTCTGCGACATCACGAACTCGCTGGCGTTCTATGCGGTGCCGCCTGCTGGAGTCCTGGCCATGGAGATGCTGCGTAGGGATCAAATCAACGACTCCTACGACGACTTTCCAAGGAGCGAGGTGCTGCAGCAGCTTGCGGTCCTGGTCCCAGCCTTGGAGGCTGTAAGGCCGGATGAGGGCAACCATGCGTTGTGTACTATGGGTTTGAATGCCATCAGGAAGGTCCTGGATCGATTGCTTAGCAAACCGAAGGTGCCGGCGAGTGTCGAGGCCAGCAATGCGTTCATGGACAGTGCGCTTTTTCGGGCGAATATTGGGAACGATGCGGACTTCCTGCAGTGGTTGGGAAGCGTGAACTTTGAGGCGCAGGACTGGCACGAGCCTGGGATCGGGGAGATGAACTTCGATCCTGGTATGAGTATGGGCACTCCAGGGTGAGATCTCGCGACGGAGCAGGCAGGAAGAGATCACGGCCAGGATGCCAGAAGAGAGGAGACCCTGGCACTGAACCCCTCACATGCGGGTTTGCAACACCGAGTGAGCTCCTGCGCCCTTCACACCACTTGCCCTTCGGGTATTCAATCTCGGACTACAAATCTCGTAGCGCACTCCATTTGCGCGATGACATCGGCTCGGGGAAGCGTGTGGCTTTGCTTAAGTGCTTGTACAGCTCTCGCCTTCGCCAGCGTACTCCAGGCCTCGTCAGCAGGATTCGTTTACTGTTATGGAAGTCGCCGAAGAGCTGCGGGATGTTTGGATGGTGTAGGCTGCGTGGACCTCGATTTCTTCGCGGCGGATTTTGTGTTTTCGATGTGGCCGAGGTACTTGTGCATGACTTTTAGGGCGCAGATGAAGTTGTGGATACGCTCTTTCGCTAGGTCTATGTAGCCGAACTTCCCTTTGACAAAGGGTCTGCCGATTTCGCAAATTCCTAGATGGAAGTGTTCGGCGACGGGGCTGTTTTGTTAGGGGTGTGGATCTCTGGTCTACGTGATCCATCTCGGCTACGTCTCGCGGTAGAAAAGAGGGCTTTCAGGAATGAGATGGTAGCGTCTCGGGTCGTGCGGGTTGAGCAGTGCTCTTTCTTGGTGGATGGAGCAGGATGTCTACCACACTCCTCTGTGACGCCTTTGGTGGAATCTTGGTGAGCGCAACAGGTCTAGCTTGTATGGCTGATATGATCAGCGTGGCGAGGATTTCGGAACGTTGGTCGTGTACCTTCGCTTTATGATCATCGCCTCGAGTGTTACGTTGAACATGGCTTCGTCTGTGATGACGGTCTGTACGAGACGTAACGACAGTCGCGGAGAGATAGTCGTCGAGCTTGAGGTGCGAAAAATAACTCCTAAGTCTATTCACTTTGTTCACGTGCGTCGCTAGCGTTGTCCGAGAAAACGGCTTCCGACTCGGATTGTGAAGAATCTTGCCACGTGAATCATGAAGGCTTTATGTTGCGAGTCCGTGCATATCATGTTCGTATGCGATGTGGGTTCTGTTGGTCGAGGACAATGATGTGGCCTCAACACTAGCATGGCACACGCGACGTTCGCATGAGTGAAAACCACGCCTTGTGACAGACAGTTGCACATAGAGCAGCAGGCAAGTAGTGGATGCGCTACGGAGCGGTTGTACCTATATCCTTCGTGGAAAACCGATAGGTTAGCGGAGAGATCGAGAGGATAGATCATGTCTTCAACGTGAAGAACCAGAAGCGCGGAGTGCTTCCAGTGCGCTAATCCGTGCTCCTTCTCGATGGTCCCCTGGTCGATTGCATCGAATAAGTCAGAACGGCATGATTATTCGCCAGTGTATGTGCAAGCGAGCTGACGAAGCGCGACATGACACGCATTGGTCTGATACTCTGTGCAGCACGAGCGGGCTCCGTAGAACGCTGAGCGTCCGTCGTTGGAGTGTAGGTGGCGCACATTCAGCGGTGTGCAGTCGTACATGCATCCTTACCCGTCCATTGGGACAGCTCTACACTGTACTTCGTAACATAGGTACCATTAGCACTCCCATCGAGCAGATATGCCAAACAATACTACTCCTTTCTCCAATCCTTGACCTTTCTCGCCACGACTGGCATACCCTCTCTCGGCTTCGCTGCGCCAAGAAGAATCTGGTACCTAAACAGAAAAGTGTTAGCCATACTCACGTCTCAGCGACTGCTGCTGAGCCAAGGATACGCCGCACGCAGGTCTCAGACAGACGATGCTTTCTGCCTTTTGAAGATACGTACAGCTCTTCACCCTGCACGTTCTGAACTCCCGCTTGGAACTTGCTATTGCGAGCATAGAAGCTGCCATCATTCTTGAGCTCATCAAGACGATCTAGCGCGAGATCGAATTGAAATTGACGACAGGTCAAGGCGAGGATGATACGTGACTCTAGTAATGCAAGGTTCTGGCCAAGGCAACTGTGGTGTCATCAGCAGCTATAATATTGGGGGCGGGCAATGCAGGCTTACTTTCTTTGGCCCATCTCAAATGGTCTCCAAGCGCCCTCCGGTATCTTGCTCGAGTTTTCGGACAGGAAGCGATCCGGAATAAATTCGTTCGCTGTCTCGCCCCAAACATTTTCATCACGGTGGAGACCGAAGTGAAGCAGCCAAACCATGTGACCCTCTGTTGACATAGTCTCACCTGTCTTCGGATCACGAATCATCAGTCCAGGTTCTCCCATGCGTGGTGCTGAAGCGGCCGGGAATAGCCTCAGAGTCTCCTTGATGACACAAAGGGTATACTCCAGACTGTTGAGCAAGTGAGGCTCGTTTTTGACGGCCTCCGCTGCGCCGTCTGTAGGTCCGAGTAATCTCTCATGTTCTTCGCAGAGTTTGAGGTGCACTTCGGGGTGCTTCCTGAGGAGGTAGAAGACGTAGCAGATGGTAGAGCTTGTTGTATCGTGGCCGGCAAAGAGGAAGGTTCTAATTTGTGTTATCGCTCCTTTGCGGAACTCTGCATCCATTGATGGTAGTTGGCCAGTCATTTCGTCGAGATTCGTTTCTCCTGAGGCGTAGCTGTTCAAAGCCAGGTCTATAATACTGCGCTTCTTCTGTACTTTTGCAGCCTTCGGCTCTGCTGTGGCATAGCGTTCGTCCAAGACCTTTCCGATATAGTCAACCATAACTCTCTGATTCTTCCATCGTCGATATATCCCGACAGGATGCCACATCTCGAACGGGTTGGTCAGACCTTCGTTTGGTAGCAGATTGACTTGTTCTCGTAACGCGACGATGCACGGATTATCTGTTCTTTGCATGTTGAAGCGCAAGTCAAGAGTGACCGTGCCGATCACATCGACAGTCAGACGAGTCGTGTCTTCCTCTAGGCGGAACACCTGCTTCTTATTGGCATACTCGCTGAGCTTCTCCACGTAGATGAGAACATCGTCGACCATGCCAGGAACCAAGGACATCAAGTGTTGCGATGAGAAGCCGGGATTGAACATCTTCCTCCATTTGCTCCAGCCCTGACCATTGGCGGAGACCATGTCGTCTTCGCCAACGAGCGGAGTCAAGAAGTTCTTCATAGAAGGATGCTTCAGAGTGTTGTATTCCACTGACATCTGCTGGCAGACATCCGGGTCCATGATCGCGATCATGGGGTCTTGAATGGGCCAAGTATCCAGCACAAAGTATGAAGGTAAGTTGTACTTCTTCCGGAGCTGTGCTGGATACACTGTAAAAGATCAGTCGAGTCGTAATCAGCACTGTCACGCATCTCCTACCATGTGGGTGGACTCTGCTTGGGTTCTCCGCTGCCACTTCCCCCATCACTTTGAGGTGACCCCAAAGCATAGAATGGGGTGGTCCCGGCTACAGACTGTCAGCCAAACGATGGTGATGTGGGATGAGACTTTCCCACCATCTTGTGAGCTCTTGCCCGGATGGCATAGCCTCTGGCAACCCATTGGGACACATACACAACAAAGGCAATAAGACCAGAAACAAACAGCAGACGGGACTGCAGGATTTCGAGCATCTTTGCTGCTTGACCGGATGTTGTTATCCCAGGTTGACTTTGATGGTGTTTTGGCCAGATGAAGCTATCGGTTGCAAAGTCTCTGATGTCGAGTGCCTGCCAGGAGCCAGCTGAGT
Source organism: Mycosphaerella arachidis (assembly GCA_001297265.1). Lineage (NCBI taxonomy): Eukaryota > Fungi > Ascomycota > Dothideomycetes > Mycosphaerellales > Mycosphaerellaceae > Mycosphaerella > Mycosphaerella arachidis. The sequence continues at coordinate 447,745 of LIHB01000006.1, forward strand.
CGCTCGATAGGGCATCCAGCTGCTCGGCTGCAGCAGGCTGAATCCTTCGCGGTCTACTATCGTGCCATCAACAATCATGAGTGATAGGTAAGCGACCAGTAGATCTACGAGGGTAGTCTACTAGCATGTAAGTTGGCTCGCGTCCCTTGAAGCCCTAAACCCTGCCAAAGGGCTGTAAGTTTGGAACGGGACTTGATGTCCCGGTAGCAAGGATCGTGGTACACGGTTTCACATGGCTGTGAACCCTGCGCCCCTCATCGGAGCCATGGTCGGCGCATGGCATCAAGGTACTTCGTGTCACATCTCCAAGGTCTTGGGATGGTATAGCAAGTCCAGTAAGAGGTTTTCCCTCTCAGCATTGTAATGGGCGAAGATGGGCTGAATATAATCGCAGCCTTCATTGGTGTTGGAAACGACAAGAAGCCATGGCCTTCACACTTTGGACGGCTTGTATGATCATCGTCGCTTGGTTGCAACAACAAGTGGGATGGGACAGGAGAAGGAGGATGTTGTATGTCGGAGCATTGGAAGAAGAAAAGAATTTGATACGAAATCACAATGAAACACCCCTGCTCCCAGCTTTACGACGAATCCGCCGACGATGACTTCAGACTAGAAGCGACATCTCATAGTTTATCTCGACTTCGTCTCTTCCTCACTGTGCTGCGTGGGGATACACATTCAGCTCACCCAATGAGCTTGCCACAATGTTGCTTCAAGCGCGTCAACAAGTCGCCGGCAACGCACGGAAGATTCTCTCTCTATACGAGATCACGCGACAGCGACACGTCAGCCATCGCCCGGCAAAGTCGGATATGGTAGTGAACCCAATCATCATGAGAGTAGCACATAAGTACATGAGTCTGTGGTCTGTGCTCCGCCAGCTCCTGTGCTGATCTGGTCATAAACACATCTGGGTATCCGCTTCTATTGACAATCCAAGTCGTGTGGTATCTTTCCACTGAAACCAGATCTCAAGCTCCTGATTAACCATGCCCCCGCTCATGCTTCTCATTACTATACGCCCATCATAATGCATGCAACTGAAACCGACGACCGAGCATCTAAAAGACCGAGCCCTTGCGCTCGACATCCGCGGTGATCTCGCCGTCAAGCTTCTCGCCGCCGGCGATACCCATCTCGGATGCGAAGGTAGTCGATGGCTTCCACTTGGAAGAAGTACGTGGAGTGGTCTCCTCCATCATCTTGTCCTGTGTGGGTGTTAGCAGATAACTCTGGGAATTGTCGATGGTAGGATGAACTTACAACTTGCTCGAGGGACAGACCCTTGGTCTCTGGGACGAAGAGGTATGCATAGACGAAAGCAGCGGTGCAGAGACCGCCCCAGATGAAGAAGACACTGGACTTGAGGTTGCCCTCGTCCTCGCCGACCATGTATGGGGTGATGACAGCAATGATGGTGTTCCAGAGCCAGTTGGATGCGGTCGAGAGACCGACACCGCGGGACCGGATTGGCAGCGGGAAGATCTCACCAATAAGAATCCAGGCGCCGGGACCCCAAGTGCTGGCGAAGAAGAAGATGAAGATGGCGATGAACGCAATCTGGGCGTTGACGGCGGCGATGTTGTTGGCGACCTGCACGGCATCGTCACCGGTGCCGACGGTAGTGGTCTTGTTAAATCCAACAGTAACACCGATGATGGCGACGAGGAACTGACAGATCAACATGCCGAAAGCACCCCAGACGAGGAGTGGACGACGGCCGAGCTTCTCAACGGTGTAGAAGGAGATTGGAGTCGAGCACACGTTGACCAGGGTGAAGATCAAGGAGATCAAGAAGACGTTGTCGATGGCGCCTGTGGATTGCAGGAATGGGGTCGAGTAGTAGAAGATGAAATTGACACCAGTCCACTGCTGCATCATCTGGAGGGAGGTACCGAGAATAGTCTTGCGCAGGTTGGAGTTCGATTTGAAGACGGAGCCGCTGAAGCAGTTGGCCCAGCCCTGGACCCAACCACCAGATGGGATGATGGAGCGCTCATACTCCTCGTTGGCGACGATCTCGGCAAGCTCAGACTCGATGTACTCGCTGTCTTGTGGCTGACCACGCAGGCGAGCGAGAGCATTGCGGGCACGCTCGACACGGCCGCGTTTGACGAAGTAACGTGGTGAGTCTGGCAGGAAGAAGAGACCACCACCAAGAATGAGACCCCAGGCGAACTGAATAGCGATCGGGATGCGGTAGGATCCAGTGTCTGTGCGGTCCTGGACTGCGTAGTTGACACAAGCTGCGATGAGCAGACCGATGGTGATGCAGAATTGGTAGCCGGCGACGAGGGCACCACGGACCTTGCGAGGACAGATCTCAGACATGTACAGAATGACCACGGCCGACTCGAAACCGACACCAATACCGGCAATCAGACGACCAGCCACGATCAAACCGAGACCTGAAGATGCGACCTGGAGAATGACACCTGTGGAAGTCAGCATGTGAATCGCACGCTTGTGATTTCTGCGGTACCCAAACTTACCGACAATGTAGATGCCGCAGCCAGCAATGACGGTCCACTTGCGACCGATCATATCAGCCACATCACCAGCGATGATGGCACCGAAGAAAGTTCCAGCGGAGAGGATAGAGACGATGAGCGATTGGTAGGATCCACGGAGCGCATCCTTGCCAGGGCCCTCGATGAGACGAATGAAGACGGGCGAGCCGGTGACACCGTTGATGTAGCCAGAGTCGTAGCCGAAGAAGATACCCCCGAAGGACGCGAACGCGCAGATGAGGTAGGCCTTCCATGTGACAGGCGCCTCGATGCGATTGACATCGGCAGTGGCAGCGAGGCCTCCTGCCATGTCGGCGGTGTTGGGGCTGTTGTTGTGAGGTGTTGTTGGAGTGGTTGTAAGTGGTCGCGAATGTCGCAAGGACAACGAATGCGGTTGGTGATTGTCTGTTGGTAGGAGACTGGAGGAGCACACGAGGTGGCAGAAAACAATGGCGACCCCAAGCTTTAAAAAGCAACTGGCGAAAGCGGTGCTAGCTCGCGGGGAGCCACGAGCTCGGGCCTTGCTGCATGCGAGTCCCTGCACGGACTCGACCAGTCCATTGACTCCATTCACCCAACGGCTAAAGGCTCCGTCACGTGGACCCCGATCTGGATCTCGTCAGTAGCGCCCCGCAACCCCGGCTGGGCGTAGGTGGAGGCTGCACGTGTGCAACCAATGACGAGGATCGCACGCCCCAATAGTGCCAGACCAGCGGCTCAAATTAGCTTCGCGATTTTCAGCTGATGGCGAGCCGGTGAGCGTTCACACGCGCAAAAGAGAACTGTTTCTCGTTGCATTGCGTTCACCGTTACCAGGTCAATGCGTGCGTCACACCACGACTCAGTTCACATAGCTCGGACACAGTGTTGGAATGTCGCATCAGCTGCTTCCGTGTAGGACTCGAGACTCTGCATTCCATTGGTTGACCTGACATCAGCTGCACCTGCGCCGCGGTTCGGCTACAGTACCGCGTTTGGACAGTCGCTTTGTCGGTGGGTTGCATTCGCTTTTGTGGAGGACGAAGCTCAATCTGCAATCAATGGATTCTGCTCGCTGGCGTGGTCATCAGTCACGGCGGGGTGTGCGTACCGCATGATCAAGATCATGGTGTGATGGCCCAGTGAAATCGCTGGCTAAGTCCGAAGTCTTGCCACCGAGCACTCGAATCATGATGCCGCATTGTGCCCAGGCCTGAGCCACGCCCAGAAGCTTATGAGACAGTTAGACGGAACCTCGAGAGAAACCCTGTCGCAAGTTCTGCTACACAACCTCATCTTGATGAACGTTTCGAGCTGTTTGGATCGCAGTTGTGTCCTGTCGCTGTCCGTCCTGTGTCTCGTGACGGGCATATCAAACATCAACTCTGCACCGCGACCGTGTCGCCAGAACTTGACCCGAAAGCCCTCGACGCCGCGAAGGATCTCCCCACTTCGTTTACAGGACTATTTAATGCTACCTCTTGGCTTGTTTCGGTGCAGCAAATTCTGCGCCGGGGGTAGCACACATGAGGCGTGGGCACCAGATTGGGACAACAGCCGTTCTGCTTGTGCTGCACGCACTTGCCTTGTGCAACTTTCGTCTAGCTGGTTCTCGTGAAGTCGCGCGCCATGTGGCAGGAAGCCGCCATGGACGGCTAGCAGTAGCGGGTGCAATGTGGATCTTCGCTGAGCGCCCCGGTTGGTGCGAGGAAACAGACATTTGCTTCCAGAACTTTTCCATTACACATGGCCTGTCGAAGGAGGCTGACCGATGAACGCGAAGTACTGCACAAGCATTTTTGTGCCTTTCCGTAGCTGACGATTTGATGCAGCACGACTTGCGGTCATAATGGACGCGGTCGAACAACAACAGCCGCCCATGTGGAGCGCCCAGCGTGACCTGGCTGCCGATGCCGTTCGCCCAGACGGCTTGAAGCGAACTTGTGGACCCTATCCGACCACGTCGGCTCAAGCTGAGTGCGGGACTCTATGCGAAAATTTCCACCTCCACATCGTCTCCGCGGCTGGCGTCCAGATGGCTTGTGGGAGCTCCAATCCTTCTGGAGAATTCGGGCCGTCTCTGCAATACCTCCAGACGACAGCTCATCGCCACAGCATCTAGATTTCTAAGAGGTCAGGTACGAAGTGTGAGCATTGTGACTTGTGCATGTACGTAGTATACTATATTGTCGTTGTGTGCGTCAGCATCGGCACATCGATTAGTCTCGATCACTTCAAGACCGTAGTCACGACATCGCGCCCATGTTGTACCACACCCCAAAGAGCGAAGAAACCAAATTTGACAGCGACTGCACACATCTCTCCTCGTGTGCCGACAGAAGGGTAGGTTGAGCGGCAGCTACCGGTTCCACGATCCCCTACTCTGTCAAGTTCCACATCGCTGCTAGAGCGCCCCCGAAAAGTGTACACGCTCCGCTTGAGGTATAGAGAAGTCTGCTTCGTGATATTATATGGAGAGTTGCTCTATTCCTGGTTAGATCATGGCTGCCCAGATCTTTGATTTTTCAAAGCTTTGCTAAGCATTCTGCTGTGCCAGTCTCAAGGTGCTGCCATGCGAGCAGTGGTGGGACTGTGGAGTTCAACGTGGCAGCCATAGCGCCAGACTTGTGCACGGCGGTCCATGCCATCCTGGAATTGTCGAGAGAAGAGCGAGCTCATGTACACATCATGCTAGCTCACCGACCTTCGCAATGAGTGAGAATTCCATTGGCAGCATTCTTCGAAAGTTATGGTCTTGCCGCCGAAAATGTCTAATGCGCTGCCGATCGTCAGGTCGACTCGACCGCTGCTCAAGCGCTCTACCAGCTCCAGATCCTGGATGTTGCGTCCACCGCCTGCATAAGTAACTGGTATAGTGCAGATCTCGGACAGATAGCTGACCAAGTTTTCGTCGATTCCGGCTTGCAAGCCTTCGGCATCGGCTGCATGAATCAGGAACTCGCTGCAGTACGGCTCAAGCATGGCTATGTTGTCTGCCGAAAGTTAGGTATGACCCTGTTTATTATCGGAAATTTTCCGAAACAATACCTTTATTGATCTCGAAATTCGTGATGGTCTGCCATTTGTCCATGGCGACTCTCCAGCCATCTCCAACACGGCGACAACTCAGATCAATGACAAGCTTCTGTCTATCGCCCCCCAAAGCATCGAGCACAGATGAAAGACGCTCGAGAGAGAATGTGCCAGAAGGAAACAGGAACGAAGTAATGATGACCTACTGTGCAGCGTCAGCGCGTGCGCACTCTACGACGCTGAACAGCACGGCGTACCCTTTCAGCACCGGCATCAATCCATTCTTTCGCGTTCGTATCTCTGATCCCGCCACCGACCTGCAGACCGCCTGGCCATGCAGCAAGCGCTTCCTGAGCAGCTTCGCTATTGCCAGGACCTAGCATAATAACATGTCCTCCTCTGAGATCATTCTTCCGGTATAACTCGGCGAAGTACGCAGCCGGATGCTCGGACGTGTAGTTAGTCTTCAATCCAGCATTGTCCGTAGACAAAGTGCCTCCGACAATCTGCTTGACAGACCCCGCATGCAGGTCAATGCATGGCCTGAATCGTGTCATGATCTGTGTGTTGTTCGTGTGAAATAGCGTTGCGTAGGATTCTGCATTCCCAAGAATTTTGTTCCATGACTTTATGGCTGACTCAGATTCTTCGGATCCGCTCTTTCTTTCTTACTTTTCGACCGTGAGAGCAGATCAACGCAAAATGGCAGTGGCTCTTGGGAAGCGCAAATGGTGCACAATTACCGAACCAGAACCATCAGCACATCACAGCGATTCTGAGGATGAGGATAATGCAAGGGCGTTGTTCCAACGTGCGTTCGAAGCAAAATTCAAGCCGCTCGACAAACCCACAAAACCGAAGCTGGAAGAAAAGTCAGAAGAATCAGAAGAACACGTGTCTGAGCAGGACGACTGGAGTGGAATATCTGAGAATGAATCTGAAGACGAGATCGAAACAATCGAGTATGCACAACCCAGCATCGACGACATCTTCGATGGTGGCAAGAAGAAATTCATGTCATCCAAACCACCAACCCTAGGAGACGAAGCCAAAGCACAAAAGAAACTTTCGAAAGCGCCAGACGAGGAAGAGGGCGCAGAAAGTACCAACCTCAAGAACGATCTCGCCCTGCAACGTCTTCTCAAAGAATCCCACATCCTCGACCCATCAACTTTCCAGACATCCTCAGCGCTCGAAGGCAAAAGCCGTCTCAAAGCTCTAGACTCGCGCTTCAAGGACTTAGGCTCCAAGACCTCTTTCCTCGAACAAGAGAAAATGCCTCTCTCCCACAGGAAAGGTATCTCAGCGAAGAGGACAGCTCGCGAGGCGATTCGGAGAAAGGAAGCCGCGGAGAATGGTGTCATTCTCGAAAGGGTCAAGTTCAAGGCATCAGGAGAAAAGCGCCGAGAGAGGAGTTTTGGAGGGCCCGGGATTGGCAAATTCAGAGGCGGGACGTTAAAGTTGAGCTCAAGGGACATTAGCAGCATACAGAATTCTGGGCCAAAGAAGAGCGGGAAACAGAAAGGTGGGAAGCGACGTTGAGAATCTATCGGGTTTTCTCATGCATCTGCCTACCGCGCACCAGTGCGCCACCACTTCGCGCACTTTCTATTCGCACCAGTTGGCAGTGTCCTCCGGGTTGTGAGCGGTGCATGCTTCGAAGAAGAGAGGCTCATTGATATCAATGAGGATTCCGCACTGCATCGACTCTCATCAGCCACGTGATCAGCAGCACAGGCAATAGTGTTCTTACTGCAGTGAAACCACCAGAGACCTTCTTCACGGTGCCATATGTCGGACACACGGCCTCAATGGCTGGAGGATCGGCTGTCTTGCCAACCTTTGTAGGGTAGCCGCAGTAGCAGTTCTTCAGGTCATCGGCTGCTGCGGCGAGGGTGGCCAGGCCGCCGTGATGATGGTTGTCAAATTGTGGGAATGTGATCTAGGGTGGGGCGGGCGTGCATGGCTGCGAAGATGAGCTTGGTAGAGAACATCGTGATGAAACTGGTGAAGAATGGTGATGCAGGAGGTTCGCAGGCCAGGCAGCTTGGTTTAGATATGTTCTTCAAATACCGTATTCTCGAGACCGACGGCTAGCCAAGGTTCCATCGACTCTCTGCGCCATGCTGATCATGAAGCTCTGCGTCATGACCAATGACTTCGCGCTCCTTTGAATTTCTTTCCATTTTGCACAGATGTGCAGCACGGCTACATCGTAAGGCTGTGGTAGCACGCCACCAGTCAGGGCGCTTTATCCGCAGAGTGATGCTTGCGGCCGGCGTAAAGCCGTATCATGGTCCACCACCTTCTGCAATCCCTTCAAAATGCAAGCTCCCGCGACTAATCTGATGTGGCCTCGTGCCCTCATATAGCGTGTTTTTGAGAAAAAGTGTTGCTGGTCACTGCCAGGGCGGATCCGGTGCGCGTGCGAAAGATTTCTCTTCTCGCACGCGGAATCGCACTGCGAGGGGATTGGCAACATTCGCACGAGCATGCCAAGAGTTCATACTCTGGTGGTGACTTAGCCGTTGAGAGGATGATCGCACGCAATTTTATCTGTTCACGCATACGCGCATCGCTCAGCCCTAGTTACTGCTCCTCACACAGTGGCTCAATTTAAATGAAAAGTGGATGGATGATGTCGGGTTGACCTGTAGATAGTACTGCCAGAGCATTGTATCGATTGGTGGTGGTGTGGTGATGTTGTTGATGGCCTATCTAGTCAGTGCGAAATGAAGCTGATGAGAATGAGGATTAAGATAATTTAAGGAAAGTCGCTTAGCACACTGCATATGAGCTAGCCTATTTCCTGATTGGGTCTAGCATGCGGACACTTGTATCTTGAAGGGATTGCAAAAGGTGGTAGACCACGGTATGTCTCGGTATAAGAGAGCGGCGAACAACGGGCCAGTTCCTTGCATATTCGTTTTTTGTAAGTTGTTGCGCCGACACCTTGCATTGCCCCAATCTGGACTCGAGGCTGGTTCGGATTTTTTCTGCTGTCTCTGCAGCAGCCTCAAGTGAGCTCAAAAGAGCACATTAACGGCATGAAGCTTATGCGCTGCTCAGGCATTATTCACAGACGCATGCGGAGCTTTGCCATCCACGCGATCGTCGATGATACTGTCAGTAACACTCCCAGATCTGCCTTCTACCGGGCCTGAAATTTCTTCCAACGTCTTTCCTCGTGTCTCCATGAGACCAAACCAAGCGTAGGCAGCGATGACGACGTCGAAGAGACCCCATAGGAGGAAGGTTCCCCAGCCCATATTGTCGATCATGTATGGTGTGGTAAGGGAGAAGACAACTGCGAGGGATTAATAGGTAGGCTCATGATCTGCTCGCCCGTGTGCGACTTACAATTGAACAGCCACTGGAACGCCACGCCAGTTCCAATACCAGGCTCACGCACTCTTGTGGGGAAGATCTCGGCTACGTATGGCCATGGTAGCGGTCCCCATGAGAAGTTGTAGGCCATGACGAAAAGGTAGATTAGGGCAATGGTGGCAATGCCGGCTGATGTGACATCGGCATTCTCTGGTGGCGGATGTGTCTTTAGAACAGCAGCAGTCGAGATCTGACATGCGGCCATGAAAAGTGCGCCACCAGTCAAGACTGTGCGGCGATTGACGTTGTCCGCTACGAAGAGGACGAAGGTGCCACAGGCAGCGACTTTCACGGCGCCGAAGATTGCTGTCAAGAGGAGGTCAGTGTTGCCTTTGCTGCCCACGAGCAATTTGAAGTATCTGATAGGCATGGTCAGTACACGCTGGAAGAGGGGGGTTGTATGGTATACAAACTGTGGCCCATAGTATGCAAACGCGGTGGCTCCGGTCGCCTGCTGTGCCGTGAAGACAGCAGCAGCTGTAGCTGTTCGTTTGAAATTGTGCTTGTCCACCATTTCTATCATTCGTCAGCATACAGACCTATCACCATTGCAAAGAACTAACCTGTGATTCTGAAGCCTTCTTTGGCATGCGTCTCGTACTCAACACCAGCCCGAATCTCTTCCATCTCGACTCGTGTCTCCTCGCCGTCACTGGCACGAATCCATTTTAGCGAATCCCAAGCTTCAACATGTCTACCTCGTGCCGTGAGCCATCTGGTCGACTCCTTCAGTGTAAGCATGCCGATGCCTAACAGGGCCGCCGGCACCAGCTGCAGGCCTATGGGTATCTGCCACTGCCTGGTCTCGGTCTTCGAGATGTCTTGCGCCACCCCATAGTCGATCCAGTAACTGGTGAATATGCCTAAGGTGTACATGAGCTGATAGAAGCTGCCGATCTGCCCACGAAGCTGCTTGGGTGTCATCTCGGAACTGAACATGGGCACAACGACGGAGCTGCCGCCAAGTCCAAGTCCAGCGATCACGCGAGCCACGTAGAACGCGGACCTGGAATGTGTGTTGATCGTCTGAATCAAGGCGCCGATGCAGAAGACTAGTGAGCAGACGCTTATCGCCCGCTTTCGTCCATATCGATGGGTGATCGGCCAGATTGCAAAGCACGCAACGAATGCACCGAGCTGCTGGAGCGCGACGGCAAGTGAGGTCACGAAGGTCTTCCTATGCTTGTCGTAGCGATAGTCGTTCTGGAAGGATGCCAACGTTAGGACGCCGCCGATAATGCCGCTATCGTAGCCAACTGTGTGCGATGTGAGTAGACGCTCCTCTTGAATCTGTAGCGGTATGGCACGCACACAAAAAGCCCCCAATGCAGCACACCGCGCCCAGGTAGTATGCCCTCAAGGTGCCTAGCTTCGTCATAGTGGAATGTTCTATCCTGGCGCAAGTTTGTGCCGAATCTTGATCATCTAGAAGAGGCGTTTGAGAATCAGCAGAGTCAAGATGTGGTACGTCGCCGCCGTACGTCCTCACGCATTATTGCGACATGACGATCCAGCCATATGTCGGACCTCACCTGCGAATCAAAATCTAGTAAGTGACTGGCGATTGGGTGAGTTATAGAGTTTTGAGGGCGGTCAGGCGTCGAAGACTGCGATGACCCAGGTTAAAGAGCGCATGGTGACAGCAGTACCCACCCTGGCACCACGCGCCGTGTCGTTGGTTCATCTTCGGCGTGAGCACTCGTAGTTTCGTTGATGCGATTTCTGATCATCACATCTTACTCAAGGCTGCAAACTTACACATAGGGCTCTTACGCTGTCCGGTGGATGGAATTCCGATCTCTCGTTGTTGTTGCCAAGAAGGAGTAGCGTTTGATCTGCGTCAACCATGCACGCGTTTCGTCGATCTCCCGACCATCGGCTCCACCTCGGTCCGCGACATGTGTGTCCTCGAAGATGTCTGTCTTCTCTATCACATCAGCCCGAACAATCACGGCGCTCGACAAAAGATTGTTCCATGACCAGTGCTGCATTCGGCGGATACGATGGCAGAACACGCTTCGAGCTTATGCTACAGTAACACCGTGATGAGAAACACCGTACGAATGAACGATGTCGCGGTACAGCAAGACCCCAGCTGGCGGGGTACAGTAAACGTACAGCATATGCAAGGTACAAGGACGGGATGGAACCATTGAAATGATTGCGTACTGCATTGTTTACTTCCGACCTGGCACACCGACAACCACGACTCTCGTTCTGTTTTCTCACATCTTTAACATCCCTCCCACCTCCTCCGGCGCGTTTGATGCTTATCGGAACCAAACATGAGCGAATCAAAGGCTTCAAACGGAACCGCTGGCGCGAAAGACAAGAGACCGAACTTCCTTGTCATTGTTGCGGATGATCTAGGCTGGAGCGATTTAAGCTGCTTTGGCGGCGAGATCAGAACACCCAACTTGGATAAACTCGCCAGCAATGGCTTACGATTTACCGACTTCCATGCTGCGGCAGCATGTTCCCCCAGCAGGGCAATGATCATGACAGGTACAGATCACCATATCGCTGGTCTGGGTAACCTCATCGAATGGACAAATCGATCAGATCAGAATGCACCCTCCGAGGGTGAGATCAAGTATTGGTCAACGGCACCACAGCGTGGTATGCCTGGGTACGAGGGCTACCTGAACGAGCGAGTTGTCACGCTGCCCGAGATACTGCGTGATGCTGGGTACCTTACCATGATGGCTGGGAAGTGGCATTTGGGCCTGACACCAGAGCGTTTCCCGTCCCAGCGAGGCTTTGAGCGCAGCTTTGCCCATCTGCCTGCATGTTCGAACCACTTTGCGTACGAACCGCAGCTTGAGGGCACGGACAAGATCCCAGAGTTCATGACGATGTCTTTCATCGCTCTGCATGCCGAGGATGATGAGTATGTGAGAAAACTACCGGAAGGTTGGTACAGCAGCGATGGGTACGGCAATAAGATGCTACAGTACCTGAAAGATCGCAAGGAGTCGAAAGACGAGCGTCCATTCTTCGCATACTACCCCTTCACGGCTCCGCACTGGCCACTCCAAGCGCCCGACGAGTACATCGAGCACTACAAGGGCGTTTACGATGAAGGTCCGGATGTGCTTCGCGAGAAGCGTCTACAGAGGATGAAAGAGATGGGCTTGTGCGCGGAAGATGTTGTGCCACATCCAGTTGTGGCAGATGAGGTGAAAGAATGGAAAGATCTGACCCCAGAGCAGAAAGAGAAATCTTGCAAATCTATGGAAGTCTTCGCTGCGATGGTCGAGTGCATCGATCACAATGTTGGCAAGGTGGTCAAGTACTTGGAGGAGACTGGCGAGCTGGACAACACTTTCGTGTGCTTCATGTCGGACAACGGCGCAGAGGGTGCTGCTTATGAAGCGTACCCGATCGTGCAGAGTACGATGTTGGGACATTTGGAGAAGTACTACAACAACTCGCTTGAGAACCTCGGCCGCGGCGATAGCTTTATCTGGTACGGACCAAGGTGGGCACAAGCTGCTACTGCACCGAGCAGGCTGTACAAGGCCTTCACGACCGAAGGCGGTGTGCGGGTGCCTTTCTTGGCCAAGTTTCCTACTGGCATGAACGTTCGCGCCGATGGTGATGCTCTGACCTCTGGCCCGATTGAGGTGAAAGACTCTGGAGCGCATGTCAGCAATGAGAAAGCCAGCATCACCAGCACTTTCAGCACCGTCATGGACCTCGCTCCCACGATCCTAGAAATGGCCGGCGTTAAGCATCCTGCTCCACACTATCAAGGCCGTGAAGTCGTTTCCATGCGCGGCAAGAGCATGGTCCCCTACATCAACGGCACAGCACCCTCAGTGCATCCCAAAGACTTCATCAACGGCTGGGAAACGTGCGGCCGCGCCGCCGTCCGCTGCGGTGATTGGAAGATCGTCTTCATTCCTAAGCCGAAAGGTCCTGAGAAGTGGCAGATGTATAATCTCGCGAAGGATCCTGGGGAGGTCAACGATTTGGCGGAGCAGGATCCGAAACGTCTGGAGAAGATGATCAAGATGTGGGATCAGTATGTCCTGGAGTGTGGAGTTATCCCGTTGGCGCCGGCATTGGGACAGTGGATTGCTGCTATGGAGGAGCAGATGCCGGAGGATGCGTGGATGGAGTATGAGTACTGGAAGGAGGGGGCAAGGGATGAGCCGGAGAAGTTTCGGAAGCAGATTCCAAGGTTTACGAGGGAGGTCAAGGCGATGTGAGATGGTCGTGATCTAGACATGGAATGTATATAGTCTGAGATAAAGAGTTTCCGCTCAACAACCTTGAATGAGCGTCCTCTCAACGCAGCTCGCGAGAAGACGAGGATCGTGTTCCCTCGAAGCGCATGAGCTCCAGCGACTTCATCAACAACTACCCCTACGGAGAAGCCTCTCTCTATTCGATGGCGCTTTAGCCGATGGATTTAAGTCAACTCCCGAACAGCCGTGTGCTTGTCGTGGTGCCCCGGACAGGAGAACAGAGCCAGGCTGTCTCGGATCTGAGGTGGTCTGACAGACGCGGCAAGCCTTGCTATACGACAAGCTTGCAACAAGCCTGAGCATGTCGCAGCATCCGGTATCAGGCCGCAGTTTCGTACGCTGCCATCTACGCCCAAGCCCAAGTCGTGCTAATCAACGTCTCCAGCGGTTGTGCAAGTGACGATGACATCAGAGCACCATATGTAAATAATGTGTTGCCACGCTTGCAGGGGTGACACGCCATGTGCGATGTATGGTCGCTGGCGCTGGTGCTTCAGGAGACAAGCGTTTTAGCCTCCAGTGCCTGAGATAGTTCTACGCTAAGTTCCCCGGAGATACCCTGCATGCCCATGCTCCTCTTTCAAAGCAAGGGGAGCGTGAATGGTGCTCTGTCTCTCGCACCATCATCTTCCACAATCTTGCTTGCAACTCAATTGCTGCCAATCGCGCGCCCAAGCAACAATACACCACCAAACAACACCTCTCATACCAACCCCAATCTCCTCCCACACCACTCTCTCCAGCTGAACACGCCCACACGCTCCCAAGATGGGCTTATTAAAGCACTTCCGCTCCAAGTCGCGCCTGAAGGAACAGAGCCCACAGCCCGCCGCCCACTCGAGTCCGTACTCACCACTAAAGAACCAATACCGCGGCGGACCCGACTACTCGAAACGACTCCCAGACAAAGTACTTGCCAACATCTTCTCCTACGTCTGCCCGCATTCACTCGACTTCACATACGAAGCATGCGAGGCTTCACAGCTCGGCGATGGCTGCATGCTCTGCGATCTACGAGACATATCGAAATGTGCTCAAACATGTCGGAAGTGGTATGCAGTTGCACAAGGACTGCTATATGGCAGCGTGCGCATAGACGCGGTTCACTACTGTGAGCTAGAAGAGATCCTAGCTGAGAGAAGGAAGAAGGCCAAGGGAAATTTCCGGAACAAGAGCGCGGTCGAGCCGGTGGACGTGCCAAACATCAGGTTGCAGCTGCTATGCAGGACTGTGCGAGAGCAGCCGAATCTGGCCTCACAGACAATGTTCTTGAAGCTACCATATATGACGCGAGAGACTGCGAAGGGAGACCTGGCGCGGACAGTGGCGGCATTGCCGAATCTGAGATACGTCGATCTGCCGGATGGTTTCTACTCGGGAGATCCAAGCTGTCTGGCCTTGAGGCAAGAGCTGCAAGCACGGTGTCCGGATATCAGGAAGATGAGCTATCGAGCTGGCGCGGAGGATGCACTGGAGCTGCTGGCACACAGGCATTGGCAGGCGATTCAAATGCTGGATCTTACCAACCTCGCGGTCGAGCCTGCTACCCTGCGAATCGTTCTTGCGAGCTTACCGACGCTGCATGAGCTTACGCTGTCGGCAATGGAGTGGATCGATGATACCATCTTTCAGCCAGCCCCTGGACAACTCCCGGACTTTCCTCCGTTGCAACTGCTGAAGCTGCGGAATATCCCCAACATCACTGCACAAGGAATAGGTGGATGGCTGCAGGCGCCGCATGTCCGGGAGATGCTCTTCTCACTAACATTGGAAGATACCGGGGTCACTGTGCAGGATCTACATCAAGTCTTGTGGGCCGCGAGCTCGCTAGGACACCTGGCTATCATCGCGACAATGTCAAAGCCACTGTCCCTGGCAGCGCAGCAACTCCCTCCGCTCACATCGATTTCTCTCGAGACCCTCCACTTCGAAATCACAAGCAGCGACGAAGTACACGGCCTGCAACGACCAGCAGAATCGTACTATTCCTACCTCGCCTCATCCCTCCATCAGAATGCTCTCCCAGGTCTCAAAACCCTCTACGTGCGCGACACGAACTTTCCCGAATTACTTCTCCTCCCTCCACTTCCTTTTGCTGGCGGCGGCAGCTCTTCTCGCGACTCTCTCCGGTCGAGCAACGCGACGGGATCGCAGAATCCACCTAGCCCGTTCGGGGCCTCACTCAATGGCGGCGGCTTCAATCAGACTCTAGAAGTCTTCAGCAAAGGCATTGACGAACTCGAATGGGTCTTCACCTCCATCGCTTCCCCCGCAGCTGGCCATGACAGGGGTGGCAGCCTGACAGGTGGTCGACCCTTATCCGCATACTCAGCAGGCCGTGGTCTAGGACCACAATGGGCACAAGGTGGCTTCGGCGGTGAAGCACGCAAGTCAGTCATAGTCGGCAACGGCTTCGGCGGCTTTCTTGCTGTGCCGCAAGAAGAGGTTCCGCGGCCCATGACCTCGGAAGGTCCTGCTTCACGTGGTCACCAACGATGGGGCAGCAGCGCGAGTCAGCGAGGAGCTTCAGGAGGCGGCTGGCTAAAGCCTCCAAATGTTCTGGGCGGAAGCTCGACCCATGAGAAGAGAGGCAGCAAACATGATCTTTGGCGGTAGCATCGTCCGGTAAGTTTTGCTCATGCGAGAGTGCGGTTTATGCACTGGCGGAGTCAGATGGATTTGTGGAGGTGATCGAGTGGAGCGAGGTGTGAAATATGAGCTATGTCAAGAGCCTGCGATGAGATGAGCACGACCACGATGGCTGGCGAATGAAGCTGGACGTTTAATGCATAGCGGGCGATAGAAGATGATGTTGCATTGCATGGGATATGGGAGTTTTGGAAGCGGGATGGGGATGTGTGACTACTGCTTGTATTATGCTGGGCGAGGACTGGGGCACGTGCATCATGAATGAGCTTTGGTCTTTTCTTCTGAGTGTGGCCGGGGGCGTGCACGACAAGATACCCGAGAACCAATAAATCATCCTTATCGAGAACCAAGACGAATGATCAGTGCGTTAGACTTGGGCCTTGACATCGATAGATGCGCAACTGACTTTTTTGCATTGCAAATGGATGTTGGTGAAGCCAACAGCGTTGATCATGACACGACCTTTTTACCATTGCTCTCCACGACGGATTGGACATTATTTCGAGCGCCAGTGCAATCGCACTGCCTGATTTGGAGCGGGTCTATGTCAGTGAAGATGATGCTGCCATCGTCCCAGTCGTATACTGGATGCCTGAGACTTTGATGCTCGGAGTGATTTGAGACGCGGCGTTCGGGAACGCGACTTCTACTTCATTCCACTCATCTTGCACGAATGTACAAGTGGAGATGTCCATCCTTTACAAATGGCATATAGCAGCTGTCGAGGACCGAGCTCGAATCGATTGACAAAGCTCTCAATTCGGAGCAGCACATACGCAGCTCATCCGTAAGACATCCGACAGATCATCCGAATCCGAAGGAAGTCAGCAGCATGCAACGCTCCAGGCGCTTTTGCACATGACCGGTGAATCCTCTGGTCACGCCAAATTGGCAAACAGCTAAATTCGCGTGGACTCGCGACGGGCATGCTTCGATCGCGAGTCGCAGCCCCAGTCTTGCGACGTGCACTGCACGAAGAGTTCACCCACCCGCGTGAAGCCTTGCTCGAAGTATTCACGGGTGCCAGGGTGGATGTCCACACTATGCGCTCAATGTGTCTTCTTAAGGACTGCTTGCCTCACCGGCATGGCAAGCGTTGTCGAATTGATCATCACCGGCAGCATATCGACAATCCACAGTCATTGTCAAGCAGGAACTAGAACTACATAAACAGCTTGTAGAGCCCCAGACTGTGCTCGATCCGTTCTGGAGCAGTTTCAAATCCCGGAAACAGGCTTCATTATACGTATACTCAACACGGGAGACTCCTCTCCGACGCAGGATCCTGAGCATGTCGAAGCATGGGGCATCAAAGGAGAAGATGCCGGAAGCCTCGCAGGAAGTCTCTTAGACATCGCGCAAGACTCAAAGCTCAACAACCAAAAATTCACTCACCTGGACTTCGACATCATGCAAGACTTGGCATATGCAGGATGGACTGGTGGAGAGGATGGTCTGATATGTCTGAGTGGTCTAGTAGTGCCCGACCCTGAAAATCCAGCATCAACTTCGTCGAGCGAAGGTGAATCCAAGAAGCAGACTCACGTTAAAAGCTCAAATCATCGATCACCATGCAGGCGAGGTCGATCAAAGAAATCACACAGCTCAGACGACCGTTGTTCGTGTCAGGACCGATATGACCACCCCAGCACCTCTCGCAGGCTGACTGACGTCGCGAAGAGTCCTTCCTTTGCGTTGCACGCACCAGAAAGTAACCTGCCACAACTCCAGCGCGAGCTTGATGCCGACGATAAGCCCCGGCACCGCTTTCAAGCACAGATGAGAGCCTATAGTGCTGCTTTTAGCTGCTATCTTGGCTTTGCTGCCTTTGGGCTGACCTGGCATGGCTTAGTGGTCTGCTTTCTCGAACACTATTACCATTTTGTGTGGCAGCTCAGCACCTTGGAAAGCTACTTTTGGTAAAATTCGATAGCAGTCTGACCAAACGCTCTGTCTTCCTGGACTTCAGTTCGTCCGAAATCAATCAGGGCAATCTTGGTGACTGCTGGCGAAGGAAGTCACAGCGGCCTCGTCCAAGTCGGCAGATGCTGACACGAGCATGGCGCGCGATACTTATGCCACATACATGGACGAGGTTGTAGGATCTGTCCTGCGGAAGTAAGCGTGATGATCGGCTGGATGATGGTCGATGGTCTTGTGTCAACTTGGAAGAAGGCCTGAAGATGACCTTGTTTTGGATATCACTTGCGGGCTATTGCCAAGCGTAATCTCGTTGATGCTCTTTCTCTCCGTCTGCACTGTGCAGGCGATTATACATACAATCTTCTTCCAACCTTCCTCAGCCTCTCTTCGCCTTATCACCTCTCATGCCGGCACCGCCAACTCCCTCGCCTCAACACTATTCGCCCCTCTAAAATCTCCACTCAGACTCAACCCTGGCCCATGCGTACTGCTCAATACCACCTCATGTATATCCTTACTAATCCGATCCTGCAACGCCGCAATATCCCTCCTCACCCCCTCCACAAAAGCTCTAATATTCCTCTGCATCTCCTCCGGCGTGAACCCCAACTGTCCCACCGCCATCCTCACCACTCCCGCTCTCTCTCGGTATTCACTCCCTCCCACCATATCTTTGACCGAGTCTCCGACGTTTTTGACGACAGTCCCCGTCTTCGCCGAAGGCATCAACCCCCTTGGTCCCAAGATCCGGGCTACACCGGCCTTGGCGAGTTTGGGGAGGGAATCGATGTGGCAGATGCAGCGGTCGAAATTTATTTGGCCGTCTTTGATTGCGGCGAATATTTCGTCTTCGCCTACTAAAGAGGCGCCTGCGTCGCGGGCGGCTTTGCCCTCTTTGCTGTCGGGAGGGGCTATTACGCAGATTCGCAGATCTGTTTTTACGGGGTGGGGGAGTCGGAGGCGGTTGCGGACTACGGCGCCGTTCTTGGGGGTCTTGAGGCGCACGTGGAGTTCGTATTTGGAGGATGTGGGAGGGCGGCCTACTTCGGCGGCGCGGAGGTATCTATCATGATGTTAGAGGGGGTGCTAACGGTTTCCGGGGGTGGATGGAGGCTTACCGCATCGCGTCTATTAGGCTGAATTGGATTGCGTCTTTCAAGTCGGGTGTGTCGTATGTGCTTTTTGCTTTCTTTCGGCGTTGAGATGCGGGCTGGTCTTTTCGTTTATATTTTGCTGCATTGGCGGATTGGACTGCTGTGCGGACTTGGTGGAAGGGGAGGAGGAAGGAGGGTATTTGGGGTGTTGAGGTTCGGGCTTGGGATATGGCTGATCGCGAGATGGAGGAGAGACATGACGGGCAGTGTCGTGCGGTCGCCATCGTGATGTGTGTTGTTGCGTGTGTAGAGCAATGCTATGGTGGACCTTGGATACGGTTCATGTGCTGTTGCGGAGAAGTTCGGGAGTGTCTCGTGTGGTATGGACCATCAAATATTTATGGATCCCAATCAAAGCTTCAGTGAGGCGCGATGCACGAGATCGACCTCACTTCGACACGTGAGGTACGTTCAATTTCGCCCCACCTAATGCCTCTTACATAGTGTCCAGCAAGATGAGCAGCTTCGAAATCTCCTCGGCCTCCCTCTCACCCAACTCTACCTCAGCAGTAGCCCCGTCACCAGATCAAGACCCCTCCGACTCCGACGATGACCTCGACACGCTACCTTACCCCAGCGAACTCCCTCGCAACGACTTTCTGGCCGCCGACTTCGACCCACAAACCTATCTCGCAACTCTCGGAAACCGCCATCAAACTCTCGAAGACTTGCGCTCAGACCTCAGGCAACGAAGTCAACTGCTTAACAAAGAGCTGCTGGACCTTGTGAACGGCAATTACGAAGAGTTTCTCAGTCTTGGTGGTGACTTAAAAGGCGGCGAGGAGAAAGTAGAGGGTGTGAGGGTGGGATTGTTGGGCTTCAAGAGGGAAGTCGAAGGAATTCGCGAGGGAGTGAGGCAAAGGGCTACGGAGGTGAAGGGTTTGGTTGATGAGAGGAAGGTGATGAGGAGGGATGTGGTGTTGGGCAGAAGCTTGCTGGAGGTTGGCGAGAGGATTGAGGAGTTGGAGCAGAGTCTCGGTATCAAAGAGGGCGATGACGAAGACGTGAACAATTTCGATGAGGAAGACGATGAGGAATCTGAAACGGAAGTGAGGCTGTCTATACCACTGAGGAAGCTACAACGGCATGCGCAGGACTATGTACTGATTACGAGGATGATGGATAGGATTGGCGCGAGCCATCCTTTCCTTGTGGTGCAAGCGAGCAGATTGGAGGAAATTAGTAAAACGATTCTGCTGGACCTTGCTGCTGCTTTACGGCAGGCGAAATTTGCGAAAAGTTCTGAGACAATACTGGCTATCACCAAGATGTACGGCGATCTTGGCGCGGAAGACGAAGGCGTGAGGGCGTTGAAGGCTGGATGAGGAAGGCGTATCGATGACACTGCTTCCACACACTACGTCCACCACAGACCCAGCTCCGGAAACCCTCCACCATCATTATCTGCCATTGATTCCAAATCCACTGCAATTCGCACAAGGGCCGGTATGACTTCCCCTGGCGTTTATAAAGCAGCCGTTGTACTCGACCTTGCAGGTAGACTCCTGTGTCAAGGTATTAGTACCCGGAGATATTGCAAGCACCCAAGCCGACGAGCACGAACCGGCGCGTACAACTGCGACTTCATGCCAGCCGCGTAGTCCGCTTCATTGGGTTGACAGTTCCACCACCACCATCGGTGAACCTGCAGTGCTATTGACCAGTGTCAGAATCTCGCGGTCGAAGATACGGAATGACACGTGATTCCGATGATTTGCGTAGCACCACGCCATACTAGAGAAGATCAGGACCGAGAGGACGGTGAAATTCAAGGTGATGCTTTGCTAGTCGAACGGTGGCTTTCGTGTCACGAGGCTATATTGCGACTACGACAGGCGTCTTACATGCGCTTCAGCATATACCCATACAGGTTCTCGCATGCCCACGTTCAGGCCCACACGCACCCGACACAGAATGATCTCGTCCTCAATTCCGAGCACAGGACGAAGCTTTTACACTGCTGCAAATCCCAAGCAGTCCCGCCAAGACGCGCTATGCGCACCGAAGTGCGCAGGCGTTCACATGAGTGCTCTATACAGCCTATTCTTTATTGGTCCAATCACAGGCCAAAGCATCTTAATAGACCAAGATCTCGGTCTGGCTTTCTCCCGAACGAAGACTTGCGTTGAACTACACGATCGCTGACTTGAACTCCTGGTGGTGCCATCTCAGTCCCGGGAGCACTGCCTCTTTCGGGAACAGCCACATTCGGCCGAACCACTCTGCCAAGTCTTCTACCATAAGTCCATGCGCCAAGTTAGTGACGAACACACCGCCTAAGATAGGGATGCTATCATTGTGGCAAGGCTCCGATTCGGGTAAACCTTTCGAGGCTTGGCGTCGTACAGATCTTTCGATTAGGCGATGTTACTTGCCCACGATCTGGAGTTTTAAGCGAAGGTCGAGTTGAGAAAGGATGATTCCATGATGGTTCGTCGTCGTGAGGAGACTGTGGAGTGGGAGAAACGCCGCGGGATGAAGTCTCGCGAGCGTTACTGATATGCCGATTCGGAATGTGAAGATTGAAGAGGTGTGAGCGTGGACCTGAGAAGCCTCACTGAGAGCGCAAAGTCTCTTCATTGTCTGCAAAGGTGGTATTAAGGCCACGAGATAAGGTCTTGGTGAAGTCAACCTTCGCATCAAGAAGTGTCGAAGTCTTTTGGCGCGATGCCATCTTTGGTTCTGTACGACTCAATGTCGTATGCAGGAAGCCAAGCTCGACGGCCTGGTTGAAGTTGAGAGATAGTCTCATGTAGTGCCGTGAGCGCAAGAAAGCAGTAACTTCAAATCACGTCGAGCTTCTCGCGGCGCGCTCTACTTCACGCAATCGCAGCAGTCCCAGATAGGCAGCCATGTTCCGGCGTGTTCAAGCAAAATGCTTGCCTCAATAATGCGTGAAGTGCTCGGCGGCAATGGAGTCGGTCGCCAGCTCTTGGTCTCTTCGAAAGATCTGATGTCGCATGTCGCAGCATCGTTGTCGTCCAGCTTTCTCGCAGGTCAAGGCCAAGTTCCCTTGTCTTCCCGGAACACCTCATCATACCACATCGGGTCCATTTCCGCGTCACCATCTCTCGTCTAAAGACGCTATCCCAGGTGTCTTCTCGTCATCTTGATGTCCTGTTCCTTGTATTCGCCTCGAATGTCAGCAACGATATCGACAAGTTCCCCAACTTATGAGACCAGACAGCCCAGCTTCCATCAGTGGTATTATGGTGAAAGAGCGGCTTTGTTGCATTCAACTCCCTCTGCACATCAAGCAATTCCCGTAGATGTGCAAAGAACCACATCTTATCCCATCAAGTAATGCGGCACTCCTTCTCCCCATTTATCCAGGCATTGGGATGCAGAACCGATGGTATCGATGTAGTTCAAAGGTCAGCATACAGTGGTACTCGATGCCAATGCCTGTGATATCAGTCTCCACTTTCCAAAAGGATGTATCTGCAGTAGCGATGTCCATTGGAAGGTGTCTCAGCCGAGAAGATACTACGACTGCAAGGATAGACTGCTCAATTAGTTCCTGAGGGTCGTCCAGGTGCATAAATATCCCGCCGAGCTCTGAGTAGCAGCAAGTTGGGTAGAAAGTTCCTGGTCGTGGTCTAGGCCGATGTGGAACTCAAAGTACTTCAGAGTTCCCATGATCGCTACCATCCTGCTCGCTTCATCCTTAGGAGATCCTTGTGCCCAGCTGCTACGCCCGACTTCCTGCTCGCCATAGACTTTTGCGAAGATACCTTGATCACCTCCAAGGTCGTCTGGTGACTCCATCTTTCGGATATCCTCTTCCACTTTCTGTTGGACATGATCTACGGAACTTAGCACATCTTCCGCAAGACCCATGAAGCTACTGCTGTTCAGGTATCGCGGGCGCATGTGTTAGTACCTTCTGAAGCTATAGTCTGTCAGGAAGCCGAAGCTACCTCGCTGAAGGGCCCTCTCAGGGACATCGTTGCAGTGCATGTTAGATATGCGATACCATGGGGCTACACACCCTTTCTGTGCGGCAGCGACGATGGTCTGTCGTACAAAGCCATGATCTTCCAGACCGTATTGCGCAGCTAGCTCCATATACGGTAGGATGACAAACTCCATCAGGTCGCAGACATTTTCGAAAAGGTAGCGATACTTGCTTTCGCGCTCCTGCTCTTCGTGCTGTATTTGCATAGCCTTCGTGTTACTAGGCTCTGCGAGGACTACGCCATGTGACCTCCTATCCTAAATGACGGATGTAGTGCCGAAAGGATTTTACAGCAAGACCGTGCACACCGGCTCAAGTGACGCATCAGTGGGAGTGAAACCATTCCATTGAGACTGTATGTTCGACCTGCAGCAACCTCGCAGCGCCTCATGAGACATCGGCCGCATGTCCTGCACCCATGCTCGGCGGCAGATCTTCCTCCTTAGTCCCCCACTTGCTCTCCTCCCTCCCAAGCGTGAGCTCCAGAACACCGCCCTGCAGGAAGAACTCATGCCCTATCCAGCTTCGGTTTTACTGCAGCCCATCTAGCGTCGCCTTCTGGATGTATATCGCCTCATACGTCGAATCAAACCCAACATTCCTGATCGTGGCGACCTTCCCTGTCTGCGGATTAGTATAACTAAGACTCTGAAAGAACGGCGGCGTAATGAGGTACACATTCTGTCCTGCGACTGGGAACAATCCAGACATTGCGAACACGATGAACGAGCCTTGTGCGCCGGAATCGTCGTTGCCAGGAAGGCCATTTATGCTAGCATTGAAGCTGGACGGGATGTATGTGTGCAGGCGGTATGCTGAGCGGCCTGGACGCCCTGCATAGTGGTATTGGAGCGCTGTGAGTTCACTTGGTTCGTTTCCGATATCAAGGAGGCCGGACTCGTGGAGAAAGTCCAAGCGTCGGATGAATCCAGTGGGACCACCGAGGAGAGCGATCAAGGTGGCTTGGTCTTGGGGTACATAGTATCGGTACTCCCAAATTGCCGATTCGAAAGTTTCTGTTGCGCTGTTGGAAAGTTGTATTTCGGGACTTGGTTTCAGTTTCACTTACCACGAGGATTCGAGCTGTAGCTACAGAACTTGTCGTCAAGAGGCGAGCACTCAAAGGGATTTTGGTAGCCCCAAGTGCCGTTTGAACAACGTGGTTGGAAAAAGCCTGTGAAGTTTCCGATCGTCGTGCCATTTGGCCAGGTCGAGCTTTGATTCGCCTTGTAGAGATTCTGCCAGTTCGCGCCTCGCTCGAGATACTTCTCGTAGTCGCTGTCGTGTCCGAGCCCACGCGCCATGCTCGCAACGCAGAAGTCGTTGTACGCATATTCTAGACTTCTGCTCACACTGTGGAAGTTCGGCCCAAAGCCTAGACAGTCGTAGTCGTTGAATGGAATATACCCCAAGCGCTACCAGTTCTGGAGCCCGCCACGACCGTTTACACCCCAATCGAACGGCTCGATTTCGGCATCGTTGACAACGGCTTCATATGCATGACTCCAGTCGACGCCAGTCAGGTTCTTTGCGTACGCATCGGCGAGCACGACATCAGCATTTGAGGCACCTTGCGAGTAGCCTTTTGACAACTGCATGCGACAATCTGGCAGCCATCCTTCGTGCGCATACGTATCGATGAGACTGCGAATCATCTCAGATAGTGCTTCTGGCTGTGTGATAGCCAGGAATGGAAATGCGGTCCGAAAAGAGTCCCACATGCAGTAGAAGCTGTCAAAGTACGGCTCACTGCTCCGCCAGAGCGGGTTCTCTAGTGTGTAATTGTGAGGTGAGATCATGGTCCGATAAATGCCTGTGAAGAAGGCTTTTTGCAAGTCCTCAGATGCGCCTGCTGGGTTGATCGAGACACCTCCAAGCTTCTGCATCCAGGCATCGTTGGCGTTGCTTGCCACATCATCAAAGTTCCAGCTGCTGCCATCCGAGCCACCTGAGATCTCGCGCTCCGCATTGTCGCAGGCCTGCTCAGTACTGATGAAGCTGATACCCATACGAGCCTGTATCTTTGCGCCTTCCGGCTTCTCGAACCTCACAAAGCCTCCCGCCTGTATGTAGAACAAGCTGTAACCACGATTGACGAAGAGCTCCTTCGGCTCGATGCCAGCTCGCCCATTAACCCAAATACCATTGTCTCGCATCGAGACACCACGAAAGTCCGCGCAAAAGTAAGCCTGATACGATCCTACACCAAAGCTGGGAAGAAAAGTACCATTCCCTTTCATGCGACCAGCCACTGGGTCGACTGAGACAGAAGCATTTTGTCTGCTGTCTTGCAGGTCTGTCAAGTCTAGGAGGATCAATGGACTAGAACTGTTCGCTGGCATGGTGAACTCGTACAACGCTGTGTGCTGAGTGGTTGTCATGCGTGCTTTGACACCATTTTCGAGCTTCAGCGAGAAGAGACCAGGCTTTGACACTACGCTTCCGTTGATGTAGTTGACTGCTCGCCCATACTTTGAGCCAAAGATGCAGCCATCGATGGAGTCGCCAGCACAAGATGGCTGGACCGAAATTGGAAAGTTACCCATTGATGGTTGACCTCCAGTACCAGAGTCGTGTAGAGCAGAGAAGCCGGTAACATTCGAGAGGTCGTAGCTGAAGCCTGCAGTGTTCTGGCCTGAGACGTCTGCGACCGCCTTTGCCTGTTCGGACGGTATGGTCAATTCGCTGTGCTGATCGCCTTCGCCAATGCTGTTCTTACCATCCCAAATGGAAGGGTGGCTCCGGCGAACACACTGCCGCCATTATATGAGCCAATCAGCGGATCTATAAGGTCTAGACTGTGCTTCAAATCCACAGTCTGCGCAACGCAAGGATGCAGCAAGCCAACCAAGGTTAGTGCTGCAGCCATCTTGCGCGTCAATTGTGGACAATGGACTGCCTGCCAGGCGGCTTATATTCTGCTGCTCTGATGTGAAGAATGGAGGGATACGAGTTATGCTCCACGCTGATGGGAGGAGGAAGTTTCAAGGTTACGCTCGAGCAGTGCAACATGACACTTACCCCTTCCACAGTTGGTCAAAGATAGGTAGGGTTGATCTCGATGAGGGGTACCATCCTGATGAGGCGGTATCTCCAGTAGACGGTCTTCCAACATATCGTGACTTGGACGCGTTCTCAAAAGCTCCTACTAACGCTGAAGGTCATGCTAGCCGAGGTCGGTAATGGGCATGCTGATGGAGTGAGGTGATGCTGACATGGAAAGCTTAAATAGAACACGCCTCCAACACGCTAGCGGCGCGTCACCTACCGTAAGTCACGTTGCGATGGAAAGTCTCGGCGGCGTGGACAAGGAACCTAGCTCAAGGTGATAACTCTGTTGGGTGAACATCCCTCGAGGAATATCAATAGCGCCAGACGATGCCACCACAGAGCAGAGGAACGCCTCCCAAGTCGTCGTCTGTTCCAACGGGTCTCCAGTCCAAGTCGACGCCGAATCTGCCTACGCTGCCATCCTTGACCACGGTCGACAAGGAAGCACACCATGCCTATGCCTATGCCAATGCCAATGCCAATGCCATCGCGGCACCCGGAACGCTGCATCCCGACCATGCGATACATCTAGCCAACACCAGCAGGACCGTATCGCCAGATATTTCTGGAGACAACATCACCTCTCCCTCAGAGGCAGCCTCAATCGACGACTTTTCCCTCGATTCCACCCACGAGCCTCCATCGCTGTCGCCAGGCTCATCAGACGAAGACTTGGGCGAAGAGGAAGACGGGCACGTACCCAACCTTCCACCAAGACCCCTTTACCACCATCAATCGCGCAGTCATACATACCTCGGTCCCTCTGCCTTTGCGCCGCCCTTCTACAACCGACCGCCAACGCCACTCCCTCCCTCCCCATCCTTGACATCGCTGCTGCGACCAACTTTCAGCTCGCACAACAGCAGACCCACCACCCCGGACCCGTCCAGCGACGAAGGTACGGGCTACACGCACGGCGGCGCAACTGGGACACAGACACCGAACTCCGCAGCAGCTTCCACATTGACCAGTACCTTCCGATCCGCAAAGCCCATACCAAGAGCTAGTCCAAAAGTGCCGACATACGAATACTATGGTTTCACACTCTACTTGACTAGCAGTCTAGCCTTCATCATCTTTCTGCTATGGGCATACCTCCCCTCACCATTCTTGCATCAGCTTGGGATACACTACTTCCCTGATCGATGGTGGGCACTCGCAATACCGGCGTGGACTGTCGTGCTGATCCTGTATATTTACGTCGCACTGGCTTCTTACAATGTCGGGTACCTGACACTTCCTCTCAAGAGCGTGGAGTGCTTGGTGGATGAAGCAGCGAACGTGGCAGTGGTGGATAGCATGGGAAATATTATACGGGATGAGCAGGCAAGTTGGGGCCACAAAGAGACACAGGGCAAGCAAAATGGGAGTTTGGGCCGGAAAGGTGGTGGCAAGGGCAAGCATAGCAGGCAGCCCAGCTTGACGAAAGTGCAGACGAACCCCAATCTGGATTGGAGGACGTTGTGGAACGAGGGCACTGATGCGGTCATGGATATACCAATTGGAGGTGTCTGTGAGATTTTGTATGGCGGTGATGATTTTGATGATGATCACCTGTACGATGACGACTGACGAATAACGACTACCCGTGGCGGATAAAGGTCAACCAACTGAGCCCTGAATTCCGTTCCGATATAACATTTGCCTGCTCCTGCCACCAGCATCAATGCACCCGCAGGTGAAACACAGCCTCCTTCACCACAACCGTGTGTGGTAAATAACATATGTGGTAACTCTGACAGCACCACTGCGACATTCCCCTCTGCTCACAGTCTTTCGATCAGCTCATCCGAGGAGAGGCCCTTACCTACCACGAACTTGGTCGCCGGTCCGATTTCGGAGTAGCTGATGGTACGACGCGGCGTCTTCCAGTTACGCATGGCCTCAATGACCCTGTGCAAGAATGGGCCACGATATTCATCCGACAGCCTGCTGTTCTGCGAGGCCTTCAACGGAATAGCGCATTGGACGTCCCGTCGCTTCTTGGCCCATTCAGGGAGGGAAGGTCTCGAGCTGAGCCGCAATGCCCCACAGGCAGAGATGCGCCAGATTCTTGCTGGGCATATTGCCCGTGAGCTTCCGAGGCTCGATCTGAAGGGAGATGAACTTGACCCGATTCCATAGTTCTTGCTGCATGTACAGACTTTCGTCTGCGGGCGCGTTACTGAGTTCAGCAGAGCCTTTCGAGGAGATAACGTGCGAGTCTCTGCCGAGTCTCTGCCCTCGAGACCGTAGTTCACTTGGAAGATGATGTTGCTGAACATAATACTGAGCACGTGTAACGTATGCCCCTGTTCACAGAGTACCAAGAGGCGACTCCGGCGGCGTCTTTGGAATCACGCCTGCGCTTATGCCTAGAGATGGCGACGGTCTCCATCATCTGTATGCTCGAGGCACTGAAGACCGGCGCCAACTACGCACGATTCGACACCGACTTTATTTATTGGACAAATACGCTCGAACATACCTGGTTTCTGGCAATCCGGGTGCGTCGCTTTGTGCCAGGTGGTTTCGCTCGAGGAATGAGGACAGCCATCTTGTAGATCCTCAACAGCAGCTCGTTCGGCAGAGACATCGAGCACGCAGCGGCTGCGACTTTGTCAGGGCATGTCTTAAGCTTTGCACGTTGGCACTCAGGCTTGATGTTGCTGTTCATGATCGGTGACAGATTTGAGGGTGTCGTGTTGATGATGGTAATCATGACCAAGAGAAGGACTCGGAAGGAAGTCGAGATGGTCCTTGGGAAGGAAGTAGCAGTAGCTGCAGCAATCTATTGTAAAGGCTTTTTGCAACACAAGCGTCGAGTGAATATTGCCATGTCGTCTGACAGAGTCCCTCCATGCTTCAATACGTGACAGCCGGGCCGGCGCTACGATCAAATCGGAAGTCGCAGAAACGCTTCTACGCCGAGCTAGCAAGGGTCGCACATGGACATGTTCGTTTACAATCTGCAGCTAGCACTTCACATGTCCCCACAAGTCGACCATCGCTTCCTCTGCGATTTCCCGGAAGAGCAGGTCGCCGGGTGCAAGAGTCTTGCCGCACATGGAGGCGTGTTAAAGATGATATCGTGGCGTATGCCCACTGCGCATGAGGGCCGCATGATCGGGACCGCCTGCAGATCGTCATGAGCGTCGGTTCTCTGCGATTACTATAAGTGGTTAGAAGGCACATGGCAACATGTGGCAATGTATCGAGATGTCAAGATCCTGGGAACACATGGCGACCGAGGCCACGTGTGACGTAAAGTCCTCCGGCACCCTTGTACATGACAGTATCGCATCTATCGAGCTGGCAGTCGTGAATCACGAGGTCAAGACAACTCGGATAAGCGAGCTTGTGCTGCTGATCATGTACGGAGGACCGTCCGGTTCTGCCTTCGAAGCATCGAGAATCTCGAGTATACTCTCACTTTCACCGTTGTACAGCAGCATAGGATCAACAGGACAGAATACAACTAGTAAGGCTACCAGATCTCACAGCTCAATCATGGAGATCAAGTCGCCCCGACTCCTGCTCAGACCGGTGACAGAGGACGACCTCGTGGGATTCCACAAGCTGCAATCGAATGTAGAAGTCACGAAATGGACGTAGGTACACCATTGACTTCCTCCCAGCCCAAAGACTGACTCCTGCCCAGCAAACAAGGTCCAACCAAAACCCTCGAACGCTCCCAAGAAATGTTAGACGACCTCCTCGTGCTCGTGAACATGATGAAATCCTACGAATGCCGAGGCCAGCCAGTTCTCATCCACGCTATCACAGTTCCTCCCTCAACCGAACTCGTCGGCCTCATCGGCACATTACGACCCCGAGAGATCGGCTTCTCACTCCATCCCAGCTATTGGGGTCAAGGCTATGCCCAAGAGGCGACCAAGGCATTCTGTGCCTGGTACTTGAGCGAGCATCCCGGCCAATATCTCTTCGCCAAGGTCAACGCCGAGAATGATGCCGGTGTCCGGTGCCTCAGGAGATGCGGCTTCACTCCTGCGACTGAGAAGGAGTTGAAGGCTGATGAGGCTTATGGGAAGGACCGGGAGCGGGAGACGTGGCTTTTGAGAGCTGGGACTTGATGCTGCTGTTGGCAGGACTTATTGACGACTGATGAGCTATGACCACGAACTGGCCACGTCTTGGCGGCATGAGATGCAGGTTCCCGCCGGCGACGTCTCAGACTGCTTCACTTCGAGTTCTTGCAGAAGCACATGCTGAGACTGGGTCACACGACCTGAAAGGGCGGTGACTGTCTTCGATCTCACTTTCCAGCTTCAACTTCGAACACACGTCTTCTAGACAACTTCTTGCTATCACCTACACCTCTTGATACGACCACCACCACACCTTGCGACTACCACCACTGCAACAGTGCGGACCTACCAACTTTAGCTATCAGCAAATACCACCCACACACTCTGCCTGGACCTATCGCCACAGCAACATGTCTTTTCTCGGAAAACGCGGCCGGACAGACGGTGATGATGGTGAGCGTGAGCTGAGTATGGGTCTATTCATGACTCCGGCACCATCATCTCGTAGTCCGTCACGATCATCACAACTGGAAGAAGAACTTCTTGATGAGTTTGACGAGTTTGACGAGGACAACGAGGACAACGAGGGCAACGAGGGCAACGAGGACACCGAGGACAACGAGGACAACGAGGACGAGGGCAGCGACGGGGAATTCGAAGAAGAATTCTATGATCAGTACCAGGAAGAGTTCCCAAAGCGTGCAGCATACGACCCAGAAGCCGTCCGTCTCAAGTGTGAAGCGATCGAGCTTGCAGAGAATCTTGCAGTCCGCCTCGAAGAGCACCTCAAAGCAAGCCCGGACATCCAGAACATGGCGGCCAATGCGCGGGCGGCAGCAAAATGCCCAACGGTCAAGAGACCAGTCATCATGGTTTTGGGCACCACAGGCAGTGGCAAGAGCTCGACGACCAATTCTTTTGTCGACGACCCTGCAGCTACCAGAGCTGCAGCTGCCGGTGAGAGCTGCACCTGCGTCCCGACCATCATCACGTCTCGCCTGCCGAGCCAGACCTCTGAGTACGCAGCCCAAATCCGCATCTTCAAGCAGCCCACTCAACGTAGTTTCTTTGAGGAGAATCTAGGCCACTACAACCGCTTCCACTTCGAGTCTGATCCAGAATGGGACGCAGAAGAGAATCAGGAGCACTCAAACCGTGCTGACGCTGCCGAGAAGGTCTTTCGTGCACTTTTCTGCAACCAATTCGACTTCGAATCGCCCGGACAGATCAAGACATATTTGAGCCGCCATCATGGGCAGCCCGACCAACAACAGGCAGTTATTGATACCATGATGACGTGGTCGCAAGATCTGTTCAAACACCTTGCGACTGCAGACGACCACCCATGCCTCAACTTCCAGGCAGATACTGCCGAGAAGCTTGATAAGAAAGTCGACGAGCACATTTTCGAACAGCCAGAATATGAGAAACCGGCATTCTGGCCATTGGTTGAACATGTCAGAAAAGGCTTTGCCAACTCCCGAGTCCTGGAGCATGTGGACATCCTTGACCTTCCCGGAACAGCTGATGTCAATAGTGTCCGCTATGAGATCGCTCACACGTTCGCCCAGGAGTGTGATGCACTTTGGGTTGTATCTATGATCCACCGTGTCGCCTCAGACGCAGCACTCGATTTGTTACTTGCCAAGTATGGCGAACGCTTTGGCAACTTCGTCGCTGTCATCGCTACCTCTTCAGATACCAACGTCGACGTTGGTCTTGCCAGGTACCTGGAACAACGTGGACAGAGTACAAGACAGTACTACGAGTACAAAAGGGACATCGATACTCTGAGGACAGGAGTGAGGTACATCGCAAATCAACTGGAGAAGGCCAAGGGCAAGAAACGCCAACGCACCTTGAGCCGCGAGCAGGCAGTAGAGCTTCGCGATCGGAAGGATGAGCTGGAAGAACATCTACAGAAGCTCGAGGATGAGCAGTTCGAGTTTCTGGTCGATGCTCGGAACACTTATATCAAGAAGCGTCTGCAGGCCGACAAGAGGCAGCATCTCAAGAAGGACTCAAAACTTGAGGTCTTCGGTGTCTCAAACACACAGTACATGGCTTGGAAGGGCAACGAGACCCGTCAGGGTCCGCAGATGAGTCCCGAAGCTACGGTCATCCCGGCACTGCGCAGTTACGCACTCGATATGGCAGCACCAGCAGAGTTTCGCAATCTTGATGCCTTCATCAACAAGGTCATGGTCGCCGTTCGCGGTGCTGCGCTCTGGGCCGAGTCAAACTCTAACAAGGACTACAGCGTTCATATCATGAGCATTATCAGCGAGCCAGACCGCCTGCTAGATGCCTACGTGGACAACTTTCTCAACGATGTCAAGGCACCGCCAACAGCCGTAGACTACCTCGCGGGCTTCAACGACGACTCTCAAGGCGGTCAACCATCGAATTCGTTCACGGCACAGCTGATTCAGCCGCTACGTAGTGAACAGAACCGCTTCATCAAGGCCGCACTCGCCATCAAGAGTCAGATCAAGAATACCCTCCCTCATTCCAGCGTCCGCGCTTTCTTCAGGAAAGATGGACGTCATCAGCCAAAAGATCAAACCTACCAGATCTGGAACGAGCGCTTCACAGCCGATCAGACTGAGAATATCATCGACCCCAACTGGGAGCGCATGCTGTCACACCAGCGCGGCGCACTGAAGAGTATGGTTGGCAAGATCAAGCAGCAGGTAGACGAAATTCCCGAACAGCTGGCCCAGTGCTCAGCGGCTGTTCCTGTCCCCATCGACAAAGTCCGACTTCTCATTGCCGGCCACGTGAACCGTATCCAGATCGCCTACGACAACCGCACCTACGAAATGAACAAGCAGCTGAGCAACATCAAGCTCGATGCGACTCGTGATGTCGACACTGCTTACTTCACTCGCGCGATGCGCGAGATGTACGAATACGCCAAATCGATCACTGGAACCGGATGCACCAAGGCGATGCTCCGCCAGCTGAAGTCGGAGCTGCAACGTACTGGACCTGAATCGCCGTTCGCGGCAGTCCCCGATGGTCTCGAGAAGGATCTGATCAAGGCTGCTCACGCTGTCGCTCACAATGTGCAGTCAGACATCAAGAGCATCCTGACCGAGATGGCGGCGCAGTTCGAGACCATTCTTCAGACTGACGCTCCGGCTCCAGGTGAGGCGGCGGCTCGTGTTGCCCTGCGTCCGTTCCTGAGCGACCAGGTCGTGAAGGTCGCGAAGATGGAGAGGGAGCTTGCGCAAATCAAATTGAAGCATGGCATTTAGAGATGTCGGCTTCGGCTATTGACATAGATAGGATTATATCGATCGAGGTGGATCGAGATACCAGGAAAGATCACTGCAAAGGCTTAATTAGTATGATGCTTCTGCGATATACTTGACTGCTTTGATACGGTCATACTACACACTCGCAGAGGTGTGCGGCGCGGCCAGACTTGAAAAATGTATTATATGTTACTACCCACTCCCTCTCCCCCCTCTAGCAGTGTGTTCGTCGCACATGGTCCGATATACTGCCGACGTTGCGCAACCACTACTTCTCGTGAGACTATTGACAATGAACATTGCCATCGTAATGCTGTGCTACACAGTTTTGAAGGAGACTGTGAGCTTCAATGTCGCAGCCCCGATCCCAGAAGAGCCGAGCCATAACAGCGCGTTGTGCTGTTGACTGCCAGGAAGGCATAAACGCCATACAGATTCTCAGACATCATCCTTTTACATGAACAACTTGGCTTGTCCTCGCTGCTGATCGTGCTGATACGGTGGCGGAACTGACGGTCTGCTCACACAGTGAGCGGAAGGAAATCCTGATTTGCCCAGGCTTCTTCAATGTAATCCAAGAAACCGGGAGTTCACTTCCGTGGTCTGACCATCAAACTCGAAGCAGGTATGAAAATTGATGGGCTTCAGTCTCATTTAGCACTAAGATTGTAGTTTGAGTACCGCAAAAGCGAGGCGCTCGAAGTTTGCATATTCCGTGCGACATTGATGTATCCCACCAGCATCTTCGTGAAGCGCGAGCAGCTCGGTGTCCGGTCCTCTGATGATGTCACATGCATATGCAAGACAGGTCTAGCGCTAATACTAATGGAGTAATATATCGAGGCTATCACCACCACGTCTCGGTCAACAAAGGATGACAACGGATGCACATTAACGGAGGTGTCCCTGGACGCGTGAAGGCCGAGCACGTCTGCTAGTAGTTATCACCGAGCGTCCGGAACAAAAGTTGCCTCTGTTGTAAAAGACCGGTTCATTTCTCTCACCACTCTTTATCTCCGGATACGTTCTTGTCTTTAACAGCACAGAAGTCAGGACATCGTTGAAGCTGACAAGAAATAGTTTAGATAGTCCGGAAGCCAGCAGTTTCCGCACTGCGAAGGTCACAGCAAGATGGCAACAGCCAGCAAAACAGTCCTGATTACAGGCTGCTCAGAGAACGGCATCGGCGCAGCATTAGCAGCAGAATACCAGAAGCGAGGTTATCACGTCTTCGCAACAGCCAGAAATACCGAGAAGATCCCAAAGTCAATCACTTCGCAATCGAATGTGACGACTCTGCCTCTTGACGTGACAAGCGAGGAGTCGATCAAGAATGCAGCATCTGAAGTTTCGAAAGCGACGGGAGGCAAGCTTGATATCCTGATCAACAACAGCGGCGCCGCATTCTCCGGACCAGCACTCGACACAGATCTAGACATCGCAAGGAATCTGCTGGAGGTCAATGTCGTCGGCGTGCTCGCTGTGTGCCAAGGGTTCCAGCATCTTCTCGCCAGCACCAAGGGTGCCACTCTCGTGAACAACAGCTCAATCAACGGAGACTGCAACATGCCGTTCTCAGGTAGGTCAAAGCTTCGACGATGTTTTGAACATCTGCTGACTTAATGCCAGGTGTATACGGCGCTACCAAAGCCGCCACCACAATCCTCAGCGAATCAATGCGTCTCGAACTCACACCGCTCGACATCCGGACGGTGACTCTCATCACCGGCATCATCGAGTCGAACCTTCATGCCAACGAGCAAGAGCACCACCTTCCAGAAACTTCGTACTACAAGGTCACCGAGGACTGGCTGAACGAGAGGAAGAAGGGTACCAACAGACCTCCAGGCATGCCAGCCGAAGATTATGCCAAGCAGTTCGTGGACAAGATTGAGCGTGGTGCCAGTGGGAAGACGTATATCGGACCAATCACGCCCATGTTCGTATACGTGAAGTGGTGGCTGCCGCAGTTCCTTTGGGTGAGTCTTCCTTCCGGTATGTTCTGGTAAGCATTGGCTAACATTTGGCGTAGGACTTCGTCATGTACAAGGCTGGCCCACCGAACCTGATGGAGTGTGCTGGCGCTGTCAAGAACAAGTCGCAGTGATGTGTAGTACGGCAAGGAGTCTAGGCGTGATAGCAAGGCTAGTTTGGTCGCACGACGACTGGCTTTGGGAAAGTCCTCTGCTGACGAGCTGGTCGTCGTACATACGGTAGACCATTCTCGATGTTCTTAGTAAGACCTCTTTCCACTGCATCCCGTCCAACGAGTTTCACTGTGTCACCGAGTTGGCGTTCATGGTCGGATGACTCTGCCAGATCTAGTACTTCCAGCAAAGCATGAAAAAAAATGTAGTGCGTGAGCACCCACCACAAGCTGAGACTGCTCTGATAGTGCATTAAGAGACAAGCTTGTCAAACTACGACAGTGTTCACCGTACGTACATGAGCATTTTCAGCCAGGAATTCGCTTGTGCGCCGTGGAGACATACGGCCGCAACATCAATGACTTTGACTGCCGAGTGGCGGCCAACTAGGAGTCCGAGGAGAACCTCAGGGTAATACTCCACTCATTCGAGAGCCAAGCTTTCGAGCTGCATAGCAACATCGCCAGGAAGGCTGAACTGCAGGAGGCGCATAAGTTCTGCAGATCTGCGATAGTTGGTTTCTTGTGCGATGCCATCATACTTCCTGCCTGTGAAGGGCATGGCTCGAAGCCGTAGAGCTTTCAACGACGTTGCCCCACGTGTGATCTCCAGCGTCGGCCGATGAGAACATGTAGCAAAAGGCTCGCGACCGTAGGCATTGAGTATTCTTTTGATATCACTTTTCTGAGGCCAGAAGCCCAGACTTCCAAAACCTGCGCCAAATTTGTTTAGAGCAGTACACCATTGATCCTGATGACAAGGATGGATGTAGAGAAAGCGTGTGTCGCCGAGAGTGAGGACGGAGACGACGCAGCTGGAGCTAATAAAAGCGTTGAATGCCATCGCTACTGTGGAATCGAGAATATTGGGACGCTTTCTTCGCGTCCAATCAGTCGTTGATAAATGGTGATCTACAGGGCGATGTTGGAGCACCCAGCTCGCTTCAGTCTTGGCGATGTGTCCGACAAAACCAAGATGTCAAGCTGGGGATGGTGTAGCCCTGATTGTTGACAATGGCAAAACTTTCATAATCGGCGTAGGATGCAGAGTGAGCGTCACTTGATTGAACCTACGCAAGAGTTGTGCTTGAGCAGTGATGCCATCCAGTCGATTGAATCGTTGCGGATCTAGTACATAACATTGCAGATCACTTGAGTACTCCTGGGCGTAGAGATCCAGGAACACAGCATCGAAGCGCCTGCAGACCAGCCTCAGGATTGTTTCGTCGAGGGCTACAGAGCTCTCGATCAGCTGGAGCACCTCATCGGGAGGTCGAAGATGTCGTCGGACATGACTGGTGATGTCGTGTTGTAAGGAACGTTGATGAGATAGTAAAGGATGAAAGGGAAAATTCCGGCTTTAATGACAATGGAACGAGATTTCTACACGCGACGCATCAATCTCGTGATGCCGAAGTTTTCGCATCAGTACAGCTTCCTCTTCAGCTGTTTGAGGCCTCGAAATTCTTTCCAGACATATTTCGCATGCTCATCATGTAATGAGGGCATGGACTAGGCATATTACGTTTTTACGGGCACTGGAGATGCTGAGAGAAGAATCCTAGAAGTTAGGGACACAGGATCAGCAATATAGACTACGATGCCGAGTCTAGCGATACCATATCAATGGTGGGATCATGGCAGGGAACCTGTGCAAGTACAATAAGACGACATAGGGATGGACTTTGGCGTTGGCATCAGAGATGTAGGCAGCAGCTGTTCGAATCAACTCTTGGCAACATGATAGCCGTCGTAGGCGGTCTTGAACGATGTCTGGCCTTGGAGTGTCGGATCATCTGGACAGGATTGAGCTCCGTCGCAGTCGACGTTCACGTCGTTCAGGCCGCCGCCCATTGCGATAGAGGAAGATGGCTTTGTAGCCGTCGCCGAGATCGCTGCAGTAGCGGTAGTAGTGCTCGTCTCGTGGCGGGTTTTCATCGTACAAGTCGTCTTGGGGGAGATTGTTTCGGTGCATGTGCTGCCCTTGAGGATGATAAGTATGGATCTCCGCGAAAATCTGGTTGGCTCGAAGACTTACTGCTTTATTGTGTTTGTCGTAAACCGCCTTCAGCTTGGGATACGATGACAGAGAATAGGCATTGGTGAGTGACGCTGCCGCGGGCAAGCTGACTAGTGTGAACGAGACAATTATCTGGGGCTCTCGTTCTGTGGCTTTCTTGCTATGCTTATACATTCCACTGACCAAGGAGCTCAAGGCACAGTTATACCACCATCATATCTGAATCTAGAGCACTTTTCAGCTTCGTGTTCTCTCTTGGGGTGGAGAAACATCACCTTGAGAAGTCCAGATCGACGCCGAGCACGCCAGCATCAATGAACCTCAACAAGCTAAGATTTAGATACCATAGCAGAGGTGATCCAAGGATGCGTATTCGTCAGGTCTGTACAAGCGCCACAGAGTGCTAAGGCGGAGCTTAAAAGCGGCAATGCTCGGTCAGCGGATCCTTGAATGATTTTGCAGTCTACACCGCTCTGGATTGTGCGGCCAGACTTCATCTTAACTGTTTGCTCA
This sequence comes from Mycosphaerella arachidis, assembly GCA_001297265.1. Taxonomy (NCBI): domain Eukaryota; kingdom Fungi; phylum Ascomycota; class Dothideomycetes; order Mycosphaerellales; family Mycosphaerellaceae; genus Mycosphaerella; species Mycosphaerella arachidis. The sequence goes on from LIHB01000006.1 coordinate 485,612, forward strand.
GTTGTTTGTCAGGCGTGACATGTTCATCAGGTTGGCTTGATGTGGTGCCTAGGTGATTGAGTCTTCGTTATTCTCGGTAGACTGAAACAAGGCGTTTAGGTAGCATTGTATAGGCAGTTGACGCAATGTTCGTTGTCCAGAGACATGGCAGTATCTCTGCTTGCGCGTCTGCAAGAGAACTGCAGCAGATTTTTGGGAGTACTTGGCGACAGCAGCCGAAAAGGGACTTCTGCGCTTCATGGAACGTTTTCTGCCTCAATGGACGACGGAATCCTGACGATGAAGGGCAAGACGATGAGGAGCGAAGCTCAACAGGTGCGAGTGAAGAGATCTTACGCTGAGTTCGAGATATGTGGAAGGTCATACTCGATGAAAGTCAAAAAAATCTGCGTGGAGGAGATCGAAGTCACTCGCAACTGACGTTCAAGCGTTACCGAACTCGTGTCTCATGAGAGGCCATTGATGCAGAAAGCCATGAGTGTCAGCTTTCACATGCCATCTTTTGAACGCGCGCTAGCCCTAAAGCGATAGCGCGGGGTCCGTGCTTGCCGCACAGCAAATTTTCCTTCTTGACATCTCACGACAGAGATCGGAGAGCCTGGAGCAGAGTCGCATCACGATGCGTCATCATTAAGATGATAGCATATTGGCTCAAGCGCCCTGCGTGGTCTTCGGAGAAATGGCTTCATGTGTTCGTAGTGCTTGCTAAGGCAGTCTCAAGTCGAATCATAGCAGGGGCTGAATTTCAATCTGGTCGCTGTGTTTCGAGGAAGAGATACCTCCTTCGGGCATCGTGTGTGTGAACAGCTTATGTGATAGGCCACCGGGCGGGTGCGCCAAAGAGGATCACCTTTGGCCTGTTAGCGAGTACTGGCACAAACAAAGGCAGCATCCACAAACACTGCCCCATTCAATTTCTCACGTGAAAGACGTCCGTGCGTGCCGCATCCAGCACCAAAGCGTCAATTTCACCACCTTGTTTCAACATCCGCTCCTCTGAACTCGAAGAGTGCACGCTTGGTTGTAAAGGACGGTCTGGGGTCACCATGTTACGATCTTCCAAGCCGTGACATATTGGCGGCGGTGACGCTATACATCATCACGCCGCGGGACGTCGTCTTCTTGTCTTTGCGGGATGTTGTAGACATCGCCACAGGGCGGGGACCTCGGCTGGGCTGTTGGCTGTACAAGGACTGCTCTATACATGGGTATCACAATGTGTGGGCCTCAAGCGCTCTATCTTCTCAAACATGCAGCTGTCCCGGCTACTGTTTCTTACAGATGCCCACCTTAGATGCCACCTCTTATGACCGCTTCAGTACATCCAAAATCCAATCAACACTCTCCCTCCCCTCCCGGAACCCAAAGCTGAACACCAGCGGAAAGACATGTATCTGCTTATCCCAGTCCAACCACTCTCCCTGCACACCCGCCTCATTACACTTTTCCCTGAACAATATCCCATCCGGACAGAGAATATCGTACCTTCCAGTAACACCATGTACCTTGACACCTCTCTTCGCCAGTGGACCCAGATCCGCGAGTAACGGCGAAACTCTGGGGTCACTCCTCTCCCACGCCTGACACTCTTTACTCGTCTCGCCGCACCATGCTGCTGCCGTACCATTGGCGAAAGAGATGCGAAGGAGCGGGTCGTTCTTCTCGAACTCTTTCATATCGGGGTTACAGCGGCGGAGGTCGGTGGATGGGGAGATGGCGAGGATGGCAGTCGGGTAGGGTGGACATGTTGCTGAGGCGGCGTCCTCGGTCAGAGCGTTGACTACGAGTGATAGGGCAATGTTACCGCCTGCTGAGTCGCCGGCTAGGATCACTTGTTCGTTGGCTGCCGAGGCGTCTTGCATCAGGGTGCGGTAGAGGTTCATGAGCATGGGATATGCGATTGGTGCCGGGCTGTGCGGTGCTAGCGGATAGCTGACGAGGGTGACGGCGGTGGAGGGAAGTTTGAGGGCGAGTTCGGTGAGGAAGGACCAGTGTCCGCTGCTTGCCGGCATCTGCCAGCCTCCACCGGCGAAGTAGTACAGGCGTCGCTTGGTGGTCGCCTTCTCGTTCGGGGGCGTGTGCTTTGGCGCGAGGTCGTAGAGGTATATGTCGTCCACCTTGCGTTCTGATACGTTGACCTTCTTCTTGGCTCTCCTACGAGGTCGGAGCTGTGGTGAGCCGGCGGGATACTCTTTCGAGGAGCTGACAAGCCGCTGGTTGAAGGGCCGGATGAAGGTCTGCAGGAGCAGCATCATGAATGATCGATCGTCTCGTTTCGTGACTTTGATCGTGGCCTGGGGCGTCGCTTCGTGGATCATACTCTTGTCCGCCATGGCTGCCGCTGTCATTCCTTCAATGGTGCTGCTGTCAAAGTGTTTCTATACCGAGGAGAGACGCGTGAATCGTCATGGATACCTACAAAGCACACGAGTTGCATGTATGAATGCTCCCATTGCATCCTCAGGCTCGGCCTAGACGGCTCCTGATTGAGGGCGGCCATGTTGATCGTATCTGCGATGTCGATCTCTCATCAATGCCACAGATGTCCAGGTGCACGTGTCTCGCCGGCGATCGACGGGATCTGTGGCGATGATCCCTGCGCAAGTCACAACCAGGGGTGTTTCTCTACACTTCACGTCGTGAAGCGCGTCTCCTTCTCCCAGTTTTCATCGTCGTCGTCGTCATCAGGTGGTATTTGCATCGAGTGTCTAGGGCTAGCAATGACTCTGAGTACCGGCAACGATACACGTCGACCTTGGCGAGCCTTCCTGACCACCATCTCAGCACCCACCACGTGCTGGACAGTGGGCGACGAAGAACCTTTCTGCTCCGATGATGTGTAGTTCTACTGCACCAGACTGCCAAATTCATCATGAACAGACTTGGCAGAAATTCGACCAAAATCGCCGGCTTAGGAGCTCTACACAATCGCTTGCACGCTGCTAGTAGAATGATGATAACCTCGCTCCCGATACTCCACCATCCCTCCTCCATGGCGGTGATGATTTCAGCGGCCATGTACTGCAGCAGGGCGTGGTAACAAAACCCACTACTCCTGTAGCCAAATCGTGGTCGCTGCACACCTTCTCGCGGAGCAGTCGCGCTGCACTGCTTCTTTCGTCAAGCAAATCCGAACCTGGCGGCTGGGGAGGCAAAAGTCCATCATCATTCCGCTTTGCATCGATGATCGCGCGGGGCATATAAATGGCTATCTACGTTGCTGCTGACCTTGCGTAGACTTTCGTCCTTGGCCGGCCCAACAACCATGTCCCACTGCCGGCTTTGCGAATTAAGCTTCGGTCTTCCACAATAGCATCTCTTCAACTGGCTGGCTATGTTCCCAATACGCCCATTAGAGACGCTCAACCCACCTCTTTAGCGGTCCTTCTCAGTGTATGCCCTATACTTCCATGCTGTCCGACCCTGCCGTGGTTTTGGCAACGTCAATCGCAAATCGGATTCGTTTGGCATCCCAATGAAGACAGTCTGGCGGGCCGAGGGTCGAGAAGCGACCGGCCATTACTTCCACAGAGTACCGCGAAGCGTACGCTTCCCGTTCAGACCCCTTTTGACCTCTTCATCCCGCAGTTTCGCGACATTGGCCACATTTTTGGGGAACATCTCTTCCTCGTCCGGGAGGATGTTATCGGCTGGACATCTGGGTGGTACCTTGAACCCTTGGTCATGCTTGAAATACGCTCAGGTATGGCTCAGCTCCAGTGCTATTGCCCGTGGTTGATCCACTTCAACACCTGTACGCCTTGCTGACCCTTATTGCTACTCTCTTTCTGTGTGCTCAAGGGATGGTACCATCTTCCTGACATGGCCCACCAACTGCTAAGGATGGATCGAATTTCATGGCTGCCAATAACGATTACACTAATCCGCCTCAACCACCCACCGGGACGATACTCTCAGTTGGGGTCAATGCCTCAAGCGGGAACTACTTTTGAGGGTCGACATGTCCATCTTTCGGCCTTGACAACACCTCTGCCTCTCGTTTCTCACATTTGCTACACTACATACTTGGCTTCTTGACCTCACCAACAAGAGTCAGCTATGGTCCGGCTCACCGAGGCAGCCATTGCTGGCCTCGCCATCTTCGGAAACTCTGCAAAAGCTCTGCCTTCGCTTGAACGACGCCAGTCCGGTGGCCTTCTTGGATCTGGCAGTGGCAGTAGCACTGTCGACCAGGGTGACTGCTACCTGTTTGGCGGCTTCTTTTTCGGCGGCTGCAAAACCGGCAGCAGCACTACTTCGACGATAACGACTACCGCCTCGTCAACAAGTTCTGCTGCCGGTGTCGCGAAGTCTGTACGTAACCCTCCAGCATAACCAGGACAGGGAGATGGGGATGGCTCGACTAACGTGTACAAACAGACCACGACCGTCAATGGAGGTATCTTGACCGCTACGAGGTCCGCACTTCCCAAGGTATCATCGACCAGCATCGCACCAGTCATTCCGGCTCCCTTTGCTCCAGCTCCACAGTCCACTCTGCAAGTCATCCCGGCGCTTTCATCCGCACTGGCGAATTCGAATCTGCTTGCGGCGTCGTCTCTGGCTGGTATAATCAACTCTGTGGCACCAGCAATTACGGCTCCTGGACAAACAACAAATCTTCAGTCCGTTGCCGGTGCGTTGACGTCCGCTATCAAGGCCAGCAATTTCCCTCAAGCTGCCAGTCTGGCTGGTGCTCTGAATTCCGCTGTGTCACAGTCAAGCCCCCTTGCTCTGACCAGTGCTCTGCCAACGAGTGGTCTGCCCACGTCGCTCCCGGCTTCTGTTGCTTCGCAACTGTCCGGAGCATTGGCGAGTCAGAGTGTTGCTTCCGGCGTGATATCTTCGATTGTGGCCCAGCAACCTAGTGCTATCCCTACGGCAATCTCTTCACTCGGCCTGCCCGGCCAAGCCGCAAGCTCTCTTGCTGGCCTCGCCACTTCAGAAGCTCGGCCCTTGGCAAGTGGCACTCCAACATCAGCGACTCAGATCTTCGCTACTGTCGTCCCGATGTCGTTGCCCGCATCGGTTGCCTCACAGCTCTCCGGCGCACTGGCAAGTCAGAGTGTGCCCACCGGCGTCATCTCCTCGATCGTTGCTCAGCAGCCCACTGCCATTCCTTCCGCGATTCAGTCTCTCGGTCTCCCCAGGGGAGTCGCATCGTCGATCGCTGGCCTCGCAACATCGAGCGCGCTTCAGGGAGTACCTTCCAGTGCTGTGCCGTCCTCACTCGCTGCACCGATCGCGTCGCAATTGTCTGGAGTTCTAGCTTCGCAGAATGTGCCCACAGCTGCAATCTCCTCCATTGCTGCACTGCCTCCAACCGCGATTTCAACGGCTCTTTCGTCGCTCGGACTCCCTAGCGGCGTTGCCTCTTCGCTCGCTGGCCTTGCCACTTCGGCCGTGGCTCAACCCACGTCAAGGACTGCTCTGCCGACTTCTCTTGCCTCGCAACTCTCCGGTGCTCTTGCTTCGCAAAGTGTACCAATCACGGCTATCTCATCAATTGCGGCGTTGCCACCGAGTGCCATCCCCACGGCGATCCAATCTCTGGGCCTACCAAGCGGAGCCGCATCGTCTATCGCTGGTATCGCCACATCTTCGGATTCAGCGAGGTCGCTGGTGACATCTCTTCCATCGTCGCTGGCCGCTCCGGCTGCATCTGCCATCTCGAGTGTTCTTGCTTCTCAGAGCATCCCTTTCACGGCTATCTCTTCAATTGCGGCTCTACCACCAAGCGCAATTCCAAGTGCCGTTTCATCATTGGGTCTGCCATCTGGTCTGGCATCGTCTTTGGGTCTCATCGCCACATCTGCTGCTGCTGCGGCCCCATCCTCGTCTGCGCTCAGTGGACTTCCAACAAGCTTGGCCAGTTCCGCAGCATCACAACTATCGGGCGCACTGGCATCGCAGAATGTTCCAGTGACGGCCATTTCATCGATCGCTGCCCTCCCTCCAAGCGCCATTCCAACTGCAATCCAGTCGCTAGGCTTGCCTTCCGGTGTTGCCGCATCTTTGGATAACATTGCTACGTCTGCTGCAGCTTCAGCGACTAGCCAGCCATTGTTTACTGTGCATGTTTCGGAACTGCCAGGGCATGTCGCTCAATCGCTTGCGACGCATTACTCATCGACGATACTGGCTGGAAGTTTTCCTGCAGTCATTATTCCTGGAACCTCTTCGTCTGCTGGTGCTCTCACTGTTCCAACTTCGGCTCTACCAGCAGGATTGGCGTCGTCGCTCGGCAGCTTGGTCTCTAGTGCTACGCTGGGCAATGGTGCGCCGGGTGTTGTCATTCCCACAAGTGCTATCCCATCGACCCTGGTGTCTTCATTGGCCGCTGCTGCCTCATCCGTGAGTCCTGCTAGTAGCGTTCCGGCTCTGACCTTGCCATCGTCAGCTGTACCTTCTGGATTGCTCTCTTCCACTGCCAGCGTTGTCTCGCAGGCGACGATCTCTAGCAGCATTCCAGCTGTGGTTATCCCAACTTCTGCTATTCCTTCGAGCCTCGCATCCTCGCTCGCTGGTATCGCTTCTTCGGCGAGCTCACTGAGCAGCAGTGCTCCAGCGCTTACCTTGCCAGCATCTGCGGTGCCGTCTGGACTGCTGTCTTCCCTCGGAAGTGCCGCAACGACGGCGAGCAGTGTTCCTGCTGTAGTCATTCCGGCCTCCGCTATTCCAAGCAGTTTGGCATCGTCGCTTGATGGCCTCGCTTCTTCAGAGGCTTCGTTAGCGAGCAGCGCTTCGGCCCTCACTTTGCCTGCGTCCGCGGTGCCATCCGGGCTCTTGTCTTCGCTAGGAGGCATTGCTTCCCAGGCAACCGTGTCATCGAGGCCTGTCGTAATCATTCCAACCTCGGCGATTCCGAGCATCTTGGCTTCTTCCCTAGGTGGCATCGCTTCGTCGGCCACTCCCGCAACAAGTGCACCAGCTCAGACCCTGCCGACGTCCGCGGTCCCAACAGGCATTCTTTCGTCTCTGGGAAGCATTGCGTCGCAGGCGACTGTGTCTAGCTCGATTCCTGCTGTGGTCATCGCGACCTCAGCGATTCCGAGCAGCCTAGCTTCGTCTCAAGTATCAGCCTCCGCCACGAGCTCAGCTCCCTTGACTAGCCAGACTTGCACTGCCAATGGTGTCACGTATGTGAGCGGAGTACAGACCAATGGCTACACGATCCACTGCAGCCAGGACAACAGCCAGCCAGGGGCTGCAGTCTTCCCAGTGCAGAGAGGCGGTTTTAGCAAGTGCCCTGCTGCTTGTGATGCACAGGCTGGCTGTGTTGGATGGACCTATGCCGGTGACGACAGCGGCAACTGCTATTTGAAGACAGCTGAGGGCACGTACACGAGTGCGCCATCCACTATCGTCTCGGGCTTCAAGCCGGCATCGAGCAGCGGCAGCATAGTGCCCTCGTCCCTTGCAAGTTCCTCTGCATCTTTGCCGCTAACAAGCGTCCTGTCGATTGCGCCTTCGAGTGCAGCGTCGTCAGTGGTACCTTCGGCTACTGTCGTCACTCTGCCAAGCGAGCAGATCTCAACCCTCTCCACGGGACAAAGCTCCTCTGCACGAAGTGTCAGTCTTCAGTTGACAGCGTCGTCGTCCACGCCTTCTGCGCCGGCGTCATCTACATCTGCATCCTGTGATCAGCTCGGTACCGGCAGCCAGTACGATGGCTACACTCTCGCTTGCAACACCGATGCTCCTGGCAATGACATTGGGTCAGCTCCTGGCTCCTCTTTTGCCGATTGTACCAACAAGTGCTCTGCATTCTCTGGCTGTTCGGCGTTCTCCTTTGTTGGTACCCAAGGCCCAGGTACCTGCTACTTCAAGAGCAAGTATGTTCCTTCGACCTCCAACCCGAACAACGCAAACTCTGGCTTCATCTCTGGTCCAAGCCAGGCGAGCAAGTCCTCCTCGTCGGTCATTACCATCGCGCCAGCTAGCCCCTCAATTGGTGCTGCTTCGACTGTCATTACATTGACCATGTCGAGTGGAATCATCTTGACTGCATCGAGCGCCGAAACCGGCTCACCTACTGGTACACAGCAGACTGTCATTACTCTGCAAAACGGCCAAGTCGTCACTGGCATGGTCATGACTCTTCCTGCTACGTCTGCAGTTCCAAGTAGTTTATCTACCGGTGTACCACAGGGTGTGGTAGTGACCTTGCCCAACGGTCAGGTTGCCACTCTGCCCGTTTCCAGCAGCACACCGTCGTCGAGCACCTCTGCACCTGTCGTCACCGTGACAATGTCGAACAACAACGTCGTAACTCTGGCCCCAGGAACCTCGACGCTCGTACCTCCGCAGTCCAGCCTCACTGGCACAAGCGTGATCGGCTCAGGACCTCGCCCTACATCCAGCTCCGGCTCCAGCACAGACTGTGAAGCTCTTACTGGCAACCAAGGCTCAGGTCAATACACCGATGGGCTAGGCAATACCTACGACGTCACCTGCAAGCACGATATTGCAGGTGGCGACATCGCCGCCGCTAGCTCACCTACGTTCGCGGGCTGTTTCGAGAAGTGTAGCCAGCAGGTCGGCTGCGTTGGTTTCTCATGGCTTCGCGACGATGGTCCAGGCACATGCTACCTCAAGGGCTCTCAAGGTAACACGCTCTCGACATCTGTCGCTGACGTTGCTGTTAGACTGAGCCGGGTCGGTGTGCAGAGCACTGCTTCCGTCAATAGCCCAGCAAGCTCGCTGATCAGCTTGGCCACAAGCGGTGTTGCACCCACCAGTATTTTGTCGATCGGCACAGCATCATCGTTCATCAGCGCCGTCGCAAGCAGCGTTGTGCCCACCAGCGTCTTTTCCCCCGCGCCAGCATCTTCAGCTCTTGCTCCTGCTGTGCCTACAGGCGCCACAGGATCGTGCCAGCAGCTCGGAAGCGGCAACAAGATTGGTCAATACACCACTCGCTGCGGCACTGACGCCTTTGGCGGTGACTTCATGAACGCTCAGTCCAACTCGTTCGCCGGCTGTATCCCACTCTGCGATGCTCAACCGCAGTGTATCGGCTTTGCCTACGTTGGCGGCAGCGGTCCAGGAATTTGCTACCTCAAGAGTCAGCACGCTCCCGATACGTCAAACAGTAACGTTGACATCGCCTTCAAGCCAAGTGGTAATGGCGCTATTCCAACCAATGCTGCATCTTCAACTTTGAGCATCGGCCCAGCAAGTAGCATCACCACTACGCGAACGCTCGGCAGTGTCATTCCTTCAGACGTCATTCCAGGAGCGACTCAAGATGTGCCCTTCACTATGATCACATTTGGTCAGGCTACCCCATCTGGAGCTGTGCCTATCATGAGTCAGTCTGGAATTCAAGTTGTGGCTCCAACTAGCGCTCTCCCAAGCTCGTTCCTTGCTAGGCTTCAAAGTTCTGCTATTCCAGCATTGCCGATTGGACCTGCTCAGATTTCTTCTGTTCCAGCCTTGACTATTGTACCCAACTTCCCAACTGCCGGGCCTGCTTCATCGACTTCACCAACTTCGAACGGCGAATCTCAACTCTTGGCAGCTCTGAGCTCGGTCGCTGCTCAGATGAATAGTGTCGCACCGACGGCTACCGCAGCCATTTCATCCGCTCAGGCCGCCGTTAGCTCTATCGCAGCCGCAGCTTCTAGTTTCCGCAGTCTAGGACGGACCGACAATCTCGACCCAGCACTCTTGTCAGCCAGCCAGGCGCTCAGCTCCTTGGCTGGTGCTGCCTCCACCGCTGCACTGCAGTCTGCGATCCCGACAGCCATGGTGACCTCGTTTGTCACGTTGCAGCCAGTCCCAACCACTTCCTTCTTCCAGCCTTCGACTGTAATTGGTAATCCAGTCACTGTCACCGGAAACCCAATGTAAGTGCTTGCCTCCGCTCGTTCAAAGCTTCACGCTAAAATGGTTCCAGTCTCGCAACTGTCACAGCGGGTTCAAGCAGTGTGACTTCCGGCCAAGCCACCAGTCAAGTCCAGACCAGCCCAGGCGAGGTCATCAACCCTGTGCAGCCGGGAGCCGGCATGGAAATCACCCAGTGTGACCTCTTCAAAGAGCGTCGCCTACACCACTACTATCTTCGATCCAGCGTCAAACATGGCAACTTGGCCCTCGACGGCCTCTTCGTTGCCGCACCTACTCTCCCCGGCCACGAAATCACCAAGATGACCAATGACCAGCGCAAGGCCGGCCTCGCTGTCTACGACCGTCACACCCGTTCTTACTTCCTGCGCAGTCGACCAGAAGAACCATGTGGATATCACGGCCTCGCGCTGATCACCCATCGCGACCAGGAACCTGGTCCTGTTGGCTTGATCCCAGGAACTGGAACGAGTGGAGCACAGCAGCACTCGAATGGTGTTGTTGGCTACAACAGCCAGGCTGGCCGTCACAGTGCTTTCAGTTTCGGATCTTGGTACGTATGTCAGGATGACTTCATCCTGAAGTACCTCCCCAAGGACTGGCAGAAGGATACTGTACAGAACATCGACTTCGGGAAGTGTGCTGCTATTGTCTTGCACAGCTTTGACCACTAGATTTTGGCTTCGTAGCCATTTCGAGCGTACGTGTAAGGAGTTGATGGACGGAAGGTGTTGAAGGAGTACAAAAGTCGTCATGGATCTGTTGATCTGTTACTTGGAGAAAGTGGAATTACTGTATTAGAGTTCATAGACCGTACATGTGCAATCAAGGCATACATACACCGTCCACGTCTTCCTTCAAGAGCTCCTTCAAGCGCTGTTCGTGAATATTGTCCGGGATCCAAGACTACGATGTTGGATCGCCGTTGACCAGTGCGGTTTCGCCGCCAATAGTAAGAAGACGATCTCGTATCACACAATGGGGCGATAGCTGATAATCGAATCCATTGCAGCCGAGCGCTTCGTCGGACTATAAAACAGATCGCCTTTGCTCGAACGTGCTACGTTGTACTCTGATAGTTGACAATCTCCTCAAGGGCCCGCAATTGATATTCTTAGGTAATTCCACAGCGCCTCGTCTCTAGGCGTTGGTATCTCGTCAAGCACCTTACCTAGAAGACACTAGCAGTAAGAAGAAATCCTGTAACCAGCCCTCAGTGGCCAGGTAGGCACGACGTAGTCTTGTTAAGTCGATTTTTCCACTAATGTACGTACGGATCAGATCGGGCGATTTAGAGGTGTAAACCCAAGCCATCGTATCGCCGAGTCTGTTAAGATATTGTCTTTGTACAGTTGTACGCATGTCATGTCATGTCCATGACAAGGTCTCTGGTCTGGATTAAATGTGGACAGGGAGACTAGTGAAGGCATAACATTTCTGTTACAGTATGTCCTATTAGTAGAATCTGTCACATGCTTGAACAGATCGAGGTATATATCACAGTAAGAATATGCTTAACTGGACAGTCGATGTTGGTCGAGGGGCAAGGCAGAGGCTAAAGTGAAGCGTTGCTGAAGTGGTCCATGCTGGGTTGATGTTGAAGCCGTGTGCTTCTATGGTAGCCAATAGGATGAAAGTTGAGCTTTTGACAGGAATTCTACCGATCGAGTAGTGGTGGTTGTTTTGCTTTTTCCATTACATGGACGTTGGTATTTGTAGGTCTGCTCCCATCCACCCGCATTTGCGGTTCTTGGTGGTTGCAATTCTTACGGCGTGGTAACTCACCTTCGCAACTCATCTTTGCACCTCGGCACTGGCGGCAGGCTGTAGTTTTGTCGGCGCTCCAGTAAGACGCTACTATCCAAGATAGTAGTGGAAATTTCCGAGACTGATTATAACAAAGATCTTGCAGTTCTTCTTCGAGTTCAGAGAGACTTAGCGATCGTCCTGATTTGTCAAAGTCATCTGGAACGACTTCTGGACAGTGGTCGCGATGCAGCAGCGAGATTAATTGCACGATCATCGCGGGCAGACACACCTGTCTGTCTCTACCATGCACGCGTATCACGCGGTATGCATTGCGAATTCAGCTTACGGTGACGCCAGCGTAGCACGACGCGGGCCACCTCGAGTCAGTTATCATCGTCTCAACCACTTAGTGGGCGGCAGCCTGCTCGAGCAGGTGCTCTTGTTCTAACAATTAGACGAAGCGCTCGGCGGCCACCAGATTGGTCACCAGACCTCAGGTCTTGGACTCTGGTGCTCACAGGGCCGTGGTGATATGTAACGTACTTCAGCGACCGACACACACCGGCCTCTTCAATCTGTGGTGGGCAGAAGGAGTGTGCGGTTGGGTTTTCGAACATATAAAGCATACCTGGTTTCTGCATTGGCAATTCGTAGAATGGCGAAGCTGCCAATACATCGTGAACGATAGCGGTCGGTATCTAGATAGAGTTCTGCCCGGAGTTCATGCTCCCGTAGACTGCACTGGTAGTGGTATTGTCGGAGATCATCGCCTGAATCTGCTCGGAGAAAAGAATAGCAGTAGGGGAGTGATTAGAATGCCATTCCAGGTGTACGAAATGGCTCTGAACGGCACCTCTGATGTCTGTTTTAGCTCCTCCCGGTCTATGACGATTTTGACTGAGTACTGTGGTGGATGTCGAACAGCAGCTAACAGGGCCTTATGTCTCTGCAGGCTATCTGGTTCCGACTTGAAATTACGGGAAGTCTTTGAGCAGACCGTACAGAGAGGAGTAAGAGTCCGTTCTCTCGGCGGCGTAGTTGCCATCGTCATACGATGTCTCGACGATGAAAGGACTGACGCCTGTCAGATACCGGCTGCCTGATCGTCGAAAGAGTCAGTCAAGACAACGCAAACGGCTTCATTGGAGCAGTGGCTTGGCTTCGTATATATGTGAGTGGAGCGATAATGGCTCCGCAGCATGAAACAACCCGAGCCATTTTACTGCGTCGCTGGTGCCAGCGAGGTTCCAGCATCTGTTCAGCGTAGCAATTATTTGCAGTACAAAATCGCGTGACGTTTGGATTCTGTGTTGAACACATCAACGTGATATTGGCTCCCTACTCGCGATGAGGCAGGTGAGTTGGCATGGTGGTGGCTAGTGGTCACGGAGCTGTGGAGCATAGGCGGCGACCTATCAGCTTGTAAGATTGACTTTGGGAGTATATGTACTCAGATCGTTGATAGGTATACAAGCTGCGATGCAATAGGGTCGGCTTTCTTTTCGTCAACCGCTGGGGCCAGTGAAACGATCAAAGCAAACATCTTGTGAATTTGATGACAATGCGAGCTTCTGCAATGACCCGTCATGTATTTCCTCGTAGACGTGTGGTGAAGTGAAGTGAAATACGTCGTAAAGTAATGTGGTAGTGTACAGTACCCTGACTACGGCATATACCACAGCGTCGTCCCTGCGATAGATTCCGAATCCTAACCTACGACTCTGCAACATCAACAACGATGTTCAGCACGTTCCGGCAAGGCTTGTCCGCACGCCGGAACCTTCCATATTGTCGATTCAAACAAATCAGATCATCCTCCACCGAAACAGCCCAGTCCGCCTCCCGCATCGATCGCATTTCCACCCGGCTTCCCCGTTTCCTCCGCCGCTATGTCACCCCTCTTCGAACCGCACCTCTCTCCCACATAACCGCCTTCCTGATTCTTCACGAAATCACCGCGATTGTTCCGCTCTTTGGTCTCGCCGGCGCCTTCCACTACTATTCATGGCTTCCACCCTATATCAGCGAGGGAAAATGGGTCAGTGACGGGACTGAGAAGTTTGGGAAGTGGTTGAGGAAGAAGGGCTGGATTAGCGATGAGGAGAGGAGTGGGAGGTATTTCGGAAAGGGAGAATCTGGGACGAGGATAGTGGTGGAGTTGGCTACGGCTTATGCGATCACGAAGATGTTGTTGCCCGTTAGGTTGGTGGGGAGTGTGTGGGCTACTCCGTGGTTTGCGAGGTGGACTGTTTTGCCGTTGACGAGGAGGATTGGATCGATGTTTCGGAGGAAGAAGGCAGTGGTAGTGCAAGGAGGCAACGCTGCGGGTACAGGTGCTGTAGGGGGTAGGGTTGTGCCGAAGGGGAAGTGAATGATATCGCTAGAGGCGTGAGACTTGAGTGCTTCAATCGAAGCTCGCGGTCACATATAAGACTGCGAACGAACGGGACTCTCGCGGGTGCAGCATCTACTCAAACCACCGCATCCGAATGGTTGACACCAGCACAATCTCACAAGTGCACGTTCAACGACGCAAACGTAGACTGTCTGGCTTCCGAGAGCACGCTACTGTATACCCCTTGCGGGTAATCCTCTGCTCCTGCAAGTTCGATCGAGCCCGGCCGTCGTACCAGGTTGTCGAATAAGCTTGCGCAGTATCACAAGGCTTGTCCAGAAGATCGGAGGCACAAGCTCGACCTGCTGTACGGATATATTTTGCCATCTCGATGCATTATCAGCTTGCGGCTATAGACTCCTGTCAATAAACGAATCAGGATAGCGGGATAAGCTGCGGCAGGTGCCGGACGTTCATCCATTTGCGAAAAGCGAACTTCATCTCCTGTGTCAGCCTCCCCACACACAATACCACACGAACGACCGCACATAAAAGCATGAATCTCTACTTTGAAGGCGAGATGGACACGCGTGCGCCAAGTGAGTGTCTCAAGCCGCCTGTAAGAGGTGCCGCTGATGTTGCTACCAGAGAATATCAAAACGATGGCCGCGCCTCCATCAAGTCAGCAGTGTCATCTGCTTGAACTTCCCGCCGAGCTTCGCAATCAAATCTACGAGCTAGCCATAGCAGATCACAACTCTATCCATCAACCACCCCTCATTCGCACTTGCCATCAAATTCGAAATGAAGGACTCGGCCTGTTTTACTTGACACACGAATTCAATTTCAACAAGCAGAACGATGAGCGGCCGCCTACATCATTGGTAGATTGGACACACCGCATTGGCAAGGGACGAGCAGACATGATTAGCCAGGTGTCTTTTGATACTTGGGCAAACCGGGATGGCTCGTGGACAAGGATTCTGTTCGCCCTACGCTGCATTCGAATGACTGGTGGAGCAGGGATATCGGGTCAAGCATTCAAAGCCAGCGCCGGCGGGAAAGACTTGCAACATGGAAGCAGTTACGTTTTCGCAAGCTGGAAGGAACTGGACATGGTGTATCAATCTGTGATGCTGGTCGGCCATTTCTTACGGTCAAGCTGGAGCAGCGATTGGCGCATGTAGGTGTAAAGTGCGACCGTCAATACCCTTGCACGCCGCAAGATGAATACTTAGACAAACGGGAAGTACATCTCACAAAATCATAGCTGGCTAATCTGAGGCTTTTTGCCCTCCTGAGCCGCTAATGCTGCTTTGCCATGCTCGCCGAGAGCGAGTAATTTGCCAGTGGCTTTGTCCTTCATGACGCACTGGATAACAGCTTCAACGTTGTCAGCATTCCACTGCTTGGACTAAGCAACTGCAATACTCACTCGATCTCTTCCCAATACTTCTCACACTGCACTCAACCACAACAATGCAACCGAAAACTATCGGCTTGAGATACGTCACGTTCATCGTCCTAGACACACCACCAAACTCCCAGAACCCTTCCTTCGCAATGGCCGCCTGAGAGAACGTCGTCGCCATATCTACTAGCGTCGCGGTGGCGCCGCCATGCATGTTCCCCATTGGGTTGCATAGTTGGCGGACCGTTTCGATCTCGAAGATGACTTGTGCCTCGGCATTGGCTTCAGCTAGCGGTGTGGTTTTGGCGCAGATGACATTCAGGCCGCGGCATATGTGGTAGTCGAATTCCTTGAGTAGGTTGTTGATACTCCATGCTCTTGGATAGGCAGCAGGTAGAAACATACATCTTTCCCACGATTAGAGTTGTAGAAGGCTATCGATTTCTGAATCCGTTGTTTGAGGTCTTTGATTGAGACATCGACGTGCACAGCGTCGGTGCCTTTGATTACCATGATTTCTAGTGCTACGCATATATGGCATACTGTATTCGGGAAGAGGTGTGGTCTATGCTAGATCTGCTGTGCGACTCGTCATCTAGGCCTAATGGTAGCACGAAGATGTCGCGAAACAGACGCGATGGCGCCATGTGTGAGCTTGCAGACCCCACATCACTTGCGTATGCAGCCTAGCGCATAAAGGGTCTCAAGGTGACAATCTGCCTATATCAATCATCGACGTTCTGTGTCCAGGCTGATTTTGGCCATTCAGCTTGGGCTGTAATCAAACCCTAACGTCACGCCCTTAGGCCTCATTGAACACTGTCTCCCTGCCTACGATGGCTTGCTACATTCTCGATCTCCCGGTGGAGATACTACAGCACATCGGTGACATTGGACGACTGGAGACAGCAACTCTGCGGCTGGTATGTAAGGCTTTCGATGCTGCTTATCTCGACAAGTTCTGCAGTGACTATCTGAGCGACATACATTGCTTCGTGCTAGATGCGGAAAGACTCCAGAAGCTGAAGGATATTACATCGAAGCCTGACCTTGCCAGGAGAATGCCGAGGATTACTCTCACTCTGGACCCTCTGGAGAACAGCGATATGGATGAGATCTCCACGGTGGTGAATGGAAGCGAGCCTGGGCTTGTGCAGTCGTTTGAATTTGACCATCAGACACAGCAGTTCCGGGATTCGATGTATAGAAGGCGAGACATCTTCGAGCACTATTGTGTTTGCGAACACGATCTAGATTTGATGATATCGATCATTGAGGACCTTCAGGCATCCCAGTGTCCAGCTATAACGTTGAATCTGGACGAGCGTCAGCGGTTTTCTGGGACATGGCAGCATGCTGATGTTGCCACCATTTTCAATATCGTCATGAACACTGGATGCAAACTGGCTGGCCTCCACTTAGGCAATCTGCAAGTCCTGCAGAAGATTAGATTCGACGAAGAAAAGGTCGCCGCTTTCCACAAGGACCTCAGGACCTTCTGCCTCTGGTCTTGCGAAGACGATATCGAGAGTCAGGTCAAGCGTGCCGGAACAGGCGGGCAACAATTAATCACGCCGATCTTGCGAGGCGCCAATGGTCTTGAAGCGCTCTCCATTTCAGGCGTGGGTCATGGATCTCGACACTACAACGGCATTGCCTTGGACCTGCGACAGCAGTGCTACGTCCACTTCATGGAGATGGTGTTGAACGCCAACTCATTCTCCACTTTGCGAGACATTGACCTTTTTGGCATCGACATTGATGTTGAGGACTTACGCACAGTCCTACACAACTGCAGAAAGACATTGAAAGTAGCCAGACTCGACCATCTGCTGTTGACAGGAGACTCCGGCGCGTGGGCACGGATCCTCAGCGTACTGCTCAATCAATGCTGCAATCTGGACTGGCTTAAGCTGAATATGCTCTCCGAAGAAGCTGAGCTTGTGGTAGATGTCATATCGCACGTGTCATTCGCGAAGCTCTATCAGATTGCCGAAACAAGTGACGACACGGCGGAAGTAACTTGGACCGGCCGCGAGAGAGTGGTAGAAGGCTTGCGTGACAACATTGAGCGCGGCATCACTTTCTTCAAGGACTGACAGAACAACGCCGCTCGAAAAGACCCTCGATCAAGGAGCTGCCTTTAAATGGACGCAACTGCCTCTGGATCGCCACGATAGCTACACTGCAGCGTAGAGACAGCTTGTCGAAGGGAAGAGGGAATGTGCGCCTCGCTTCAGCCGAACTGAATGAGTCGCGGGTGCTGGGAGCACTTCATCCATCTTTGAAACACCGCTCTTTGGCGCGTTGCTGGCACCTCTTTTGTCATGAGCCCTTGCTCCTCTGTGAGGACACAGAGCGGGATTGTGACATCCTTCCGGAATTTGGTCTGTTTCCCTCATTGCCGCCTCGGATTGTCACTGCACTTCGCAGCTCGGACCATGCATTCCGATAAAGTCGTCCCCTCGGCTGATCATCAGCTTACTCCGCTTGAGCGCATTGTCGAAACCTTGCAAGTTGTTCGATGTCTTCTCTTGCCTTATCATCGGCTGAGACAGAAGTCCGGTAAATTTTGCCTCATGCACAAACTTCATGGACGTCGAGCTGGTCTCTTCAACCCCGGACGGAATGCTCCCCAGTGAAGATCAGTGGCAGGCTAGTCTTCCATCGGGGCTCTTTGGGTGCGTTTTCCTACGACTCAAGATCAGAATACGGCTGCGCGGCGGAATGATCTGGCCACCTACCAGGAAAGCCGCAGTGAAAGTGCCCATGCCGCGCATTGTCACTCCGCACTTGTCTCACACAGTCAAATCCTTGCCATGCTTTCCGGAGACAGGCTCAACCTTCGTGAAGTACTTCTGCCAGTTGATGATGTGTGCGAAGTCCAGGAACTGGTCCTGTTAGGATTTGCTTTGTGGGACATGATCGGTTGAGCTCACTACTCCTCGCACATGTTCTGCTGGTTCTGCTATTTCAATCTGGGATCCCACTGTTACCATCATTCTGGTTCGCATTCTTCAGTCTGGATTGGTCGATCTGGTGTGCTGCTGTGGGTGCTGTTGTTGGAGCCAGAAGGATGAGTTGCGGTGATTCTCCATCTCGATGCTGGCACATCGATGTCATATAAGAACATTGCGTGGTGGCTTTATGTGCTTTGTGATGGACCTACTGCCAATGCATAACTCTATATCGGCACGCCATGACATGACTTCGCTTTCGCGCCTGGGCGCGACCAATACCTCCCAGCTCCGTTTCCACACCCTTGCATACTGAAGGATTCGGTGGTCCTGCACATCCAATAAGGATTCAGCCGCACCACTACGCTCGTTGACTGGACTTTACATCACGCATCTCCTAAGATTTGGTTTCACATCGCTTGTCCGAAATACGAATATGGCAAGGACAACAGCATGGCTTCTGGGAACAAGTTCATATACCAGCCCTTAATAGCAGACGCAATTCGACTACTACATTTCGGCAGCACCTGCACAGCGACAGACATCGTCTGCACTCTCCGTCACGAGAATGCCTACCACAGGAATGATAGCGCACCCAACTATCGCGCCCTCACGCACTGCTGGGGCGCTTTGTCTCGCACGGAACAGATCACACGCGATGGTGCCAGCTTCGAGGTTGCTGAGAATCTATGGAAAGCTCTCAGCTGCATCTGGTCTTACCACAACCACGATGACTGCTCTCTGTGATTGGACGCTATATGCATCAACCAAGAAGACATACAGGAGCGCAATGACCAGCTGCGACAGATGTGATGAATTTTTTCAGGTGCATCCAAAGTTCTAGCTCGGACAGGACTGCCAGAGGACACTACTGAAGAGCTTTTCGCTGCCTTTTCGGCCGCGTCAGCGAGCCGTCCGTATTTGACATCGAACGTCCTATTTTCACGGCATCTGTGGCTGCTATCAGCAACAGTTCGGTCTTCCTATCTTTAGGAAAGATGGTCAAACCACGCCACCCAATGTCAAGCGCGCACAGAGAATGCTTAGAGACCGTTCGTACTTTGGCCGCACTTGGATCGCCACAGAAATTGCCCAAGCCACGTCACTTGATATCATCTGTGGACACTCCACTCGCTCATGGGAGATTTTGGTGCATTTGAGTACGCCAGCTGCGGCGTAGGGAGCCACTCATCGTTTGGTCGCCATGCTCTCACGAGAACGCGCAGAGTCTGTGGTAGCTTGACCTTGCTCGACACTTTGAAGTTACATGCAGTAGTGAGTGCTCGGATTCCCGAGATCGGATCTTCTCCATGCTTGGACGACCACTGGTCCGAAAGTACGACCCGGACATGCCAATGAATCGGACTACAGCACTAGTAGAGATGACCTGGTCGTTGTAACTTTGGCCTGGCTTGAGCAACTTGATGCACTCCCGGAACGACGGTATGGGTCGTGCGAGTCGAGCCATGGACATGTTTCGAAGGATCTCTGATGGAATTAAAAATTCTCTCTCCTGCTCAATGTTTCCTCGAGTGGTGGGAAACGTTGGTGGCGAAGTGCCTGGAGCATGACCTCGTCCTTGTTCGAAGGACAAGTCTCAGGGTTGATACCGAACCACAGGACAGCGTCGATTGCAGTGGTCCTTATCTGTCAGTACTCATTACCCGCAAACTCGCCGACCAACCAAAACAATCCACATTTGGGACGTATTAAGTCGAGCCTTTCGAGCCCTTCAATCCGGAGACGGAGTCTCCTATCCCTCAAGCTAGTCCACGTAAGAGAAGATCATCCTTCTGAATAGCAGCACACTCCGCCTCGGTCACTACGAAAGCATCACCGTAGCGCAGCAATTACTTTCAAAGTACAGGCGAGGCGTGCGCTTCGCTTCAAATACACTTCCAACATCGGAGACAGCCTTAGGTTCCTTCTCAGCGACGCAAACAAGTGTCGAGACTGTGCGACGACAAACGGAAATTCTTGCCAAGACTGCCATGGTGCGTTCCGCCTAATACTAGGATTGCGAGCAACTCGAGTTCAGAGTGCCACTAATGACATCGTACGAGATTGACCAACATGTAATAATGGCACCGTCCGTCCGCAACTCGCCACCTGAACCCGTGGAGGTCCGGCGAGTCTTCGAACCTGATGACGACTATCGTCCGACAACGCCGGCGACTCAATGGGTGATGCTGCGAGGAGGAAGCCTACATACGCGGCATCCCATCTCCATCTTCCACAGGTGACAGAGTCGGCCGCCATCTATTCGCAGACGATCTGTCGCCTTCCAAGAAAATTCCCATCGACCATCGCGGAGCCAAAAAGCTCTGGGTCCTCGCGGTCTTGGGGCGATTATCTGCAGTTGAGCTATCAGCAAGCAAGTCCGATCCATCGGACATTTGGAAAGATGTGATAAGGATCGATGGTAAGAAGCCGCTACTGTCTGCTGAACCCGTCCGCCGTAACACTATCAAAAAATCCCCAAAAACCTTTTTGACCGGCATTACCATACCCATACCCATATCCATAAACCCTCATCATCATCATCATGATCGTCATGACGACCCCAACATGCACCCAAGCACCAAGCACCAACGCTACTCCCTTCGCTCAAATGCTTCCAAACACCACAAGCCCCAATCAAACTCCCCCACCCCTCTTTCTTCCCCCCCCCCTCCTCCCCGGCTTAAATCTTCTGCTTATAAACCTTATCACTAATCGTCGCCAGCAACATATGTTCCCTCTCCAAGTCCCCGGAACCAGCACTCTTGCTGCTCCTCCTCCCGTAGTGAGGTTCCGTCTCAAATTGTTTGGCGATGTTGTGTAATGCGCCAGTATTATGCGCCAGCTCCGGTGGGTCCAGAACTTTCCACAGCGAGCTGAGACTGCGCTTGAAGCTGGGTCTCTTTCTGTGTTCGGGCTTGGGAGATTTTGTTGAGGTTCTGGTCAGTTCTGCTTGGGATTGGGAGCGTTCGCCGGATGGTGTGCTCACGGCTGTGCTCACGGCTGATGCGCCAGGTGATAGGACTGGGGGAGTTGCGTCCATGTGCGTCACAGAGACCGATTTGGGGGTGAGTTGTGGTGAGCGTTGAATGACTTGGATATCGTCGTCGCCGAGGGCGTTGGAGGCTGTGTACATTGTGTCCGTGCTGCTGGCACTGTCGTTGCGAACGAACTGATGGGTCGTGTTAATGATTACTGTCGATGGTGGTGACAGGTGATGATGTCTTACTTTCTTCTGCTGAGCACGTTCAGATGCTGGGGACTTTGGGGGCATTATATCTGTCCTTGCCCTGTTCTCGACGGTTCTGTTGGGCTGTTGGGTTCGATAAGGTGGCAGGCGACACAATTCTCGTGGCTGAGGAGAAAGAGCTTATCGCTAGGGAGGACCTATTGCAAAAACTCAATAGAGGAATTACTGCACCGGGAAGGCCAGACTCGTGAGAGGCTGGAGACGTGTCTAGGCTTTGCTATAGAGCCCAGTTGCCGTGGCGACTGACGGCTCAAAGCCAGCCCAGCCTTTTCTGGCAAGTAAATGCTCTCGTAGCTGACGAATGATCGTGATTGTGTTTGCTTTGTTCTGCCAGTGGACTTGTTCGCGTTGCCGGGTGAGTTGTTCGAGCTGGGGATAAGCTCTTGACTTATAATGGTGCCTATCGTTGTGAGGAGCGACGACGGCTTCAATCTTGCTTGGTGTGCTGGTCGCCTCATTTTGGTTCCAACTTTGGGCGTTCTGCGACAGGGATCATCCCAGCACGTGACCTGCAGCAGATCTGCACGGCCAGCGAAAGCAAAGACGTCGGGCCTTACCGACCACTTGGGCTCTGGTTGCCATCTCAGATCATCTCGATGATAGCTGACGTGTTCGTGGCAGCATAGCAACATTGATCGTTCGCGTGATTTCCTCGCTGTTTGTGCTTCATGCAATGGAGACGGTAAATGTTCTGTTGTCACCGCAATCCGGGGAAATCCCCGTGAGGAGTTGGTGCGACAACAATGAGGCTTACAATAGTCTTGGTGGCTGCGAACCGACAGTGTCTCGAGCATGCCATGGCTCATATGGGTCGCGAGACCAAGGCGAACTACCGATCTGACTGGAAAAGGGCATGGGCACCGTCGCCAGTGGGTGACTTTGGGCGTTTCGCTGGCCTGGGGAGCAAGATTCCGACGGGTTGAACTGGCCAATGGATGCAGATCTGCCGGTGGCAGCGGTGCCCGAAATGGCTCGAATACATTCGTCTCCTCGAAAGTTGGTTGGGTCTGCGTTCCTGCTCTATGAGTGGTCTCGCTCCGCTCGCCAGATCTTGCGTGGTGCTGGGCAGCCATGGGCAAAGAGGACAAACCCTCCCAGGGATTCCTCGTAGCCGTCCAGTCTGATTCGAAGTCGTTAGCTAGAGTTTCGCAAGAGCTTACATTCTACCGCAACGAATGCTCTGGCTCAGGAGATCGAGTAATCACCTCCGCGTACTGTGACAGATGCCATGCTCAGATACAGCAACGAACAGGATTGACGAAGGCACGCGCTGGCGAGGTCTTGAAGTGCACTGAAGACTGATGTATGATGCGACCAGGAGCACAACCGGCCAAAGGCAGAACAAGAAGTAATGTATCTTGAGAGGCTGCAGTGGTCGGGAGTCAGATGTTTCCTCGCACTCACTCACCACACCTGCAGATCTGATCTCCTGCTCAGAAGGTGCTGCGACTGGGCAGATCAAGCCATTAGAGAACAGCCTTGCACTTACGAGCTCTCTCCTTGACAAGCTGGGGCACCACGTCATTGAAAGCTCTCTCTGCCATGGTGTGGTAAGTATTCATCTATACTTGATGCTGCGGTGCCATCAGTAGTCATATGTTTGTGCCTGAGGCGCGCAACTATGCCACAAGCATACCCTGGCAAGGCAGTGGTACCCATGTCACTCACTCAAGATCAGATCGACGATGTGGTCCGGCTGAGGTCCGGCTATGGATTTCTCCTTTGCTGCAATCGAACGAGGCGTGTATCCTCCTGCGGGAAGCAGCAGACAAATGTTATCGAAGCCCAGGCTCAGGCGTCCTGCAGTTTGCTCTCCTCCTCGCAAGTCCGCAGCGCACCGGCGGAGGCATGGACGGTTGACCTTGGTGTTGACGATAGCGAACGGCTTGACGAGGGTGGATGCCTCCAGCGAATATCCTGATATAGATCCATGGCGTGAAAAATTCGTTCCCAAGATCGTGTCCGAGTGAAAGTCGGATCACATAGCATCCCCCGTGAATAAGCACAGCGGAACAAAAGCAGTCCAGTGTGCGATGCGTGTCCTGGCCGTGCTCGTATAGCGGAGATGGTTCGGCTGTTGCGTGGCCTTTGTGGACTTTGTGTGCATCACGTTGACTGCATGTGCTACCAGCTCACTCGGAGCCAGCCGGAGAGGTGCGCTGGCAGGCAGATCAGTCCGATGGTGGCTCCAGTGTCGCAGGGCGATGTCAGCCTGCTTGTTTAGCCCGCTGGGAGACGAGAATTGTGCCATGGGTCGGGAGCTCTGTCATATACCGAGTGCGGACGTCTCATTTCCAGTGATGGAGCTGCCAATGGCATATGTCGAGCAGTGTCGTCTCTCCGCGGCGACTATTGGTATACCTTGTAGCACTACGCAGAAGGGCATGCGTGGTGATCGGTATGAAAAGTGAGATCGGGAACTAAAAGAGGCGGACACAGCAGCGGGCCGGCTCGCAAACGCTCTGACGCAAGTACGGGTGCTTGATCGAGTTGCGCATGTTTGAAGAGATTCGACCTCGTCCGACGCCCGCCCGCGTGATTGCATACATCTACTGACTGTAGTCGATCTCGTAGCAAGAGGACAGGACCCGCGCGAACGCCACGACTCCAGTGCTAGACTGTGCGTCCAGGTATCGCTTGTGTGTGTGTGGTGGTGGTGGTGGTGCACAGAATTTGCTGTCTCGCATGCGACAAAGAGCACTGCGGGACCAGGAAGCTTGTCCGCGGCGGGCAGGGCGACGAGAGGCGACGACAAGGGCGAACAAGAGAAGAAGCGGACAAGTGTGCGGGAGAGCAGAGACGGAGACAGAGACCGAGGCAGAGACAGAGACAGCAGCGTCTGCTGCCTGAGTCACACACGACCACGCACTCCATTGTAGCTTTGTGCGCGCACACAATGACAGAAGAGTAGAGACGCGGCCCTCTTGGTGGATGGATAATGCTGCCTTGCGACCAAATAACACACCCGCCCATTACTTATTCTAGTCCACCCGCTCCGCTCACTCACTGAGCACCACCCGACCACTCCTGCCACTCGCACATCCACCCACCGCCGACATGCAGCAGCAGTCCGTGCCCACGCGCAGCAAACGCCAGCCCGCAGGCGCATCGCCAATGCTGCAGCAGCCCGTCACGCCCGCACCGCAGTACCCATACCACCACCACGTCTCCGACGCGCCCGACTTCAATCCCGCCTTCGACTTCAACGCCTTCCCCGCAGACCAGTCGTACGTCGACTCCGTGATAGACACCAACGACTACTCCACCGCCCTCAACACCCAGCAGCCGCAGACATACGGCAGCAACCTCCCCCCAGCGCCTTCCACAGAGCTCGTGAGGCGCAATCGGAATCACCAGCTGGCGGCACCGCCCAACGTGCGGCAAGAGCAATGGAACGGCGACTTTGGCAACATGGCCGCGCAAGACGAGAGTGAGCAGGAACTGGAGGCCAAGGTGGCCAGGGCCAAGATGGGAGATGCGCACGGCAAGCGCAAGCAGATCCCCCCGTTTGTGCAGAAGTTGAGCAGGTGAGCGACTCATGTTCTGCCACGTGATTGCTTGTGCTAACATCCTGTACAGCTTTCTCGACAAATCGCACGAGGAGCTCATCAGATGGTCAGATGATGGGCGAGCCTTCATAGTCTTGGACGAGGACGAGTTCGCTCGAAGACTGATTCCGGAGCTGTTCAAGCACAACAACTATGCTTCCTTCGTGCGCCAACTGAACATGTACGGCTTTCACAAGACCGTCAATATCCACGACGGCTCGCTGCGGCAGTCGGAACAGGCTCGCAAAGGCGCGAAGCCGCCCAGCATGTACTCACACCCATATTTTCGGCGGAATCGTCCCGATCTACTATGGCTCATTCAGAAGCCTGCCAGCAAGTCGAGCGCCAAGCGAAAGCGAGACGGTAACATGAAGGATGGCTTCGATAGTGACGACGAGCGCCAAGGGTCTCCATTCCCAGATCGGCCACAGGAGCTCGGCGCTCCTGGTGGCAACCAGGATGTCGCGCCTTTACCGAGAAACGAACTCAGCGCTGTACGACAGGAGCTCAAGAAGCTCCAGCAACAGCAGAGCATGATCTCGAGAATGATATCACAACTCAAGGAACAGAACGATCAATTCTACCGGCAAGCGAGCGCGTTTCAGACGCTGCACGACCGACATGAAAACTCCATCAACGCTATACTGACATTTCTTGCGACCTTCTACAATCGCAGTGTGGAAGGCAACGGTGGTCAAAACCTGGTCAACATGTTTGGGAATCAGAACAATCAGAATGGTCAGCAGCGCAGTGGCGTCGTCCAGGATCTTGATGACAGTACACCCGCACAAGGTCAACAAGTCCAGCAGTATCGGCAGAAGCCACAACTTTTACTCACCCATGGTGGCGAAGATCAAGCAACCTCGCAGTATCTGCAGCCTGAATCTGCGGTGACCGCGCCCAACTCCGCACGAACGTCAATCAGTCCGCCCGAGAGTAACACTCCTCTACCGCTGAAGAGGAACAGCACCGCGGGCGTGGCACCAAGCGAAGCGGGAATGGTTGGTCGCGCTACAGCCAGTCCTGTCATCAAAAATGATGCACCCACGCCGGACTACCTGAACACTGTCCCGGAGAACAACGAAGTCATGAGCTACATACATAATGCCAACGCCAACGACGAGACCGAGAAGTCTGGCAAACTATCTCTTCCGGCTGGTCTGGAGCAGCTCCAGAACGCTGTTGGCAACGCAGCACTCACACCACAGCAGAGAAACGATGTGATGTCCATGATGCAGAATCGTCACGGCAACGAACCATCCAACAACAATGCTCTGATCTCGCCACAGCCTGCCGCTGACCCTTCACACTACATGGAGGCCATAAGACAGAACAATATCAGCCTCAACGACCTCGAAAGCCAACAGCAGTCCATGGGCCGGCGGCTGAGTGAGCTGCAGGAACGCTTGGCTCCGCTGTCGCCAGGTGGCATACCTGGCATGAACCCCGACTACGGCTTCGGTGAACCCAGCACTTTCAACCTCAACCCGGATCCTTACGACATGAACGACTTTGTCAACCTCGAAGGCATTGGCGACTATGCCGCCATGAACGGCAACGACAATGCAGATATCGACTTCCTCAACAATGATCAGAACTGGAACTGGGGCACGAACGGGAACAGCGTGGATGTGGGAGCAGATATCTTCCAGACCACTGATGCTGTCAACGGCGGGAATGGCGATCTTGGAACAGCACAAGGCACTGTAGAGAGCTTGAGCAGTGAGGCTACCAGTCCTGCTGCGACTAATCAGTTTGCGGAGGCGGAAGATGATGCTGCGTTGAAGGAACCTGGAACTCCCAACAAGAGACAGCGGAAGTCTTAGAAGGACGCACTTGACTATTGCAGCTTCACGAATTCACGGCTCTTCATACTGGCGCTCATCGCGCCGCCTTGTTCATCTGGCTATTCTATGTTGCCTCTCTCGATGTGAATAGACTGTCAGACGGAGTGATGTCCCAAGCGCTGGTACACAGTACGAAGATCGGAGGACAGGTGCAAGTCGCCACTGCTATCGCTACCTCGTAGGTATGAAAGCGATGGGTTATTGTTTGCTTTCGACCCTTTTCCATCTCAATTCCACATTCTTCCTTGCGTTTGTGCTAGGATTCTCAGATCCCGTTGCTTAAGACAAATATATATCCGACTTCAGTTGTAGAAGTAGCTAGCAGATGCGATAATTACGACCATGCCATTGATATCGGTATGTTCTGCTTCAGAGTCTTCGTCAAGGTCTTGTACTGATGCCAGGAAGTTATGATAGTCCGTCGTCCAGTCCTCTTCTACTGATGTGCTGAGTTCTGTCCATGAGCAGATCCGAGGCACTGGCACTCCCCCTTGCTTCGATGGGGACTCTCGCCTTGAACCATCTGTGATACAAGACCTGACTTCAGTCCAATCCCTCCTCACGACACCAGAACCAGCAACTCGACAAGCCACACCTCGCCTACACTTTCTGCTTATCCCACCACTTCCCGACCACTCCCTTCACCCTAGCGGCAACGACGGATCCATAACGAATGATAGCATCCCTCATCGCCCAGAGCGCTACCCAGCCTCGCCACCATAATTCCCATCGACTCCACCCTCGTGATCGCCGATGCATAGATATGTTCGCAACCCCTGGGGATCTGGTCCTTCCTGTGAGCTTTGTCATGATCTGCTTCCCCTGCGTCGCTGTTCCGAGGGTTTGAATGAGGCGTGGGAACCAGGTGTAGTGGGGACGGCGGCGGAGGAGGCTCCGTGGTGTGCTGTCGTGCGAGGGTTGGGTGTGGCTTTGGTTTTTTGGGGGGATGCTTATGGCTGCTGCGGCTTCTTGTTCTTCGTAGTGGCCCCCCCCCCCCCCGTAGGCTTACGTGAGCTAGGAGAGGCGGAGCATGGTGGCTTGAGTGAGGTTTGGAGGGAGTAAATGCTGAAGAGGGTGGTGGTGTGGAAAGGGAGGGCTGCCGCGGGGAGGTAAGGGGAGGTCGGGGCAATGTGCACCTTTTCGCGACCACAAGACCAGCAAGGCCGCCACCAAGGAGTGCCAACATGTACATGTGGTCAATCCCGGCCGGTACTCTTCTCAACTTTTGCGACTCCAGACACAACGAAGATGTGCGCTGCCGTTCAGAACAGCTGGATTGCTCTTGGGAGTCCATCGTGTCGGGTGCGGTAGAGGTAAATCCAGTGTGGGTCGACCGCCATGAAGATGCACTGCCGGGCTCGCTTGCAGCGGGAGCATTTGCAGTCTTCTCTCAACACCAGCTGTTGATCATCTTCGGCTTCAGTGGCAGTGGCGCAAGAAAGTGCCGAGAGAGGTAACCGTATGCCGTCCATGAGAGGCCGAGGCTGTCTGCGTGTCTGAGAGTGAAAATGAAGAAACGGATTGCTGTTTCTGGCACCGTCATCAGTGGTGGACTGGCGTGCAACATGGCCATCGTTGTTGACATCTGCAAAATTGAGGACGACGATGGTGGGAGTCGCAAAGAACATGGACTTCAGGAGCTGGAGTCAGACTTGCCATGTGCAAATCGCAAATTTGGCTGGCACCTGGCGCTGTGGTACCTTCGAGCACAGAGGGAGTAGTCAGCTTGGGCATCACGAGTCGAGTGCGATAGATGGCATGTCAGCACGACATAGACCAAGACAGTATCGCGCACAAAAGAAAAATTGGCCACCGTCCTGAATGCACTGCTTGTTACTTCCTCGTCAATGAAAGACACGCATCGATCATCCATCCGACCATAGTCCTTCTTAGCGACTTCATCCGCGCCATCAGCGCACCGTTGGCGACCAAACACGATGCCTCTAAGCAACAGTACTGCCACGACGTACACGATCTCATCTTCTCATCTCAGACCAGCAACGATGTATCAGGGAAGGGCAATCGCTTGAAATGGCGACCAGAGAACGGCGGCCCTCCTGCTTGTACCACAGGATGCAGGTTGTCGATGGCCAACCTACTGTTGCCTGGCTGTGCGATGCAAGTGCGCAAAATGTCGTGCACGCGTGTGGCTGGGCAGCAATGTGGGTTTCGGATGATGATATGGATAGTGCCAGGTGGAAGGGACTGAGTACTACTGTCGCGGACGGCACAGGTGATGCAATGCAGAAAGGTATGAACATGAGTCAAGGTTTCCAGAACGAAGCTAAACGTCACGCAGCTGCTTCCACGCCAGACGGCTCGTCCACTGCGACTTTCACGAGGGGCTGCCTTCCCAAGATGTCAAAGTTTGATTTAATTAACTACTTTCGTCATTCCTGTCCACTCTGGCAAATTCCTGGCATTCGTGGTCATCGCGGTCGGTATCGTTCGAACTGATATCGTGGATACGGGAGATGTACAGCTATGTATGTTGACAGTGGAGCAACACAGATGCGTTCTTTGCTGCGCGTTCACGCCCATACCGAAGATGGCGGAGCACGTCAGACTTTTGAAGCAGCAAAGACGGATGGTGAAGCAGCATTGGTGGTAGTTGATGATGTCGTGGAGGTTCGAGTGAAGGAGCACGACGTTGATGACTTGGAGATCATGGAGAGTGGTCGAGACATCGGGAAGGAAATATGAAGTGGCGTGAGCAGGCTCGCACGTGCACGTGGTACTTGATTGAAGCTCGACTTGGCTTTCACGGCTTGTTTAACACGATTCCATCGGTGTCGTGAATGGTTTCTTTATTATTGTTGCAAGTAACTAATGGCCATGATGACAGAGCAGACTCCGATATTGATGTAGCATGGCCTGCATGTGGTATGGTGGTACTATGTGACGATGAGATATGTGGCGCTGTCGCGGTGCTGGCGAGTGGCGCGGTACACCGAAGTCGTTGTGGGTGACGCACGTAGCTGACTGTCGTCAACGGACTTCTGTACGCGGCCTCCTGCTGGTAATTCTTGGTATATTCGATGTATCGTGCTTCGAGCTCTGAAGAGAAAGTGTGCCAGGTTCTGTTGTCTGGGTTCACCACTCGTCAGGCGAATTTCCGTACGATGGTGGAGCATTTCCGTTCGCACATGCGTTCGTGTGCGGAGAGCAATAGCCACCACAGGCCAATGCGCAGGTAGCATTGCCCTCAGACGACGGCGTGCAGGTGACCTCATAGCATGGGAATTGGTTAGATATTGCTTCCTATATTGAGCATTAGTTGCACTGCAAAGCCAATCGGTATGGCATTCTACTCACAAGCAGAAAAGCCGATGGTACGGCCGTGCTAAACGAGATCATAGCCATCAGGCTTGCGATCAAGCATGTGGCTTTCATGCTGTATTCTTGTGCCGTACTGTAGCTCACCCAGTCGAATGATTCTTGTTGCTCGGTGAATGCTATCTCAAGACTAGACGAGCAGGATCTAATGGGGCCGGTGGAATTATATACGAACGATTACTGAACAGCAACGCCTAGTTTCACAAAACCTAAACAGCGTCTTCGAGACAAGACAGGGGCGCAAATGGCTAGATTCATCTGGTTGTAAAATAGCATCAAGATAAGCACTTATATAAGACCTGTTCCTGCGTGTTTGACGGGGTAAGCCCGTGGTGTCAGCACGTGCGATCCATGACTCTCTACAGAGCGACTCTGAGCGAGATTTCCCGTTAGAGCTAGCCGTTTCAGATGCACTGATGAACCTTTGTGGGAAGGGGTGTAGATAGAATAAGCTCAAAATGAGGCATGGGTTGGCCTGGCTGAACGGAGTTCGAGATGAATTGGAGCGCACCACTGCAAAGAGAATTCCCACGAATCCGAATAGCAGACTTCTTCACGTCGTGGCGATCCCGATCTACAGCCTGCCCGCACAGGGACCACGGCAGACTATATATCGTTTACCCTAGCAAACTTCTATGCAATTTGCTGTCGCGTACCATATGTCAGCCCTAACGAGCGCTATAGTAGCATCAACTCAATTAACGAGCAACGAGGGCATGTCTTCTAGGTGGGAGTGGCACCTCGGGGTATATTGAAGAAGAAGGTAAAGATGTTTGACGTGAAGAGCCAGGAGGATGTACTGTACATGTATCGTAAATATCTTGCTTGGCTGACGGCGTTGACCGGTGTACGCGTTGGTTGACGGAATTGGCATTTGCACGTCAAGAGACCTCATCTTGTTGACGACAGCGTTATTGTAGCGTTGCAGTCGAAGACATCAATATAGCCCCTGAATGTCTCGGGTGAGCAGAAATGTCCGCAGGAAGCGATCTCTTCCAATGGGTTACTCTGCCAGTACCACTCGAAGCAGTATCAGGCCATGTACAGGAGTTCATAGATCAGACCCGCGACAGTTGATACTCTCGATACCATAGCGCCTGCTGAGCTGTCCGGTAAGAGTGCCTTTAAGAATGTCGACTTCAAACGCATGAATCATGAATACACTCTCTAGATGTTGCGCGACTCCCTATTCAACAGATATGCTCTCCTGGATCGTGTTGACCGGGGAAGAAAGCTTCATCACAGCCGCTTCTTCTCCCTCAGTCTGTACTACAAGTACAAGGTCTACCTCGAAAAGCTCACGACTGGGCGCTTTGTGATCTACAGGCCCGCGAGCAGTTGGCCAGACGCACAACGCAAGTGCTCTCCATGCAGGAGGAATGGTTCAAGTGGGTCTCGTAGCAGCAACAGGACGAAGAGGCCGGTCGCGACAATAAGACGAAGCAGATCAAGCGTGAAGCCGATCTGTTCAAGAGGCATCGGCACTAGATCCGGGCGAGGCTCCTGCGCAGGAGGAAGGTTGAGGATAGAAAGAGACAAGAGGCGTTCTTGCAGCAAGCATACGAGGACCGTCG
This sequence comes from Mycosphaerella arachidis, assembly GCA_001297265.1. Taxonomy (NCBI): domain Eukaryota; kingdom Fungi; phylum Ascomycota; class Dothideomycetes; order Mycosphaerellales; family Mycosphaerellaceae; genus Mycosphaerella; species Mycosphaerella arachidis. The sequence goes on from LIHB01000006.1 coordinate 517,468, forward strand.
AGAAGTCGGCGAAGTCGACGACGAATCGTACTAGGATCCTATCGAGAATGAGATCAAAGAAGATCGGAGCAAGTCTATCGACATGCTGCGGCATCTGCTCTGGCTGGGCCTGCCTTCGGAAGTGAACCTGTCTACAGAATCATCTCAGACATCTGCTGGTGTCGATACCCGTCAAAATGCAAAGAATCGGAGGGACGACCCGCGAAGATCTTGAATCGCAACCCGGAGAAGCGGGCCAAGAAACAAGCGAAGAATTCAATAGTACCGCAAGCTCAGAGAGCAAATGGTGCTGCAGCCAAAGACTTTTCGACACCACGCGTCGAAGTCAATGAAATACGAGAGCAGGTCAAGCAGCGTCTGCTGAAAGGCGAAAAGTTCGATTGGCGGACGACTTCTGCGTTGCTTCAAATAGCAGGTACCGTCGACAGACCCGTGGGGACACGAGGCAAGATACTGGGTCTGCCGGAGGACGAAGTCGCCACCTTGGCTGAGAGTACCGGTGAGATCAAGCAGCTTCTGCTTCGCCGGTTGTTGCTGTCACAAGCAGCACTACTACCAGCAGCTTTGCGAGCGGAGCACTTGCAATACTTCTTCAAAGATCCGGAGGACACTGCGCTCGAGCTTCGAAACCGTTGCCTACGCCTCGAGCAACCAAGTTTGCAAGAAATCAGAGACGCCTGCGCTGACTTTGCACGCCACAATAACCAAGGCCTTGACGGTAGAAGTGATGAACAGCCGACCTCTGAGGAGCAAGGAGCTCATGACAGCACCTTAGACAAGAAGCATAAGAAATGCAGCTATCTGTCACGATATGCAGACATGCCCGATGACTGGATGCCTAAGCACGAGCTCCAGCTGGAGAGAAATCAAGGACAGAATCATGGAGTCTGGGAAAACGAGGGCGACGCTCAGATCGACTTCGTTGATGTAGATAAGTCTGGTGAATTTACCAATAAGCGCATCAAGGTCAAGGTTTGCGGCAAAAGCATCTGGAACTATCCATTAGAAAAGCCAATGGCTGGGGGCGGTTGGCTTCACTTCTGCATCATTGCTGGAGGGACCAAATTCGGAGACGCCACTCAGCTGTTCGCGACTGGAACAAATTCTGGCAACTCAACATCCCGACAGTATACGGTTGCGTTCCATCATTGTCCTGAGCGAATTGGCCTGGAGACAGAAGTTGGGTCCAGTTCCTGCAGCTTGGTGTCATACTCAGGTACCAGTCCAAGTCTGCGGCAACGGTTCAACGGGCGAGGCATGTCTCCTAAGGCGCATGGCATCCTTGGGTTCCGCAACGCTTGGTGTCCACGCATCAAGCGCGCTGATCCAGTCTCAAGAAGGTTCGTCCAGTGCCTGCAGCTCATGGCCAACGAGCTCTGTCTGCTCGTGCACGATGCAAAGACTGGTCGGATCATGGTGCGGCCACCTCAAGAAGAGTGGTGGATAGCAAGAGAGAAGACTGGCCTTGGCCGAGCAACGAGGAACTAATGGAAGATCAAGGGCGAGGTTGATGAGCATATTTTCGAATAGCTGTCCGAATGAGTCTACAGCGACTTCCGTTTCAGCTTCGGAGACCATTACAACAACATCATCTGGGACCTTGAGGCCGGCCAGCCATACGAGATACTTGGAGACAAGATACACGGCGCACTGTTGAAGGCCAATCGTTCCATGGGAACCATGGACTGCTGCAGCGAAGCGGAATCCATTCTGTGTACCATACATCGCGAGAAAGAGACTATGAGGTGCCGGGACGTAAGGCCAGGCGAGGACTCTGTGTGGTAAGTGTCTTCTGATTCACAATATTCCTGATAATCACATGATCCCATCAACGTGATACATTGCGCGGCCACACGACCACTGCTCTCTCTAGGTTACGTACAAGCAATGCTGACATCACCATCATTTAGGGACGACATGCTCCGCTCAGGTTTATACAGCATCGACAGCTCATCTTTGAGGATGGCAAAGTTTAAGACATGACAGTCGAGGAAAGAGTCCACCGCTACTACAATGACATCGATGCAGTTCTCTTCCCAGAAAAACAAGGATGGATTGTCACAGCCATTGGCCGTTACGCCAATGCCATCACTCGTGAGGCTGGAAACCGTTGGCCCAAGGATGACACGCTTCGGGCACGGGCTGCATTCTGACGATGATTCAGACGACTATGAGGACTGGAACTCAGGACAAGATGCGACAGAAGAGGAAGTAGCTGCAGATCGAACAGAAGAAGATGAAATCTGCTGTGAAGACGAAGGCATTTACACGCAAGCAGAAGAATGCAGTGTTTGACAGCCAGAATGCTGGCCCATCCTACAGATCGGGTAACAGCATGGTCGCCGCCCTAGAAGAGGCACGAAAGTGAGACTATCGTTGGGATACCCAAGTTGACGCTTGCCCGAGCGATTATGTCTTAGATTGCGGATGTTCCGCTTGTGACGAGGCAGAGTCTTTGAAGGTGAAGGGGAAACCCACATCGTGAGAGCAGGACGTGGCGCGACGAGTCCTGATGAAGAGGAGGCTGATTGTGAAGACGATGACGGCAGCTCGTCAGACGATGACAAAAGTGAAGATGGTATCACCAATTTGGACCTGGCAGCGGCAAAGCCAGATGCAAGCAAGCTGAAGAGATTGATGCATTTCGTCTGCTCAGACAGTCGACTAAGAGAAGATGTGGAGAGAGCTTTCGCCTTGCACATCGATAGGAAGCGTGCGGATGTCTTCAGACCACAATGGCATGCAGCAGACTTCGAGCCAGCTGCAATCGAGCGATATGTGGAATTGCAGACCTTTTTGGAGCAGTCCGGGAAACTGAATAGCATGTCAAGCTACATGCGCGGCCGAGGAATCCAGGTGCTGTTCTGGCTGAATTGCCACCTCACCGAGCACCGGCTAGTGGGTCGCGATATCGACGACACCTTTGCTTTCGTGGGGTTGTCCTTCCTTCCTGGTCTCCGAAACCTTGAAATCGACGAGTGGCGCCGGTCGCTCAGTCAGCAGACTAAATTGGTTGACAACGATTCCAAGGCGTTCCAGGATCCATACTACAAGGACTGGCGCGACGCATCGGATCCACCCAAGGACATGTGGCCACCGACAGGACGTGCTCACCACAGCCACAAACCTCCTGGCGATGACATACCCAGAGAGTGGAAAGAGATCAGTCGCCCTCAAGTGGCGCGCCTCTAGAAGGCTGGCTCCATTGCTCCCTACCACCAACCCTATGCAGCGGGTAGTCTCATTGTTGCTGATGACCCAATGACTTAGAAACGGACCATGTTCATGGACTTCCGCCGCACCCGCAGGGACGTCCCACTCATTATACCACCTAGCATCACCGATTGGACCAAAGTTGACCTGCTGCGCTACTTCGTGTCTGGAGTCACTCTCACCTCTGGCCACTGATAGTTGGCATAGAGTCTAGGACTCTGGTCTTTCCGAGACTGCAAAGGACGCAGCTGGTAATGGAAATCTTACCCAAAAGAACGATATGGTGGCAAGTACAACATGCAGGCGACCGTCAACAACCGCCTCAACAGATGGAAGCTTCAGCACGGGAAGAACGTGCGCGTGAGACAAGACATTGTGCTTGTGATGGGTAGAGATCGCAAGGAACTCGACGACGAGATGATGCTGGGAACTGTTTTTTCTGCTACAAACGAACTCGTGGCGTCGTGAAGTGGACTTTTGGAAGAGTCTTGTCGATGTTGATGTTGACTTCTTCAGGAAGTTGGATCGGCGATGGCTCGAATTAAGCCAGGGACTTCTACGAACAAGATGGACTCCCACTTGGAGCTTGAGCGCTGTTCGAAGGGTTGGTTTGGCCACAGCCATCTGCAACGCCCAGAGCAGTGTCGTCAACTGCGGCTTTGTACGCTGCACCACAGTTGGCATCGCTGCAAGCCGATATTAGCATTCGCTGCAATCATTTCGGAGATGGAAGATTCACCTGGCACCGCCACTGGCATTCTCGAAGTACGAGCAGATATCGTGCGAGAAGCAGTCTTGCGTGTATGCATTGCCGACCGATGTCCCCGAGCAACCCGCACCGCAACGACCATTGCAACTATAACTATTGTTGAAGTCAGCACGGTGCCCACCTGCTTGAATGGTAGACACTCACTCTCCTCCAGCAGAATTGGTGCCGTAGTTACTGCCCACAACGCCTGTGAAAGTACATTTCTGGCCTGCGGCGTTCGTCCAACTTGCCGTTGCTGTCGCTCCAATCTTCAGACAGGTAATGGATCTCTTCTCAAGCGGATTCGCAAACGCGATGGAAGATAGCAAAGCGACTGGAAGCAAAAAATGGGACAGCATGGTGATCTCGTCAAATCGTGAATTTAGCGGTCTTCATCAATGGTCGACGACGTCTACTTATAGTCGCCATAACACCCGCTGGACCCAATTCTCAGACATGACTATCTCGGCAACAGCGCTTGACAGTCTGTATAGCCATTCTGGAGCTTCGTCATACTACATCGAGGTATTCTCCGGTCTTGTAAACGATGCCTAGCCTCGGAGAGTCTCGAAATCCCACTAGTTTTGCATGGCTTTTTGACGTCCGAGGAGCGACCTAGCAGGCTAGCATTTCAAGCGGCCAGTCGCGCGCTTTCGCCATCATCCCTGTCTCGCACACCATACAGCGCTTCGTACTGCGGGTCGAACCGGTGCATGCATTCCGCACACAATGTGATTCGCATATATTGTGGTCTTGGTTTTATGCAAGGCACGATTCTCCCCTGCCGTGAAGTTTGATATGTGCTGGTGCTCGGGTGGGATCACGGTGATGATGATGAGTTCACACGACTGCTGTGCTACCTATTGCTTCGCAAGCTGCTTCTACAGCTTGATGGAATCTTTCCAGGAGATGTTTCGATGTCGCGGGTCACGTGCACCGGTCAGCCGCGACAGTGCCTCAGCCTCGCTGCTTGATGCCGCCGGGTGCACGGGCACTAAGAATTGACCTAATCATAGCCATTTGACGTTAATTCGCGCAACGAGTCTGAGACCAAATGAGGTGGCCAGGTCAGCCCGTACACTGTAGCGATGTCAACCATTTGATCTCAGACGCTTCGTCCAAGAACGACACCTCACCGAAGCGTCTAAGCTTGCTGAGGTAAGAGTGGGAGTCGAGGCCCTCAAGGTCTCACCACGGCATCAATCAATTGTTAGTTCCACGCAATGCGTGTCGCTACGTGACATGGAAACGATCAATATCGAACTGAGAGGCGCCAAAGTAGATACAAAGAACCCTCATCATCGCTGACCAACGATATCTGTGACGAGATTCGCGCATCACGAATGGTACCACAAACGCTGTACCTAGTTGCGTGATGGCAGAATACTTCGACATTACAGGGTGCCGCATTTGCATAGCGACAGTAATCACGGTCGTTGCCAAATCACACTAGGATTTACTGAACAATCCCAATTCGGCAATTATCAACTTGGGGCCGCGAAATCTTGCCGTTAGCCACGAAGCATAATCACCTCTTGCACCGTACGATCTGCATTGCGCCATGCCCTTGGTGCCTGAGTCTGGTGGGTACCTGAATATACTGTGGCAACCACAGAAGGATCCATGTTACAACCCTTGTCGTCCAGATCATCCGAGTTGCGCAGTCTGCCGTCGCCGTTGCGAGGTGTTAGAAGCAACGAGAGTGCAAGCACTTTTGTCGACCCCACTAACGATCCTGCCAGTGGATCCCCCTTGTGATGGCTCCGCGTGGTCAACCCTGTGAAGGCTTCGTGGAGAATGCGGGTATCCGTACCCACTACCGGGCAGCTGGGTCTGGTTCTCTACTGTTATTTCCTGGAAACTCGGAGACATTCCAACCACAAGTCCCTCATTGGCTAAACCGTACATTGTCGTAACTCCGAACTTACGTAACTTTCCTCCCAGCGATGTCCTGACAAGGACGAAGTACATCAGCTATTGGAGGTAGTGGCAGACCTTTGTCACCGTCATCAAGCAATTCGCGAGACGCAAAGTTCTTATCGGCGGCCATGACTTCGGAGATGCGGCAGTACAGCTTCTCGCACTTTCTATGCCAGACATGGTCAAGGAATGATTCTGATAGTGCTCTGACTCTAGACTTCGAGTCCGAGCAACAAAAGGCATCTAAGTAATCAGTCCACTTTATGCAGTACACGGTCAGCTAGTGACGACAAAGAAGTGAAAGAGAAGACGGCGTCCATTAGGGACCCCGCCTGTCGCAAGGAGGTCCAAGACTACCTCACGGCTTCCCAGTCAACGGGATGATGGCATACTACAAGCAAAGGTACCCAGCTCCTCCTTATGAACGCCCCTCTCCTCTTCAGAACATCACTTTACCAGTGCCGACGCTGATATTGTGAGGTTTGGAAGACGACTACTTCGTTCCGAAATCCCTTGATGGCATCCCGAGCATGTTCCCGAATTCGACGAGGTTGATGACGCTGCCGCATGCTCGGGGCATTGCGATTTCCAGGTCAACCCAAGAAAGTCAATCGAGAGATCTTGTCCTTGCTAAATGAATTGATATATGCTGGAAAGTAGTGATGATTAAAACTACAATATTGCTGTTTCGCGCACATAAATAGCCGATGTATACTTCGATGTCTATTTCCAGGAGTGCACGGCTTCAGTCTCATGGAGTGGACTGCATGCCGTCTCACAATCATAGTGCACGTTGACCAACGCGATCTGTATCTTATGACAAAATAGACTCTGTGTCCCTGTCTCGACCACGCGCACACCTTGTCGACCTTCTCGGACATGCGGTATTCTACTTCCTCACCATTCTGCTGCAGTGACGTTGAGACCCTGCCCGTCTCTCAGCCTGATGCTCGGATTCCAGTATGGAGCCAACTGAGTCAGGCACCACCGTTGAATGAATCCACCATTGCATGTATTCCGCAGCTATCTCTCTAAGTGCTCTTGCAGACCCGCCATTGGCCACTCATGCTACTTGCTCGCAGCGTTTGTTTGCCCCGCCTGCATCGCAGCTTCCACTGCCTTCAAGTCAGCAGCACCTTTCAAGACACTCTTTGGGTGGCCGTCGTAATTGTTCTCTTTCATCCACTCCCACAAGGACTTGATGCCCTGGGAATGGATCTTGTCAAGAAAAGCGAAACCCCTCTTCTCAGGTCGACCTCCGCCCAAGTACAGCCACCACGCAGTGAATTCTCAGGCCAGGTCATGGTCGACTCGTCCTTCACTGCACCTGGTCCTGCAGCCCAGTGCGCCATTGCGTTTGGGGACGGGCTCAGCCAAGGATAGATATGTTTCGAGGTCCCAGTATTGGTAGGAGGCCTTATTGCCAGTCACTTGGGTGAAAGTTCTAGCGATGTCCTCAAAGCTGACTTCGTCTGTTGCGACTTTTCAGAGGAAGGGTGCAGAGTCTGCAGGACAGTCTAACATCCAAAGCGAGTACGGTCCGAAGTCTTCGAGGGCGATTAGTGAGATCTTTCCATTCTCTAGGAAGGTGAGACGTCTTTAGTCGAAGTCGCGGGTATAGAATTGAGGATTAAGACTGATCCCGACAAATGAGCCGTCGTCCTGCTCATTCGGCACGAAGATGCCATCACACAGCATATCCATGAAGCCAGCGTCTGTTCCGCCAAACACCAGGACTTCTGTCATGGGAAGACTGTCTATCAAACAGACCCTGCCCGTAGCTGATCAAAGACGAACATACGGTTTTCAAGGCCGTGTCTTGCAATTGTTTTATCTTGAACGCAAGTAGCGCCAGGAGAAGATTCCACATATTACACTAATAGCCTCGCCGTACGGCCTGGCACTGTCGATCTGTTCACTAATCATTTCCATATCGTCAGGTCTCGTTGCGTGGGGCTGATAAATGCAGGACTTTTGATGAACAGTATATTCACACCGATGTAATGGTTTATGATCCTCTTTTGTGCGTTGTATCAAGGGGAACGTCCTTTCCAGAGTGCCTTGTCGCTGACCGTCCTCTTCGAGGCTCTCCAACAAACTTAGATTGGCGATGCACCTTTAAAAGCTCCAGTACCTTCGACTAGTCACATATCAAGCAACTTGAAGGCGTAAAGGCATATACCTCGCTGGTCGCTCTACGTTTCGAGTTTGATCTCTCTCACGTTGTTAGCGTTCAGCAAGACCCATGGCAGATCTACTACGATGTCCCTGGAAGCGCATGGAGTCTACCAGATCGGGATTCAGAACAATGATGTCGCGGCCAAGGCACCCTTTCTGCTAGCATTTGATAACCACTCCATTCACCTCCTCGTCGACGCACGGTCCATGCACAAGCCAAATAGACTTTTCCCCTTGAGGGCAGGCTTGAAGAACATATGACACGTGATTATCTCACGTGTCCGCTCGACGCTCCATCCTCCTCGCTCAGCGCCGGTAATAGCTGAGAAGGGGGTCCCAGTGTCCACAATGTCATCAGCCCTGGCGGGGTAGGGCTAGAGCTCGTGGTGGGGACCGAGGTAGTGGAATTAAACAATGTTCATGATCACCTCTTCTTCCAGATCTTGCTTTTCAAGGTTTGTCCTCATATCATATACATTTTCTACGTCGCCAAAATGTCGTCCCCAAAGCTTCTCTCGGGAACTTTCTCCCATATCATCAACGGCAAGAGCTATGACACCAAAGGCGCAAAGACGCTGGACGTGATCAACCCAGCAACCGAGAAGGCGGTTGCTCAGGTGCCTATCGCGACCCGCGAAGTCCTTGATGAAGCCGTCGAACATGCACAGAAGGCGTTCGAGTCATGGTCGAAGACCTCCTGGGCAGAGCGTGCCAAGGCCATCGAGGCTATTGGCAAGGAATACAAGACCATGAGCAAGGACATCGCCGACCTGCTCGTACTTGAGCAAGGCAAGGCCAAGCCTTTCGCACAGGGTGAGGTAGACGTCGTCAACGAGTGGTTTGAGCGTATGCCATCGATGGAAATTAAAGAAAAGGTTGTGTGGGAGAGTGATGAGACCAAGGCCATTGAGCAGTATGTCCCGCTGGGTGTTACTGCCGGCATTGTGCCATGGAACTTCCCAGTGCTCCTCATGATCTGGAAGATTATCCCAGCGGTCCTCACCGGCAACACAATCATCATCAAGCCTTCGCCTTTCACACCATTGTGCGATGTCCGATGCGTGGAGCTCTTCAACAGGTACCTGCCTCCCGGCGTTGTACAGATTGTGTTGGGTGATGATAGCCTGGGACCTTGGGTTACAGAGCACCCAAAGATCCGCAAGATATCTTTCACTGGCAGCACAGCAACAGGTCGACTGGTAGCCAAGAGCTGTTCTGCGACCCTGAAGCGTGTAACATTAGAGCTGGGCGGCAATGATGCTTGCGTCGTTCTCCCAGATGTCGATGTCGAGAAGGTCGCACCGATCGTTCTTCTCAGCGCGTTCTACAACTCTGGTCAAGTATGCCACGCCAGCAAGCGCATCTACGTCCACGAGGATGTGTACGACAAGCTATCGAAGGCACTGGTAGAGGCAGCCAAGCAAGCAGGCGTTGGACCCGGTCAAGACGAAGGTGTCTCGTATGGCCCACTGAACAACCGATTGGTCTACGAGAAAGTCAGTGAATTCTTCGCCGAATCTCAGAAGGCAGGCCACGACTTCTTGACAGGCGGCAAGATCCCCGAGGGTCCCGGATTCTTCGCACCGCTGACTCTCGTCAACAACCCCCCTGAAACCAGTCGTCTCGTGCAAGAAGAGCCTTTTGGACCCATCGTCCCACTGCTAAAGTGGAACAACGACGACGATGTGATCAAGCGCGTCAACGACTCTTCTTGGGGCCTGGGTGCCACCATCTTCGGCAAAGATTTGGCTCGTGTCGAGAGATTGGCCCGCCAAGTCGAGGCTGGTATTGTCTGGACGAATACGATGATGCAGCAGCATCCGGAGGTGCCATTCGGTGGTTTCAAGGGAAGTGGTGTAGGTTGTGAGAACGGCGAGGCAGGCCTCAAGGGCTGGTGCCAAGTGCGTAGTATTTATCTGGCAAAGGCATAAGTTGTGCTACTGGTATTCCACTGGCATGCGGCCATCTCGGCTGAACAGGACAAAGATGTGCAAATGCATATAGCGATCAGTATCCTTCAATGGCGTCAGCGACATTGATCATGAGTTAAGCTGCGCGATGTCGGCTTTTTCAAGACAGTACACCATGCTCACTCTTCGTCGACGCCGAACTGATGGCGTGAAGACCGCATTATCCGATCAGTCCACGTTCAAGGCGCACAAGCAAAAGGAGGTCCTGGCGCCATACTTCTATCGCAATACACGCGGAGGTGGCATGTCTGTCCGTGATTCGTGGGATGCATCGACCAGAGGCGCGTGGAATTATTAGCCAGGTACCTGCTCAATTTGTCCCAAAGTGGAAGGCGTGTAGTTGGTGATCCACTTGGTGCCGTATAACCCATATACTGATTTACCGCTTAGTGCCGCCAAGCTGAAGCGAAGTGGGTGCTCGTGCCGACTTCCAGCAAACACTCCATGCTGCTCAATGCTACCATACCGTGCATACCGGGCATTGGGCGCCATATGTGGTTTGATGGCCGCATCACGTGGCTCGGCTCGTTCCTGCAGGATCTGAGAGTTGTTGAAAGCGGCCTAGGTGATGCAAAGCCTCAACCCATGAGCTGAAAGACGAGGCCGCGTCGCGCTCTGAGCCCTATATTGAGGCCGGTAGGCACGTTCGTTTACGCAACTTGATGCGAGGAACCAGGAAGCCGACGATGTCCGCTAGAGCAAAAGCTCTTGGCTTTGCTGGGTGTGATTGAGCTGTGGATATCATGTAGCGAAGGCTGAATGTCCAGAAGGTTATAAAGCGTAACGTTCGGCGTCCAAGCATTCGAGGCATCAGTAGTCAGTATTCCTACCGTTTGTCAACATGCTCAGTCCATCTGCCATCTTCCTCGCCGTCACGGCTGCTCACATTGCTAGTGCACAATATGCCAGCACGACTACATTCACCTTTTCAGGCAACACATTACCAACTGGACTTGCCAGCTACGTGAGCTTCGTACCTGGCGGCGAGAACACCCAATACGAGGGCCATGAGTTCCAGCCGGAGTTGTCGTACGTCGAGGGCGGCTACCTGAACCTGCTCGTGCCTGGTGGACAACAGAATGAAGCTGTGATTTGGTCCGCCGAGGTCCAGACAGAATTCACTGTTTCAGCGGCCAAAGTCGACACATATGCTATCCTGACGGATACTGCTGGCGTTGTCAATGGTGCGTCGCCTTGAACCCCAGGAATGGACCATCTTAAGACCTCGGAGCTGAAATTTTGTTTCCAGGGATGTTCTCTTACGATGGTGACCTTTCGATCTCAGGCGGTGTGCATGAGTCTGACATCGAGTGGCTCAGCGATGCGACTTCGCGAACCTTGACAGACCAAGGTCTTTCACGAGCCCTTCTGTACACAAACCAGAACACCACAGTCGTCGGTGGACAGAGCACCACTGGGCCTGGTGTCGTTCCTGCGGATGCCACGACGAACGTGCACAAATACTCGATTGATTGGAGCAATGGCCAAACGTCCTTCTTCTTAGATGACGTGGCGCAATATCAGTTCACAACGAATGTGCCAACCACCACCAAGGCCAGCTGGGTCTGGAACTGCTGGTCGTAAGTTCTGATGATTCTGACATCTGCTCGATGAATGCTGATGGTTTGACGTAGCAACGGAGATCCGTACTTCTCTGTCGGACCACCGGCCACGGACGCTGTGTTCAAGATCCAGAAGATTGTCATGGCCTATAACCCCGGTACAGCATAGTCGAATTACTTGGACGCGTCGGTCTGCACTAAGGAGGTAGTCGATGTTGTTGCGGTGTAGAGAGGAAAGGAAGCTGGAGCTGAAGAAACCGAACTCTTCTACCCCCAAGACCTGGAGCGGGGATTAGTTCTAGGGAGAGAGAGATTAAAGAGCCATGACCATGCATCCCAGTACGGATTTATACCCTCACATACACGTCTCTCGTCTATCACCATATACCTTCTGCAGTTATATAGGACAAAATCATGAGCTGTTGTGCACTACTGCTGTGTTCAGTCAGCCTCTCGGCGATCGCAGTGCCGATGCCGAGTGACAACCAAAGGCGGCCATGCCAGCACTATCACGGTTCATCAAATTCACACATAATCTCAGTGCCTGAAGTACAACCTCGCGCTCCTTTGGCATTCATGCTCTACCAGATAGCAACGACCCGGCCCCGATTGCCCAGGTCTTCGGATAGCACAGCAAGATAGGCCAATGAGTCCGCCTGAGATCATGCACATGCCGGCCGAGTGATAGCCGTCTCCGCACGAACCAACGACGGTATATACATTATAGAAATCGACCCTCCGCGAGCATGTTTGAAGAGACAACAACGCAACAATCAAGATGGTTTTCCTCCATAAACTGCGCGTCGCCATCTGGGGCGAACCGCCATCAACCAAAGCAGAGTCCCACCTCCTGCTCAAGGTCGATTTCTTCGTCCTCACCTATGTCTGTCTCATGTACTGGGTGAACTATCTCGACAGAGCCAACCTCAACAATGCATACGTCAGCGGAGCACGCGAGGACCTTGGGTTCAAAGGCACCCAACTTAACCAGATCAACACAATCTTTTATGGTGGCTACCTTCTGGGACAGATCCCCAACAATTTGATCATGCAGAAGATTCCGCCCAGGATATGGCTCCCAACGACATGTCTTTGCTGGGGTTTTCTCACGTTGGGAACTGGTTTCACACATCATCCATGGCAGATCATGGTCATTCGCTTCTTTCAAGGATTCTTCGAGGCCAGCTGCTTCGTTGGCGTTCAGTGGATTCTTGGCTCGTGGTACAAGCCTGAAGAGATTGGGAAGCGGACTGCAATCTTCACGAGCTCTGGCCTGGCCGGGACGCTCTTTTCCGGTATCATGCAAGGCTCCATCTACACGAATCTGAATGGCAAAGCCGGTCTGGCGGGATGGAGGTGGCTATTCGTGATCGACTTCTTGATCACTTTTCCTGTGGCCATCTACGGATTCTTGTGCTTCCCCGACACACCGACGAGCACTAAAGCCAGGTACCTCACGAGCGATGAGAAGGTGCTGGCAGTGGAACGTCTTCCCGAGGTCAGCAAGCAACGAGGCGTCCTAGGCTGGAGTCTCATACGCCGAGTGATCTTCTCCTGGCAGTGGTGGGCATTCGTCTGGCTTTGGATCGCTGGCGGCACTACCGAAATGTGGTCAACCAATGCTATTATGCAGCTCTGGCTGAAGAGCACTGGTGACTATACGACCCAGCAGGTCAACTACATTCCGTCCGCAGTCAGCGGCTTTGGTATCGTTGCCACACTTCTTCTCGGTTGGTATAGCGATTATAACACCCGCAATCGCTGGCATGCGTTCATCTTGCTCTCCTTCACGGCGATCATATCGGGCGCTCTGATGTTATCGCCACCCACTCGAGCTGCAAAGTTTGTAGCGCTCATCATGAACGGTGCTCAGTATGCTGGACAGACTATTGCATTTGCATGGGCCAACGACTTGACTCGTAGAGATGATGCGAAGCGAGCCGTAGTCATTTCGAGCATGAACATGTTCAGCGTGGCGGTGTACCTGTTCTGGAGCATCCTGTTCTACAATGCTACGCAAGCGCCTGACTGGTACGAGGGCAGCATCGCAATGATTGCTATGGGCTGTTTCCTGTTCGTGGTGACCATCGTGTGCTATACACTGCAGAGACGGCAGGAGAAACAAGAGTCCGAGACTGTCAGGTTGGTTGTGCCCGTGGAGAAGGTTGATATCAACGATAGCACTCTGGCATGAGTCTGAGTGCTATCGACTGCTTGAAGCTGTTGCATCTTATGGCAAACCATTCAAATCAATCACCGAGCTCCAGTCGCCATGCCAAGTATAGCAGTCCTTTGGCCCATGTCAAAGCGGGTCTCGTGCACGAATCCTTCAGCGACGGCGAGGACATGAGCATACCTGAAGAGCGAGCAGTATCCGGAAATGAATCTGTCTCAATTGTCAGACAGTGTAGGTCATCCATCGACATTACATACGCCGACGAAATGCTCTCACCGAGACCAATTCTCTGGCTTCCATCCTGCTGTAGATATCTGCCTTCGTTCTGGCGCAAGACAAAGCACGGCCTCCGCTTCGGTGCAACAGACCAGGGCTGGAATTTCTCACAGCTCTCTCTGCAATGGCTGCAACAACTGCACGATCGGAGGCCACTGCGGCAATTCATACACAACAGGCCGTGCATTGTCGTTTCAAGACATTCAACCAAACATGAACTCTACCCGCGGGCAAATCCAGCTGGATGACGTCCCATCAGAACGTCAATGCTACAATCTCCAGTTCCTATCTGCGCGGCCGGATCTAGTAGCCTCAAACTTCACACGCCTGACTGTGACCCAATGTCGACGGCTTCGGTTCGAGTGCGAACTACTCGCAGGTTCTCCATCGACAGGAGTAGCAATACGTCGAGGATGGGATGTTCGGCGACGTGATACTGCGGGCGTATAGCAGTCAAGGTTGCACAGAGGAGTCCGATATTCTGACCGATACTGGGTGCACCTGGAGTTATGCACCTGGAGCGGATTACAGCACGAGGATCTCCATACCGGCGAAGAGCTTTCCGATCAGGCCAACGACGGATGAGGATAGAAGTGGTCCGTGTCTGATTGCGAAGTTTGAACATCGAAGTAGTTAGTGGTGGAAATGTCGTTAACCTAGGGTATGTGGGCCATCTTGGTGGTGACGAGCTTTGTGGTCGTAGTGGGTTTGCTCGGGACCGCTTTAGACAAATCCCTGAAAGCCAAAAAACATATGACACAAATACGTCCTCCAGCGAGTACCCTGTCATCCTGCGGCGGTAGAATCTCGGCTTCAATGGATCAACGTGGTCTAGCGCAGGACTCGTTGCATAAACTCTCTTCCTCCACCAAACGCGAAGAGGAAGCCAAGATCCCTAGGGCACCAACTCCCGATATATGCGTTCAACGTGCTAATGTCTTGCTCATAAACGAGCCAGACGTTCAATCTCGTGGCAGCAGGTATGCGCGAACGATAGTGGCTTCTTCGGCAGTGGGCAGGAACTCTACAGAACTGCCTTCGATATGGCTCAGGAGATCAATGCGTCCGGTGAACGCGACAATGCCAGGCTGTTAGAAGGCGCCGGGGACGATGACTTCGAGCTTGACGAGTTAGAAGAAGAGGAAGCGGTGAAGCAAGAGCAGCAGACGCAGCCAAGATGGCAGACACATCAGACCACAAGCTGGCATGCGATTACAGCAAAGCTGAGCAAGAGAATGGGCGTGATAACACTTGTTTGTGTCGTGCTTGTCGCCGGCCTCGTCTGGCTGCATCTTCCCAGTAGAGTGTCAATCGACCCTGCCATAATGTCCCACGCGATTGACGCTCTAGTCAAGGATGCAAATGCCACCTTCACAGCCGTTCTGGCTGAGGGCAGTCCAGCAACAGTCGCCGAAGCAGCAAAGGCGTATCGAGCACGACGTGGGCGGCATCCCCCTCCATACTTCGACAAGTGGTTCGCATGGGCACAAGAGCATAACTGCACACACATTGAATCCATGTTCGACCAGGTTTACGAAGACGTCGAGCCATTTTGGGGTGTGGATGGTGCAAAAGTGCGTGCAGACGCGGCTTCATGGCCAGTGATACTGTCTGTTCGTAACGGCGAGATAGAGCGTAGGCGCGTTCTGCCTCCAGTGTGGGGTTCCAGAGATCTTGCCTGGGCAGACATGCTCAAGCAGATACCTTCTGATGCCATACCAGACCTCGATATGCCACTAAACACCGACGATAAAGCACATATCTTTGTTCCTTGGGAGGACATGAATACGTTCATGGAAGCTGCAGCGAAGACTCGCAAGCTACGTCCAGCCGTCGACATGTCCCAGGAGTACACATCCTACCCTGCACCCGATGAACCAAGTTTCGATGTCTTCCCGGATTATCCTTCTGAGGAGAACATGTGGCGGCTTGTACGTGACACATGCCATCCGAACAGTCTGGCGCGAACGCTTGAACAAGATTCGGACTTTACTACGCCGGCCCAGGCCCCCAAATACGGCGGTAACCACATGCTGTCTGGCTTTGTAGCAAACTGGACGGCGTCGAAATCTGCCTGCGAGGTTCCCGACGTACGAAACGTCCATGGCTTCTTCATCAACAGCTTTCCAGGCTCACACATGCACTGGAAGCGACCGGAGTCCGAGGATCGACTACTCACACGTCACTTCTTCCCACTGTTCTCCTCTGGCAAACTCCACGGCTCAAACAACGACATCATCATCCCGCCCGCCACTTCCTGGGGCGAGGCCTACTTCAGCGAAGACGAGACGTCTTGGGAGAAAAAAGATGACAAAGTCTTCTGGCGAGGGAGCGCCACCGGCGGGAAGAACAATCGTACTAACTGGACACGCTTTCATCGCCATCGTCTTATCAGCATGACGAATGGCACACAGGTCACCATGAACCAGCAGAAACCGGTTCCACCAGCTCACGTTCCGGGCGGTGAACCGGCTTTGCCATATAACATTCCTCTTCCTGACCCGCAGCTGTACCCGATCGCTGCCATCGGCGTAGAGAGCCCAGACGCGCTCGGCAACTGGGTCTCGAGGTGGGCTACAACGGCTTTCGTCGATCTATTCTGTGATGAACAGGTCGAGGACGTGACCGAGCAGACCTGGTCCAAGGTCTGTCCTTACAATAGCGAGTGGTACTCATCCGTCAATCGTACTCCAATGAAGTACATGTATCAGCACAAGTACCTCCCAGACGTGGATGGACATGGCTATTCCGGCCGCTTCAGATCGTTGATGGACTCGGACTCTGTCCCTGTTAAAGCGACGATATGGGCCGAGTGGTCAACTTCGAGGCTCTACGCCTGGAAGCACTTCGTCCCTATGGATAACACGTTCATGGACCTGTATGGGCTTATTGAGTACTTCATCGGATATCGTCCTGGGCAGAGCGGGAAGGCGGGCGCTGTGAGGGAGGGCCATGACAAGGAGGCGAAGGCTATTGCTGATGCGGGACGGGAGTGGGCCTCAAAGGTGTTGAGGAAAGAGGATATGGTGCTATACCTTTGGAGGGTGGTGCTGGAGTATGCCAGGGCTGTGGATGATAGGAGGGAAGAGTTGGGGTATGTCCAGGATTTACTTGGCGACAGTGCTGTGTAGAGAAACAGTGTGCCATGTTTGATACAGTGTTTCTATGGCTCATGTCCTTCTTGTTATCGTCGGATGTGTTCCAAGCTGCGATTGGGCTCACGACGCCGTCGTCGTCGAGTTGCAAACAACTGTGGTGATGCCGGGTCGCAACTAGGCTTAAGTCTGCTGTCGTGTCGTGGAAAGTGATATCTCGTTAGATGTCAGTAATGACTTTGCATCCTGTTGCAATCGTCCATTGAAAATTGGCATAATAAATTATTCTGACATATCTAAAACACCGAAACTGTCTCACAAGATCCTTCAGATGTATTTTGATCGTGTTACCGGCGTCCCAGAGCTTTATCTGGCGCACTACCTCAACACTAGATGACTGAGCAGCAATTGCGCAAAGACTTTCCTCGAGCACGTCGCGTCTCTCCTCTGCTCGGTGCCCAACCACCGACAACATTTGCCTCAACTGTTCATGTCTTGTGCTTCATTCGAAGTTGCCGCTATAAGAGCTCCCACGACTCGACATGGCAACGCACGTGGCGACTGTCGTCTACTCCCATCGAACATCGGAGGCTTCCTTCCGAACATCGGAGCTATGCCGCGATATGCCAACGACCGGAAGCGTGCCTCCGACGTTGTTCCAACCAGTCTTACGATGAAGAGTGAAGTCGTCGGCGATTGAAGTGGCCTATACTGACGACATGTCCGCGAAATGCAAAGGTAACAGCATATTCAGTGGTGAGTAACCACTGGTCGGTCTTACTCAACCGTCAACATGGAGAGGACGGCATTTGAGCAAGAGGATAGCATGATCTAGGCCGCATGATCGAGCACTATATAGGTGCCAATGAGTTGTCGTCTTGTAGGCCTTGTGCCTCTCAAATTGGTCGGACATTGCACAATCGACAGTACGTTAATCGAGCAATATGGCGACTCCAGACACGAACATCATCTCCCAGCGAGAACAACAAGCCATCGAGAAAGCCAACGGCATGGTACCAGCATATCTCAAACCAGATCTACACAGCTTGATATCGGTACGCGACTTTGAATATGTGGCTCGCCAGGTCTTCACGCCGAAGTGCTTCGCCTTCTACTCATCGGCGGCCACGGATCTAGTCTCCCACAGAGCGAACCTGGAGGTCAACAAGAAGCTGCTGCTGCGGCCACACGTCCTACGCAATGTCAAGGAAGTGCAGACGAAGCGGCGAATCTTGGGACGCGAATCGAGCGTGCCTTTCTTCTTCAGTCCGGCAGCAATGGCGAAACTAGCACATCCGGATGGAGAGTTGGCTGTAGCAAGGGCTTGTGGTGAGCAAGGTGTCATACAGACGGTAGGTATACCGAGAGACTCTTCTTCGATTCACGACTGACCACTGCAGATTTCCAGCAATGCATCATACCCTCTAGCAGACATAGTCTCAGCAGGACAACCCGACCAACCCTTCTTCTTCCAACTCTACGTCAATTCCGAGCGGCACAAGACAGAAGAGCTGCTGAGACATGCAAAAGCGGTGGGTGTCAAAGCCGTCGTGGTGACAGTGGACGCTCCAGTCCCCGGCAAAAGAGAAGCAGATGAAAGAATAGCAGCCGAGAACGTCTCGGCTGCCATCAGCGGAGCTGTAGCACACAACGACAAGAAGGGAGGAGGTCTTGGTCGGGTGATGGGCAAGTATATCGACTCAACGCTGAACTGGGACGACCTACCGTGGTTACGAAGAGTCTCGGATGTTCCGATTGTGCTCAAGGGCATACAAACCGCAGCCGACGCGCGAAAGGCCGCAGAGTATGGCGTTGAGGGCATTCTGCTAAGCAACCACGGAGGACGCTCGCTCGACACAGTCCAGCCGGCTATGCTCACGCTGTTGGAACTGCACAAGTCATGCCCCGAGGTATTCGAGCAATTGGAGGTCTACGTCGATGGTGGCTTTACTCGCGGCACAGACATTCTAAAGGCGATTGCCCTTGGTGCGACTGCTGTGGGCATTGGACGCCCTTGGCTGTATGCTCTGAGTTATGGGCAAGAAGGCGTGAGCCATTTGATCGAGATTTTGAAGGATGAGCTGGAGACTTCGATGCGGCTATGTGGTATCACAGATGTCGACCAGGCACACCCTGGACTGGTGAATACAGCGTTGCTCGAGCCGCTTATTCGAAGCTCAGACGAGCATCCTTGGATCGCATGGAAGCCTCGGTCGAGGCTGTAGAGCGTACAGATGAGAAATATGTACACTGAGCTTGATGGCGATTTCAGAGATACCCCTGGCCAGTCCGCGTAGTAGCATATACCAATGAACAGCATATTGATCCTGGCCGGCTTCGCTGCCGGTGAAGAATCGCCTGACTTTCGGCGTAAGGAAGATGTGGAGACTGACGCCCTTAACTTAAGTCAAAAAATCATCACGACAGTGCTGGGACTCACAAGGAAGTTTGCGAAGTCATTTGCAATTCACGAACGAACTTTGCTTGGGTCTTGTTCGTCATCCTACCTTCGCGCAAACGGAAGAGACAAGAAAGCTTGACGAAGCATGCGTCTGATGAGGAAGCAGTGACAACGACGTCGTCTCCCTGTTCATCAAGGACCATGGTCGCAATGCCAAGAAGGAATGCGGAACAGATGAAGCATGCGAAGGGCTTCGCGCATGGATGGCCAATTAGACTCGAGCCAAATCTACCTCCGGGCATGAACGATAGTGCGGCTGAAACTTGTTTTCCTCAAAGAGTAGAAAGTACTCGCCATATCGGACACATCGTAGATCGGACCACTGGAATTTGATAGCATGGTTGAGTGGGCACCAATCAGTGTCGACGGAGGCACCAGGATTGTTGTGAGAAGTGCCATTTGATCACGCGCAATGCAGGAGTACCGCCAACGAAAATGGAGTATCCAGCAGCAACAGCGGCAGCCGAGCGAGAAGACTGGAGTCCGTCGCGGCACGACAGCCCATAAGTGAAGGAGGCTGCGGACCGTACGGAAGTATACGAAGACTGTGGCGAGACACGATGCACGTGCAGCGAAGCTTGAGCCAGCGAGCATTGGAAACCAATGCACTTTGCCAGTGGACCGTGATGTTTATGTCTCGAGATAACTGGGCGACATCTCGCTGGACGATGCTACTGATCCGCGGCAATGGATCCTAGAAGGTCTGACGCTGTTCGGTAAATGTGCAAGGCAATGTCGAACCATTGGTATGATGCTTAAACTGACCACGACCGCTATACCTGCCGTGGCTGAGACCTAATGGCGGTATAACTGATGTCGATGCTGCGCTCTCTTCTCCTGACGGACACCAATCGAGCCTTTTGATGCTAGCTGCTAGGGTTCCGACGGCTAGATGTCATCTACAGGAAGCTTACTTGATACAGCCGTGCAATACTCACCTTGTGAGGAAGGCAGCCATTTTGAATTGACTGCTGGATCCGGATGTAGCTCTGGACAGGAATGAGGCCAACGCTGTAGCATGTCTACTTCACTTCGAGGTACCTCTTCGTGGTCAACTTTGCACACTGACCCGAGTTTAGCTATGCCAAAGCAGCGGAGATGCTAATGTTCTCCTTGGCCTCAAGATCATCCTATGCAGCGAGACGCACATGCCAGAATGGCAGCTTCAGAGCTGTACAAGTTGTCTCTCGAGATGTAAGATCACATGCGGTCGTTTCCTCAATTCCACTGATACACATCTAAGGGCGACCTTCTTCAACCATTGCTCTTCTAATGGCACTTGCAGGCCCTACCCATAGGAGAATAATGGTCGACAGTTCTCTGTACCGTGTCTCGATCTTGGCAAGCGAGCTGGAAGTCAACAATGGCCCTGCTCCGGATCAAGAGCTTCAAATTCTGGAAATTCTTTCTCAAAGCATGTCGGTGGCAGCGCGCATGATGGAGCTGTCGCTCGTGGCACACAGTCCTGTAGCTGCTAAGCTGACGGAAAAGATCGTTCCTGACCACAGACAGGCAGAGGTGGCATCGCGTCGCATGCCGAAAACGCTTCTCTTTGTTCGTGCAAGCTAGCTCAGCTACGATTAGCATACTGTACAACTACGCTGTTCGGAAACTACCCGTCCAGTACCGCGACAACGAACAACTCGTCGATAAGATTGTTGATGCTGTTAAGTACTTGGATGATGCTTCGTGGCAGAGCACGCAGTGATCCTGCCTGTTCGTGTACGTCAAATGTGGTCTTCATTTGACTGAGCTCGCAGCTAACACTGTATCTAGTTTAATTACTGGCCTCTGCGCCTCAAAAGAGCCGATGATTAGGAATTTTTGCGAAGCCCATCTCGTGCGAGCCATTCTACAGACTAACGTTGACAAGTGGATGAACGTACGGAATGAGTGGCGGATGATGTACAACCATTGGATTGTCTTGCTGACTTCGTTCGCCTAGCTTTCATTGTGAGCTTCGCCGAGAATCGAGACGCTGTGGTCATGAATCTGCGAAGAAAACACTTTCAGCATGCTTGGAGCTGACTTCAGTGGCAACTGGACTTGGCAAAAGTAGCGTCGATGCTGAAGGACTGTAAAGGAACGTCCTCCCCTGGCCTGCTCAGCCTGGAAATGAGCGTGACCACGCTGTCGATGGAGCGCGGACTCTACGCCAGCCACGTCCCATGGTGCAGTAAGAAGAGCCTGATTCGAGGACATGCCTTGCGCAGTATCAGCCAGAGTGCGCGATAATCGACATATACGCCATAGGTGTACAACTTGTGGATAACGTGCGGAGAAGCTGAGCGGATATGATGGAGAATGTTCCTGCTCATGCAACCTAATCAACAGCACAGCGCTCAAGTCGTGCAGACATGCCTGCTTGTGCATACTCAATGCTGGCCAAGACGGACAATCTCACGCGAGAGCGGGGAGACAACCACGTTGGGTCCCCATGGGGAAGTGAAAGTGAGGTAAGTGAAATACGGATAGCTCTGGGAGGTCTTGGATACTGCATATCGTGCTGCTATCGCCTCCCTCGGCTGAGACTTAGGAAGCCTCCTCTCTCCGTTCCACCGTCACCTCTGAAGCTGCTAGCTCCCATTGTATTCGACAATGGCTCCATCAGATATCATCAAGGACGGCAAAGCCGATGTTGAACTTCACGAGGTCGCTCTAGACGAGAAGCTTGCAGTTGTCACCGTTGACAAAGATGGTTTCGGAGCCAGAAAGAAAGTGGACCCTGTGGAGATCAAGCTCGTTCGCAAGATCGATATGTACATGATGGTAAACACCAGAAGTCCGGGGCTACGCAGTGAAGGATACTGACTTGCCGTTAGCCAACGCTATGGCTGATGTACTTCTTGAATTTTCTGGATCGTAATGCCATGGTGAACGGCAAGCTGAATGGCCTGGCGACCGATCTCAATCTGAAGGGCACAGAATACCAGACCTGCGTATCGATCTTGTTCGTTGGGTAAGAACAACAACTCACACACTCGGCTTGCTCCTGCTGATCGCCAATAGCTACCTACTGGGCCAAGTGCCCTCTAACATGCTTCTCAATCGGATTCGCCCATCATGGTTCATGGGCGGCTTCATGATGGCGTGGTCGATAGTTAGTCTCTTGACATACCTGTGCCACGACTACGGCACGATGTTAGCCTGCCGCTTCCTCCTTGGAGTTACCGAAGCACCTTTCTATCCAGGAGCTTTGTACATGATCAGTATGTTCTACACAAAGAAGGAAATGGCTACGCGAATGTCAGTCATGTACACCGGGAATATGCTGGCCAGTTCATTCTCTGGTCTGATCGCTGCGCCGGTCTTCTCCGAACTTGACGGCCACAAGGGCCTGGCTGGTTGGCAATGGTATGTGGCATCCATACATCGGCAGATATTGACTAACAACGTACAGGCTGTTCATCATCCAGGGCGCTGCTTCTATCGGCGTAGCATTCGCAGCAATCCTCCTCTTACCCGACAGTCCGTTGAAGACCCGGTGGCTTACCCAGGAAGAGCGTTTGATCGCCCATCAACGCATCTTCGATGACCAGACAGGCCGTCGCTCTGAGAAGTCAAGTGTCTGGAAGGGCTTGCGGGAGGCGTGTACGGATTATAAGACTTGGATTTTCTGTCTCATGGATAACATGCACTTGTCAGCTAACGGATTCAAGAACTTCTTGCCTTCTGTGGTAGAGACATTGGGTTTCGACACGACCACGACGCTGGCACTGACTTGTCCGCCGTATCTCGTCGCAGGCGTCATCAGCATTCTGGTCTCTTGGAGCTCGGGTCGATTCAACGAGCGCACTTGGCACACTACCATCTCTAAATTGATTGCTTGTATTGGCTTCGCCGTGTCAGCCGGCACCACCAGTATCGCCGGCCGATACGTCGGAATCATGCTCTTCGTTGGCGCGACGTATGGTGTCAACAATATCATCCTTGCTTGGTCCGCTGCCAGCCTTGGAGAAACAGACGAGAAGAAAGCCGTCGCTATCGCCATGACGAACACGTTCGGCAACATCGCCTTCATCTACACGCCATATCTGTGGCCGGACTCGAGTGCACCTCGTTACATCCCGGCCTTCATGGCTAGTATTGGCTTTTCGATCGGAGTCGTAATTTGTGCTTGGGTGCTACGCATCATCTTCATGCGAAAGAACAAGAAGCTTCGGGAGAACCCAGAGATTACCACCCTGTATGTGTACTAAGCCCTATGGAGGATTTCGGGTATGATTTTTGGGGTTTCAGCCAAGCGTGTTGGCGGTCGAGCGAGCTTGCTGTAAGGAGGAGGACCTGAAATCAGCTTGGTGAATGATCAGCTGAAGTACAGCTGAACAGTATATAATGACATGTCCATCGGAAATTGTCAGTTGACATGGGCATAATGTCGCTGAATCAATTGACCTTACAACTTGCAGATTTCTTGTACCAGTCACCCAGTCCTCCGAACAAGCCAAGCAGGGAGCCGAAAGTCATTGGCGCTAGCCTGCCTCGTGGTGGAACAGAGTCTCTTCACCAAGCGCTGCAGATCTTTGGCTACGCTGGCGTTGCTTACGGCTTTCCATGGTGGGCAGATCATGCAAACAGCAGCAAGCGACTTTGCGAACTTGCTGAACTTTCGCCAGAGCGATGAACCATCGGCAGAAGTGCTTCGACAGCAACATCTCGCCTCAATCATGAGCACATTCAAAGCGACAACGGCCGTGCCCGGAGCCTGGTACTGTGAAGATCTGATCAAAGCATGTCCAGATGCCAAAGTGGCCATTAACCGTGGGAAGGATGTCAGAGCCTGGAAGGTCAGCTTCCGAGCATCCGTGCTGGAAGTATTGGTCTATATAGGAGGCAAAGCCATTTTTATCAATCTAGTGCTCATCTTCTTTAGGTCTTACAGCTGCTTTAACGCTGAGCCGATCTGGAACATGGCTCTGACATACGAGATGCACACGCGCCCGCTGTTCAATAGCAACTCCGAAGGCAATGCTGAGGCGGCATATACAGAACATTATGATCGCCTCCAGAAGGTGTTGGACGAACGAGGTCGGTCGTACCTAGAATGGTCCGTGGAGGATGGATGGTGAGCACAATGAGCCCTGACGTATCCTGCGCTGCCGCCGCTTTGTGAGGGTTTAAACAAGCCAGGGCCCAGAGCGGAGTTTCCCACGGGTAATGTAGCTGCAGAATTCAACCCAAAAGCGCTTGCCATTGACGCTGTACGCTTCGAGAAAGGTCACCAAAATGCACTCTTGGGTGATACAGTACTTTTAGTGCTGGTAGCCGTGACCGTCGCTTTGTGGTGAGGCAGAGACGACCAACGAAAACCCAGAATTTAGTCTTCTGGCCTCTTCTCGAGAACTCGCATTCATGGCTTGAGCATAGACATTTGGGATCTAGAGTTTGCTCAGATTTCGATATCTACACTCAATCTTAACATACATCAGTCGCCTCACACTCGTGCAAGAATACGTAGCGCAACCCTTCATGTCCTACGGCTCTGGCCTCAGATTTGACAAAACGTGTCCCAACTGTCTTCTACAGTACCTTGACGAGATGGCTTACTACAACCATTTCCATGATGTGCACCATATTCCGATCGGCAACAGCAACCTCAACGCCTGAATATACAGCAGGTGCCATGAATTTACCCTAAGCAGTGGGCCATATCTTCAATTCCGCCGCGAAGCCGAGGCCTATGCCTCGATATACGAAGCACAGTCTGCTTCTGACCGAGATTTCCGTGCATCGCAGATTCCTAAACCGATCGATGCAACAGACTCCGAGGCTGTACGAGAAGCATGGCCTCAAATGAGAGCACAAGCTGAAAGGCAAGGCGGAGGCATACACACTAGGCCAGTGGAGAACCCATATGGTGATTCAGAAGCTGATCACTTGTAGAGCCTGGTATTCAGTTCGAGGCCAACGTCTATGCCAATGTCGAACCCTGCCGAAACTGCAAGAGCATCTTCGAAGCGAAGCTGGGCGCCAGAACCAACCACACATCTAATTGGAACACCACAGAGCGACAATGCTGAGGCTGTTTTCGATTTTAAGTTTTCTATGCCAGAGCCGCTGCCCGGCTTCGTGCGAATGCCCTAGGTCGGTGACCCTATCGCTCCATTCAGCGACTTCCTCCATACGACTCCTGAACCAGTCATACTGCCCATCACTTCCCATCAGCGCACTGATGCCATCGTCATGGCGAGGGAGCGTAGTTCAATTTGTTGACTAGAAGTCAAGAGAATGATGCCCGTGTCCATTCGATGCCCATCGTCAGTCGCAGACTGGGCCGTTGAGATGCCACATTAATCAGATAGGTCTGTGTCTGGAAGTATGGCAATGCTTTGCTTGTGAACTGCGCAAGAACCTGTCGTTGAGGCGGTATTTCCTGCCTCGGCACCAAGACTGGTTCGCCAAGGTAAGACGCTAGCTTAGGTATTGCTCTGGGCCATTATAAGCCGTTGGTAGAACGCGATGTAATTGGCTCGGAGCACCAGCGCCACAGCCGCAGTAGACTACTTTCCAGATAAACTTAGTGGGCCTATATACAGTGAATGGATGTCGCCATTCTGGTTCGTGACTAGAGTGCAGACCAGGAGACAAGCAAGACGAGGTCACGCGGAATTTATCAATTAAAGAAAAGAAAGATCCATGGCCATGGAGAGTAAGCCTCAAGCACACTGCCTCGGCACCAAGACTGGTTCGCTTAGAGAAGACGCTAGCTTAGGTATTGCTTTGGGCCATCATAAGCCATTAGTATAACGCGACATAATTGGCTCGGAGCAAGAGCGCCACAGCCGCAGCAGACTACTTTCCTGGCAAACTTAGTGGGCGTGCATCAAAAATTAGCCTGCGTCAACAGACGTATTTGATGGTGCAGTGCTCTGAGTAGCGACCGTGTTCAGATAGCCAAAACTATCGACCTCGGGCTTCGCGTTCGAGACTACTAGGCCGCGGCCCGAGGCATTATATACATAGTGCGAACACTATCTGTTATAGAGTACTGCTTACAGTACATTGTATTACATTGCTAATACGAAGTCCGGTAGATAGTGTAAAAGGCAGGTTGTATAGTAGAAGGAGTCTCGGTCATAGTGCCTCCGCAAGACTTCTAAGCCTACAACGCTCTTAAGTGGTTCGCTAAGGGAAGACGCTAGCTTAGATATTGTCCTGGGCCACTATAAGCCATGTGTAGAACGCGATTTAATTGGCTCGGAACAACAACGCCACACCCGCAGTAGGCGTCCCGCCCCAGTAAACTTGGTGGGCGTGCATCGAATATTGACCCACGGTAATTGAAGAATTTGATGGTGCCGTGCTCCACATGCGACCGTGTTCAAATAGCCAAAACGCATCTCATATGTTACGAACTGATCCGTTAACTCGCGTCAGGAAACTCCGTCGCATAGCGCATCTCATGGCTCAATGCCTCAGCTTCGATCAAACGCTGGAATTTTTTCCACCAGTGTCCCAGAGCTCTTGTTGCGCCGCCTGTGGTATTATGAGTTCCTCTCAGGCTCAACAACGAGCTTCTCGTGGCTAGACTTGGCGCTGACTTTCCGTTGGCATGCCAGCTCCGAGTTGCAAGATTTCGAAGCAGGACACGGGAATGAAACGAGTATTGGACGACTAGTCGACCTCTTGACACAACGAGTGACGCATCTGTGGACAATTGGTCTCACACAGAAGAGGCCGTACTTGACCTACTACTTACTCTGAAGCGGTTAAAGCTCGGCAATGCATGTGTTACCTGCATGTGCGACGGGAGTGGCCGGCAGAGCAGGTCTTGCACGTGCTCCTTATGATTATGCGGCAATAAACAGCGTTTGCCACAGAATCTGCGCAGAATGCACCAAGCGTGACGAGAATGGGCCTACACTACAAGAAGCATCGAGGCCGAGCAGTCACCACTTTACTGCCTCTTTGGCAACTTCATGCTCAATACATGAGACAAGATGAAAAGGTGGGAACACTAGCAGACAGGACCCGGTATCCCAGCTAAACAGCGGCAGATTGTGCTGATACCATCGCACGGCAGCATCAAAGACATACCGCACTACAGCTCTGAGCTACTGGCGTACGAGTGTGATGCCTGCAGCATCGCCGGACGCTTTCTCGACTTGGGCGCGATCGAGAAGCATATAAAGAGGAGTACCCGAGATACGAAGTTCTATCAGTGTCCAGGATGCGAGTGTCTCGCCTGCACTCCCAAGCAATTACTGAACCACTTCGAGTCCAGCTACGCACCGGACTCATGCCAAGCTCAGCATGGCTTGACAGAAGAAGAGATACTGTCAGACTGCTCCGTTGCCAAAGCGTCCGACTGCAAAGCGCCGACAGACTACAGAGAACGATGCTATGCCGCAGAGAGCCAGGCTTAGCTTGAAGCGAAACGTGAGGAGGCACGCAGAACCACTGAGGCTGCGCGATGCGGCAAAGTGATCCTTGACCCGGGGCAAACATATTCTCCGGACCCACGAGACAATGCAAGGACTGGCCGAGACAATCGAATTTTGCGTGACCTCCGCCGCTATACCCTGAAGAAAGCGGTCAAAGAAATGCATCAACACGAGTGGCAGGAGAAGTTCTCGCCTCTCGAACGAAAATTGCAGAACAACGCACAAGACAAGTGGCTGGACATATCTCTCGACCGACATGCATGGATGCTCTCAGCATCGAAAAGGCTACAGTAGAGAATATTTCCCAAACAACGTGATCAAGCCGTGGCCATCGCTGACTCTCAAAGAGCCCTTTCCAACACAATAAGCTGAGAGACCTATGCTGTATTGCTTGTGCGGGCCCAGCAGGAGTCAATCGCAATCTGCTTAGAGAGCCACGCGTTGACTTTACGGCACGCTGGCAAGATCTGGAACCCGGGATATAGCAGTATGTAGAGCTAATGCTTAGAAAGCGATGAACGGACGCCCTTCACAGCATCAGCAGCGAGGTTTCTCACCACAGAGCTGCATCATTCATAGCAGGCATGAGCGTGGGAGATCAAATAAAGGTCTGGCAGGTCGGGATTGTGTATAATCATGCCGGTGCTCCCCACCCTGGGCAGATAGGATGACTCGACCACCAGGCTGCTATGAGATGCTTGCTCCACATAGGTTTGTGGAAAAAAATTTCTCGGCGAAACGCTCCAGCGCTCTCGCATTAGAGCATTGCACGATCTGAAGATGTCGTTGAGGCCTCTTTCCCAAGCTTAGCTTTGTACGTTGTGTAGGGAGGGTCGGTCTGACTTAAGGCGAGTACATCTGTGGAGTACGAAGTGAATGTCCACAGTACATTCACTTACACTTACTCCGCCAGTCACGCTAAAAATTCACTCTTCTCTGGGCCAATTCACTTTGCAACACCACGACACCTCGAGCGCACAACTTCAGAGTTCTAATAAAAGCAAGATCTTCCCTACTCGCTATATAGTGAAGACTATTTGAAGCATGACTGCCCATCATTAACTCGAAGTTATTCCGATATTATCTAGAATACAAGCTCGATTACTCCACCACGGAACATCGCTTTCAACAACGAAGAGACGACCACCGAAGATCATCAGAGACATGAACGGAGCACCAGAACAACAGGAACTTTTCCCATCATGCCAGAATTACAACACGCTGGACCTGGTCGACATGCCTTTGGACGCGACTCTGGGGTTCTTCGACGTCCAGGTCGCCGGCAGCGCAAATGAACCTCAACCAGAACGACCCGAAATCTTTCGTTGCACGCAATGCTTCTACACGAGCAAGACTCGAGAAGAGATGGAACAACACATCAGCATATCCGACGTGACTCCTCGAGTCCTATTCAGCTGTCCAGCTTGTCACTTCTACAGGACCTATCTTGCTGAAGACCTTATTAATGTTGGCGGGCACTTGGATGAGTGTTATGAAGCTCACAAGATTGGATGGCTGGTTGGCAATCGGTACTTCCAGCATCCCGAGACGCTGCAGCACTTGCAACATGCTATGCACGAGGCAGTACCGAGACCCGACGGCTTTGGGGCCCAGGCTCTGCTCTACAGCACTCCGAACAATTTTGCAGAGGGGCTGGGAGAGGAGGTTGACGATCATGGTGCTGCAGGCTCATTTTACACAGAATCCGATCCACAGATGCCAACACACGGATGGGCTGCTGAGAATCAGCCTGTGTTTCAGCACGAATGGCAGACTCCTGGGTTTGACGAGTACTTCGCCAACGGAGTGCCTGACGATCAACAAGTATTCTGGAATCAATTCGAGCCTCAGACCCAGGGTACACCGAGTCGACAGCTGACGCACCATACCGAAGGGTTTCCCAGCGAGTACGACTTTGGCGATGCAATGCCGCCACAGAGCGCCGAGGAGAATGGAGAGCTCCACTACCGCGAAGAAGTCTATGCCGACCACATCGGACACTTTCCTTACATGGAGTCTGTCATTAGCCCTACGGAAGCATCTCATCCACAGAATGGCATAGGGAACGCAGAGAGTGCGAGTTCCCACGCAGCCACAGCTGTCGACTCACGCACCACGTCGGCAATGACACCGGCCGTACTTCAGCAGATATCTACACCAGCCACGCAAAGCCCTTACCTCGCTTACCTCGACTCCAATGGCACTGACGCGATCGACGACTTCATTCGTACAGGAGGAGACTCGGAGCCAGCTGATACCAGTGAGCCAGTCTCCTACGACAGCGATGAAGAACGAGAAGAGGAGACGCTAGCCAACAAAAACGCTTGGCACCCTCGGACTGCCCAGCCAGCTGCAGCTGGAGCAATGCAAACAACTATTGCGCGACAGAATGCAGCAACACATGTCACAGTCAAGCTTTATAGTCAGACTACTGCCTCGAAGCCAGTTACGATGGGTCACACGAAGCAGGACGCCCGTCCAGTGCCACAGCCTTTGGCTGGCAGGAACAAGGTGGCAGCGACAAAGCGTCCTAAGCCGAAAGCGCCAAGCATTATACAATACATGAAGGCAGCTCGCGCGGCGAAGAAGGCGCAGGATGCGTCACAGGAGGCACCGGGTCAGACGGAACCTCGAAAGACGCAGGCTCAACAAGCGAGCTTTGAGCAGTCATTCCCCCAGCAGGCGACTGCCGAGCCGATCACTTCCACAGAAGCAATTTCTCGGCCGGGGGCGTCTAAGCCAACAACTTCCCATCAGCCGACAGCTCAACAGGCTATGCCTCAGGCGCCAACGACGATGCATCCGCAACCAGCAGCCAACTTGAAGAAGCGCAGCAGGGCGGGTGAAAATGAGCCATCCGCACTCAAGGAGCTGAAGAGGAGGCGTCTGGACGATGAAAGCCGACCAAGAGCATTCAAGACTGCGACGAGGAAGGTAACCGTTGTTGCGGGACCGAAGCCCAGGGTGGTTGGCGCGCCAGCACAGATCGCACCCTCATCAAATTTGTTATCCATGGCAGGAGATGCTGGCCAGAAGCAAGTCGATGAGACGCGTCAGAGTCCGGCTGCAGTCTCGATCTCGAGTAATGATTTACCTCACAAAGCTCCTAGAGCTCCTTCAGCTAGGCAGGAGGTGCCTCACGGCAACGCAACGGTGACACAAGAAGAGGAGACAGTTCAAGGCACCGAAGACACTGACTGCGTCAAAGTCACTGTTGAAGGTAAAACTCTGCTCAGATCTGGTGTTTTGGACGACGAGAAAGATCATACGGAGGATATGAACGGCGTGGAGCCAGCCAACGGAGAGAGCAGCGTCGTGGGCGGTGAGCCTAGCTCCACAGTTGATCCTCGTGCCGTGCCTGCGATCCTTCATGCAGATTTTGTCAGCGTTAGCACCGGAGAGAAGAGTGTCATGGAAGAGCTGCCAAATGTCGGAGGAGTTCTTGCGCTACCCCAAGGCGGCGCCGTGGATGGATGAGATCAACCACGCAGCCGCATTCAACCAGCTGGAGACGTTCACCAACAGCGCGTTCAGATTGCCGGGAGCTGCGAGCAATTTGGCGATCGATCCACCGAATGAGTATCGTGCGATCCTGGAGAGGGAGATGCTGGGCAACAGACGCCCCCGGCGCCAGGTACTTAGCCACAACAGTACGTTTCGGCCGCTTTTGCTTGGAGTTTTGGATGTTTGCTGTTGCTTTGGGGATTCTGTTAGCATGACTTGCATGGCCACAGAGTGCTGCGACTGTTCAGATCTGGTTTGACTAGAGCTGGAATACGGGGTTTTGGCGTTTTATATTGCTTGGATATGATACTGTGGTTTTATACGACCTGCTGGCGTTTGGAACCCCGAGATACCCTTGCTGCTTTGTGTTGATCAATGAAATGTATGACAATGGAACAATGAACGCAGACACTTCGCTGCAAGCACTTGATCCTATTTCCCGTCTCGGACGATAGTTGCACAACATCTCGCTTCGTGCTTGATCACCCTGTCCTGACACATGGCTACAATGTGTTTCCTCTCAGTCGCATGACATGAAGTGCAACCCCCTTGCTCGCACTTCGACCCGACGTTGAGCCACGCACTATACATACCACTGCAGACCACGCGGGAAGGAGCTATGTAGCACGAAGCTCGAAGGTCTCCATTGGATGATGTGCCGGAACCCTCTTAGCCCTTAGTACAAAGTGGATACGATTTTCTGCAACCATCCGTTAGTCTGCTGCGGTTGAAGGCCAATCTGCTGCTCGCTGTCACGTTTCGCAAAGCACTTATTTGATTCTTGTTGTTGAGGATGAACCGGGAGTTTCGCTCTGAGCGTTGTAGATTTAGGTAAAAGAGGTGGGTGCCCTGATTCTGGTGGGGATCCTACGGCCTGCGTACGACCGCTAGTCGGTGGGTGCCATTGGCGAATGAGAGTCATGGGATTCGCCGCCAAGTTCAGCCTCAAGTTCAGCTTTCGGTGTTTGCTTGCCTGAGGCATCATACCTCGATTGCGTCTCTGGATTAACGTTGCCCAGAGGATGCTATACTTTCTTTTTCAAAACTGGCGAGGACACGGATCGGCTTTGATCTTTAACTCACAAGCGATCAGATGGGAAGCTGATTACTTTAGCACGCCGGTTAAGGCGTAATCTAGACCCTGTTCTAGACCCCATCGTTCTTGGTGTTTAGCTAGACAAGAGGTGATACCACCTCGACTCTGAAGCCAACAGTCTTGCAAGGCCACACCTGGAGGCAGAGCCACAATTCGATGCTGGTCCCAACCAACGCCCCACCACCCAAAGAATGGGCCATCAACCTCACCCTCAACAAATCCTCTACCATATCCAACAACTTCCTCAAATTAACCTTCTACTTCACCCTCTTGAGCCCGTGTGATGAACGCCCTCTTCGCTACAACTGCACCTTGACCATCATCGAAGAGAACGGTAAACCAGTCGCCAAAGGTCTCCCACCACCTCCCTCTTCTTCCGCACACTGTGCTGATCTCGACAGGCATGGAATTCCCCTTCATCCCCTCCATCGCCAACGAAGATGGTTTCACAACCCACCAGATCATGGGAAACCAATGGACTGCTGGGAAGGCAGTGCATGTAGATGTCGGTGAGGATGATGAGGAGGACCTGATCCAGTTGGAAGACGTTGTGTTGAAAATTTTCAGGGGAAAGTGTATGTGTAAGGCGAGAGTTGTGGGGGACGTATTTACTACTGAGGATTGGGATGAGAGGTGATGTGCACGTGGTAAAAGTGGCTTGCGGGGATAATCGGGAACCGTCAGCGAGAGCTGGAAGAGGGAATGACCACGCCTTCACCTCAATCAAAGTATGTGCCTTGACCCGGATCACTTGCAGTTAGAGAGTCCGGTCGTTGAATATCGATTGGAGTCGATTTTTGTTGGCTGTCGTTGCATTTGGTCCAGCCTGAGCAATCCCATGTCCTACATTTTTAGTGGAGACTTCCTCTACCATATGCTTCCCAGTCGCGGTCGTATCTTACAACCCGTCGTCCATGCCGTCTGTCTGTAACTCTACACTTTCGCCCAAATCGCTGCCAACGCTATGCATAAATCCAGAGCGGAGTTTCGTCAGGTCATTCAGTCGCCGAAGAAGTCGCTTATCACATCCGCCCAGCCACCACCTCCTCCACCGTCACTTCCCTCGCCACCCATGCCGGGAGGCGGTCCATCACTTGGAGGTCCGCCAGAACCTCCACTACCCCAAGGATCGTCATCCTCACCCCAAACATCGTCCGCGCCAGCCCTGTTCTCCGACTGTTCTGGCGATTGACCTGCACCGAAAGGCTCGTTATTCGTTGGACTTGCATCGTCGCCACCGCCTCTTTGTCCTGCGCCGCGCTGCATCGCTTCGTAGCCAGCCATGGTTCCAGCGCCAGCGATTGCTCCTTCACTTCCCGCCCCAGCCGCACCACCAAGGCCACGGCCGGCAGTACCTGCAGCTCCTTCTATAGCACCGGCTCCTTCAGCAGCCCCTCCTGCTGCCGCACCGCCTTCTGCTGCGCCTCCCCCCATAGGCCAAAAGATCGGCATAAAACCTCCTCCGCCACCCACGGACGAGTGTCGTGAGAAGTAGTCGAAATCGATGCTGATAGCCGTGGCCAGCATGACCGCCCTCTGATCAAGGGTCATGGCCGCTGCTTCTCTTTCGTATCTCGCCACCTCTCGACCAGTAGCATCTTGCAGAGCGGAAGTCTGCGCAGCGCTGTCCATCCTTAGAACATACACGCCAGTATCAGTGAAGAGCTCCCTTGCAAAGCCGACGAAGTTGCGGTTGACGCTGCCGATTGTGCTTTGATCTTCAGACTTGAGCGTGAAGTCCCAGGAGAGAAAAGGCTCATTGACATTGGCGAACTGGACCATACCAGCTTCGATAGCTCGATCGGGCGCTTTCGACTCGGTCAAAGCCATTGTGTCGGAGATAGGCTTCTCTCCAGACGCAAGTCGTAAATTCTCATCTTTAGGGTCTTCAAGTGGCCGAAAGGTGAACAGATCATACTTTCGCCGCAGAGGTGCCCATACCTGTTTCGCCTCACCGATGACACGCATCTCCTCTAGCGTAAGTGGTGAAACCTGTGATAGTGCTCTTGGGTCTACTGCAGAACTGGCTGAAGTACCCTGGAGTGCTGTCGATGTCTCCGTATCGGTATAACCGCCCTCCGGCACGGGATCGTATACCCTGATACGACTGTTGATGTATGCAAACGGCCTATGTATGCGCAGCACTTCTCTTTCCTGCCGATCGAAGATGTGTGTGGTAAAGCTTCTGTGCGTCTTGAACATCTGCCTTGCGAAAGCACTACCGAGACCGTGATCTTTCTCCGCGATGTATCCTAAGGTCTGGCCCTGACCATCCATGATGACGTATTTGTTCGCTTGCTCGAAGCCAGCGATAACATTCCACATCTCGATCTGTCGCTGGATAACAAGACTGCTATTGCCAAGGATCAATAGTGCTGGATGATGGCGAGAAAGGACGCCATTCGGATCGTCTGGGATGTGTACGTCGGTGACCAGATCTGAGCTATCGGACTCGGCGAGGGCTGTGGCGAGCTGTGCATTGCGTCCAAGCTGTTGCTGCTGTTCTTGCTGCTGTAGTGCTTCACCTTCACCCCCCTGCATGGCTCTGTCATATCCATTATGCTCTGCCCCATCTTTCTTCGGCTGCCCTGGCCGTGATGCCCGAGGACGACTTCGTGGTGGTGGCTTCCGCAGCCATCTTCGGTGGGATAATGGTGCTACTTCTCTGGGTAGTGTTCCGTGTACTCTACCTTGTAGCAGACCAGCTTGCCTGGAGGTCGATACTGCTCTCGGTAAGCGGAGCGACCACCGTGCTGTAGACATCCTGAATGATGGACTGACCAGTTGATGTTCCGGCGTGAAAGTGAACGTATCTTTAGACAGATGCTTCACATGCAGGGATCTTCGGATGGTCGGACCGAGCTCCGTTTCTCTCTGACCAAGAACGAACTATCGAACATATTACTCACTTCGGCATGTGGATGTGCATGAGTAAATTCTACCGAAGAGCCAATAATTTAGGCGGCCGAATCACTTCAGGCACACAGGAGGTGTCGTATACCGGACCCTCTCCAGCTCTTGAGCAACTTCCGGTAGAAAGACATCTCGCCTTGAAAATTCATCGGGTTTCATCTCGATGAGCAATTCCGAAAACGACGTGCCGAACAGTTATTACTTCTGCTCAAAACACAAGCATATTTCCGACACGATAGTGCCTGAACTAATGTCTTGCTAAGAGACAGCTGAGATAGCTGCTTCGTCATCAGACACCACAATGTCGTGGCTATATTGCTTAGCCACGACCGGAAGGATGGACTATGTGACAGTCCCTGACGAACATTTGTCGAACGGCAACCCTGCGGAAGTCACTGGAGCAGGCAAAATCAACGCCACCACAAACGGACAAGCAACCACAATTTCACCTCAGAAACCACGAAAACGAAGACCAAACTATAACTTGATTCACAAGAAGCCTTTGCCTCTCGAGGCATACCCATTACCAGCTTTCCACCCCACCAATCCAATCTCACTACTACGACTGGCATACACATACTTATATCAGCTGGTCTTGCCACCGTCATCACACCCGGCAGAGCTATACATTGGCTACTTCTCACCTGAAAGCAGGTCTGTCCATGTTACCGATCCTAAACATGCCCGAGCGTTATGGGAAATGGGCTTCTTCGGCAAGGGAACGCTCAGCAGAAGTGAGCCGAGCTGGCTAGACCGGGAGAAAGCACAGCTGAAGGCGAGTCGACTGGGAGGCGGAACTGCGGAAGAGGCCACTAACAAGCGCAGAGCTGAACGTAGAATGTTCAAGCTCGAGCGTGCGAGAATAGAGGCTGAACGTATTGAGAAGCAGAAGTTGGTCGAAGAGGGAAAGCTGGATCCCTCTGTGCTTGAGAACCTGGAGACTGATGCCGCAATTGCGAAGAGGATCCTCGAGGAGCACAACTCTGCCCAGACTGAGGCAAATATGAAGGACTTGGATCGAGCTGAGCCAATCGGGACGAACGATGAGCTGGATCAGGATCTTGACAATATCGAAGATCAAGAACACCTGCAGCTCACTCTAGAGGAAGCGTTCTTTCTCTCGTACGGCCTCGGGGTGCTCTCGATCCGCGACCATTATCCCACAGCGGGACCACACGAAGCATTCACCAATGAGCATCTTCTGACTCGCTTTTCAAACCACAGCACCTTTCCGCCACAATCACCAGCCTGGGTTGTTCCGCCAGATAACCAATTCCTACTCAACTACGTCGTCTACCACCACTTCCGATCCCTGGGCTGGGTTGTCCGGCCAGGCGTGAAGTTCGCAGTTGACTATCTTCTATATTTCCGCGGTCCAGTGTTCTCTCACGCAGAGTTTGCTGTGATCATTGTGCCCTCATACACAGCCCCTTATTGGAACTCAGAGCACGGAGCCAAAGAGAGACGAGTCAAGCAGACCAATGACTGGTGGTGGATGCATTGTGTCAATCGAGTACAGAGTCAAGTACTGAAGACATTGGTCTTGTGCTATGTTGATATACCAGCACCAACAGCCATCAACGCCGCGCAGGAGGACGTCGGTGCTTTGTTGAAGATCTACAAAGTCAGAGAGTTCGTGGTCAAAAGATGGGTGGCGAACAGGCAGAGAGACTGAGCCTGAGGACTACTGATATTAGTTGTGAAGGCCACGTGCGCATGCGAAAAGGCTTGGAATTACAGGCGCATGAAATTTTGTACGACAAGCGCCGTTCTTTGTTCGGTGTTACAGTCCTGTCCTATCCTGTGCTTACGATCGAAGCACTGGAACAGCTATAGCTATCACAGCCACCTCATTGCCTTTGGAAGTCAAAGGCAGTGGGTGTGTGATAATTTTTTGGTAGTGTTTTTGGCCCTCAGATGCGACTCGTCACGTGCAGTCGTCACTCAGTGGGAACAAAGGGATACGCGGATCTTCTCAAGCTTGGCGAGAAGAATGATTACATTCGCGATCTGGAGAACGATGCCATGCGTGGCATCCTGCGTGCGGAGTGTCCTGTAATGTAGAAGATTGCTTCGTACTTGTCCCTAGGCTCCCGGCGAAACTTCGGAAGGGCACCAGATAATAGAGGAACTATGCCAAGGGTCGTCTGGCAGCGTATGGGGATGCGTACCGTACGGATCTGGATAACGTTAAGCCGCCACTTCTGACCAAGGCGTATGCGGCGCTTCAAGATGGCTCACTTTCGGAAGAGGGCGCGGAGCCGGATGCGACGACGAAGTGAGTATTGTATCCATCTGGATCTCAAAGTCTGCTAACCAATGTGTAGCATCATAGCAGGAACAGACACCACAGCTTCGACTGCCACGTTTGCAGCCTGGTACCTGTCCAGGAACCTCGAGATCGAACAAGCCTTGATCCGTGAAGTATCTGCACTGCTTAGCGACTTCGACGTCGGAAAGCTCAGAAGCTTGCCACCGTGAGACCAAGTCATCAAAGATGCTCTCCGTCTGTGCCATTCAGCGGATTAAGGGCTCCCTCGTGCCGTACCTGCTGGCGGTGTCACGATTGCCGGCCACTACATCCCGAGTGGAGCAACAGTAGCAATTGCAGCGTACCCCATGCATCGAGTCCGATCTGTCTGGCCTGAACCAGAGAGGTCCGATCCAACGATGGGAGAATACTGCCAGAGACGTGAAGGAAGGCTTTGTGCCGTTTGGAGCTGGGAGCAGAGTGTGTCTTGGCCAGCACTTTGCACAGCTGCAGTTACGACATGCTCTGGCCAACTTTTATAGGACTTTTAGTGAGGGGTTCGTGGCATCGAAGGCTGAGGGGTTCGGTGAGTACAGCATGACGTCGATATCGTTTTTGGGGACAACGTTGAAAGAGAAGAGGTG
Organism: Mycosphaerella arachidis; assembly: GCA_001297265.1. Lineage (NCBI taxonomy): Eukaryota > Fungi > Ascomycota > Dothideomycetes > Mycosphaerellales > Mycosphaerellaceae > Mycosphaerella > Mycosphaerella arachidis. The sequence continues at coordinate 555,859 of LIHB01000006.1, forward strand.
TTTGTCAGAGAGGAGTGATAACAGTACGCTGAATCGCGTGCTTACTAATACGTGATTCATGCGCGTCGCGTTTTACATTGCTGCCTGTCTCAGCTGTCTCACATTGAATTATCAGCACAACTCCAACTATGCCCAATGCCCTGGCTATCATGGATGGCTTTGCCGCTGGCATACAACCCAACTCCGCATATCGTCACTCCGAGCAGCGAGATCGCGAAGTTGACACATGTCAGACTGCTCTTCCGCCAATTCAAGAACCATCCTCCACGATTGATGTACAGCCAGTAGAGTCCGGGCAAGCCATACGTGAACCAAGAGGCAAAGAGCGAGGAGATCAGCGACAGCAAATCGTTGAAGACTGGAATGCTTTCGGCAACGATGAACGCGATGATCCACAGCACCACAATGATGCCAATCCACGTCCCGACGGCGAGGAAGGTCGTCTTGCCCATGTGCTTGGTTCCTCGAAAGATGCGGAGATAGATATATTTGGCTGCGACGTGAGCATATATCACTCCGGCGATGAGAATCTGAGGGACATCAGCGTGGTACCGCAGTGATGTTTGAGCGTCACTCACAGTAGGCAAAGCAATGCCATACGCAACTTTCTTCACGACTGGCGAAGCGCTTCCTAGTGCTGGGCTCTGGACATCCGGTCCTGCGTAGCGATACACCACAATCGCCACGACGAGGTACATGCTAATATCCCAAGCTTGCAAGAAGAACAGTGCCTTGGGAAAGTCCTTCGGATCTTTCAGCTCCGACATGAAAGTGAAGAATGCCACATGTCCCGTGTATGCGAATACAATGTTCGCGACACTCAGAAACGCGGAGGCGAACGGCACGACGACAGTCGTCTGTACGATCGGGTCTGGCCGTTCAGTTCCCACGCCAATCATTGTAATCATGACCGCCGCGAGAATGGAGAGGAAAGCTGCATTTGTCAGTAAGTCCAAGTCTACAGGAATCTGCTGACGTACAGGCGATGGACAGGTATGAAACATTCTTCAATGTCCTTGGGAGCGTGAGCAAAGCCAGCACGATCGTGCCAATCACCGTCCAAACGATCGTACAGGTCGCATGTCCGGTAATGGCGTTCAAAGCGATCGAAAATGTCAGGACATGGCTACCCATCCCGAAGATCAGGAAGATCACCTGAGCAGCACCGAAAATCTCCCTCCCAACTGCACCGAACCAGATCTCACCAACATCTGCCATGTTATGGACATGCGGGAACACTTTCTTGAACTGGTACATCGTGTAGCCAGTATATGTAGCAATGATACCAAGCCCGACAATCAAGATGATCCCAGGAACCAGCCCGATTCCTGCCAGCACCGATGGCAATGATAGGATGCCTAAAGAGATCGTCTCTGCGATCATGACTATCGATGCCTGCCACCACGACAGAGTGCGGTATTTGACCGCTGAGTCGGACTCGTCGCCAAATGGGTCACCAGAGTCGTACTTGCTGCTTCTTCGATGCCCATTGTATTGTGGAAGCGGGTCGCCATCATTCATTTTCTCTGGGTCTTTGACTATGCTGTTCTCCCTGTCCATGGATGGCTTCTCGCCATGAGCCGATTCGGTCGCATGGTACGACATTATGTTCACACCTCTGCGAAGGATCAAAGGTCCGCAATGGAGGTGCGAAATGGACGATTGCGCACAAGAGCATGCTACTGGATCAAGCATAACAAGCATACTTTGTTATCCTTACCGACTCCTCTTGAGCGCGTACGTGGCGTAAAGTACAATTGCTTAAAATTCAGGTACGCGACGACTCTCATTCGTTGCATAACGATGTATGGCTCGTGTAACCTGTGCGTGGTGGCGTTTGAGCCAAACACCAATAGTTGTGACGTCGACATTCTGTTGAACACACAGCTTTAGGAGGGGATCTTCACAGCTTTGTATCTGATTCAGCATCATTGATAAACTCACTCCACTTATGCCGCTTAGACGAGACGTACTGTACAGGTTCCTGCAATGACCGATTTGGTGTTAGTGCTATTAGAGCATCAACTGGATCTGCACTATTTATTCACATAAGTTGTTGCAACCACTGGTGACTGGGGCTCGGAGACGTTTGCTACTACATCCGGAAAGTATGGACCTCGACGGTTGCTCGCACTGTTGACCATCTCGATGAAACAGCGCGTGATGATAGGGATCCTAGTCGAGGCACGCAACCGTTCAATTCATCAAGGATAGCTTCACGCTTAGGATGACGGTAATTGCAGGCGTCCTCGAGCGTACAGACAATGTTCATAGCTGCAAAATTTAACTGTGTAACATCTAGACCGATTGCAGCCGCCACTGAATGACAACACGACGGTTTGACACGGCATTGACTGTTCGCACGGGGTCGAGGATGCGCAAAGAAAAAGAGTGACAGGTGGGACTGTGGGCATGACTGCATGTTTGCTATGTTGACCAAATACGCAAACTTGATGGCGAACATTCGAATGCCTGCCAACGAAACACGAGTCGCAGAACAATAGCGTCTATCGACACATAGCCATGGCAGACGATCAGCACGCATACACAGTTGCAGACCTCTTCCTGCAAGTCCTTGCAGAAGCAGGCGTGGACTATCTGTTCGCAGTTCTCGGTTCCGATCACGCCAGCATCATTGAAGCATATCAACGGCGACAGAAGGATGCTAAGGTATGGCCGAAATTGCTCCACTTCCAACATGAGGTAAGTGAAAACATCCTTCCTCAACGACGCTGCTATTGACAGCGCCAGTTCGTGGCCATATCCGCCGCAGACGGCTACGCCAGATTGAGCGGCAAGCCGCAATGTGTCATAGTACACGTCGATGTCGGGACAGCAGCTCTCGGTCAAGGCCTGCACAATGCTTCGAGCGGACGTGCGCCGATGCTTGTTTTCGCCGGACTCGCGCCTTATACCCTGAATGGAGAACTGCCAGGGTCGAGGTCGGAGCATGTACAGTGGTACCAAGATGTGTCGAGCCAGGCTTCGATTGTGGCGCCTTATGCCCGCTACTCGAATGAGATCAAGGCGACGGAGCATGTCAGGGTCATGATGAAGCGATCGCTGTTTATGGCCTCGACTGGGACGCCTGGTCCGGTGTATCTGACTGCGGCGAGGGAGACGCTCGCGATGAGAGTCAAGGACAACCTACTCAGGTCAGAGGGAATTCTTCCCGGTATAGCGACATGTCAACTTGCAGGCCTCCCACAAGACGCAGTCGACCAGATTGGTGCAGCCCTTCTCTCCGCCAAGAAGCCACTCGTCATCACAGGCTACCTCGGGCGCAATCACGCTGCAGTACACCATCTCGTCCGCCTCGCTGATCTTGTCGGAGGTCTCCAGGTGATCGACTCTGAGCTTCAAGAAATGTCCTTCCCAGCACGACATCCGGCTTGGACTTGCAGAACCACTGGCGCAGCCGCTGCTGTTCGTGACGCTGATGTAATACTGGTACTCGACTGCGATGTGCCGTGGATACCAGTGAAGGCCCAGCCTTCCGCAACGGCCCACATATTTCATATTGACATCGATCCGAGGAAGGAGCAAATGCAGCTTTTCGATATTTCGGCGGAGGCTTCGTTTCAGGCGGAGTGTGAGATTGCTTTGCAGCAGCTTTACGCTCATATCCGGGGCCATAAGTCATGGTCAGAACGAGTTTTTGGAATTGAGAGTAGGAGGCAGGAACTGATTAAGAAGCACGCCGAAGGTATTCGGGCCCTCAATTTACGAGCGACACCGCGTGCAGACGGCACCACATCGATCGATGATCTTGCTGCCTCTCTGAGTCGCGTACTGCCTGAGGACGCTACGTACGTTCATGACGCTGTCACAAATACCATTTCGCTGATGGAGCAACTTCGCCTCGACAGACCTGGCAGCAGCCTCAGCAAAGGCGGCAGTGGCTTAGGCTGGGCCGGCGGCGCTGCAATCGGGGTCAAACTTGCTCTTGACCAGTACGACGTCAGTAACAGACCGCGTGTCGCGCAACGCACGACAGATGAGGCTGGAGCATCGAGCAGCATTGTTTGTTGCGTGACGGGGGATGGCGCTTTCATGTTCGGCTCTCCTGTGTCGACGTACTGGGCACAGCACCGTCTTGGCACTCCGTTCTTGACCATTGTTCTCAACAACGGAGGCTGGAAGGCGACTAGGTCTTGCATTGACGATGTACACCCAGACGGTGTTGCGGCGAAGATGACCGATGCGGACTTCGACATTGCTTTGAGGGAGGAACATCCTGACTACGTTGCCGTGGCCGTTGCTGCCTCGAGCCATAGTCTCTGGGGGAAGAGGGTTAGCAAGTCGACAGAGCTAGAATCTGCAATCCGCGAAGCTTGCCGCGTCGTCTTCGAAGAGAGGCGTGGCGCGCTGCTAGAAGTCGTCATAAATTGATTCTGCCAGCAGGGTATCGTGGAATGGCTGCAGTTAAACATCGCTCGTCCTTACCCAGAGTCCCAAAAAGTCATGCTCTCACTATCTAGTATCTCGTCAATCATGTCAACGCCACCTTCGCGCCACTAATCCTAATCGTCGCGGTATACAACGACCTGCCTCCATTGTTATTGGCATGCAACACAATCTTATCACCACCTCTTGTGACATCCGCGCCTCCAGGTGCACTCAACCCACCAGTGCCAGTTTGAATCAGTGGCGTCGCACTTCGAGTATATGGCCCAGTGATGGAGCTAGCGGTGGCGTAATCCACGTTATAGTGCTCCGTCGTAAAGCATCCAGAGCTGAAGAAGAGGAAGTAGGTCGAGCCTGACTTTACCAGTGCAGGAGCTTCAAGGATCCCATCGTCGGAAAGTCCCCGGTGGTCGAGAAGGGTTGTGGCTTTGCCTTGAGCTGTGAGACCGTCGGCGGATACAGGTTGGAGGATCAGTGGAGTTGAGACCAGTGGTTCGACTGTAGATTATTAGCTGTTGGCAATCAATTCTGGTTCAGGCTTGGGGGACTTACTGGTGTTCTGGCAAGCGCCACCATGACCCAGAGAGTTTCCGTCAACTTTATACACAACGTATCTCTGGCCGTTGTCGTAGAATCCAGCAGGATCGATTGCGCCCCCTTCGCTGAGAGGGCAGAAGAGTGGTTCCGCTTGTGGCGTGTATGGGCCAAGGATGTTTTTTGAGGTCGCTGCTCCGACGCAGTGCTTCGAGGTGTCAGACGTCACGCTTGCGCTGTAGTACAAGACGAATGTGCCATCGTCCTGGACATGGATAAGTTGTGCATTCGTTGTCGCGCCCAATCTGTTTGGCTTACTAGGATGTTAACGTCTGGCGCCCACGTATTGGGCGAACTTTGTACGACCCAGCTTGGCAGGTTTGGGAGAGCATCTCTTTGCGTGCCGTCTGTGTTGTAAACCAGATGCCAAGTTTCAAAATCGTCGGAGGTGGCGATCTGGATGCGGATGTCGCTGCCGATGGTACGAGTTGCGAATGCATACCACTTGTTGTTGACTAGCAGGATAGTAGGATCTGCAATGATGAGTTATCAAGTCCCACGGGGCTGACAAAGTGCCTAACCTGGAAAGTTCTTGCCCTGTATCTTGGGTCCCGATATACTTCGTCTGCTTATGCTTCTTCGTGCTGCTACGTCCTCAGGGGTCACAAGTGGTGCACCAAAAGCTTGCTGTAGACATAGTCCTAGCAAGGACAGTGAGAGCCAGCTGATAAGCATCCTAATCAATACACCGAAGCCGTAGAGACGTTCTGTCCGGACTACGTACAGCAGGCGAGTCGCCGTGAAGAGGAATGCAGGTGCGGATTGACCGCATTCCAGGGCCCAGCAAGTCCATTATGTGCTCCAAGAGACTCCTTCTCATGGTTCACCTGGTCTAGAGATCTCCATCGTTGCAGTATCGAGGCCCGCACTTGCGTGCTGGTGGAAGAAGGTCGGACCTGATTTGGTTAGAGTGTTGACACATGCTCACCACTGGAGCAGTCGGTCACCATGCCACTAAGCAACGCACTAGTCGCCCGACACACCGCTAACAATCCGCGATTGAGCACATGCTGCGCAGAATACTGCGCGTTCCTGAGGCCCGCAGCTAGTTCCTGGCATCGCGTCGCCTCGAAGGAGGTGCCTCTCGGATGCCGTATGGCCATCTTCGCGCCTCGTGACGACAGCTTGTATCGACAGGTAGGGCACATATGATTGCGTGCTCGCGTCTACAAAGTGCAAGTTGACGTCGGCGTACTGTCGACTGACAGCATTCTCCAGATGAGGTGCTTGCAGCACAGTCCGCCGACCGAGCAGTCCTACCTCCGCGGTTCCGACTTTTAGCGTGCCTTGGCATATATCAGCAAAATATCGTGTTCTGTATCAAGGGCTTATTAGCCTTTATGGTATTACCATTGTCTACGAACACTACATTGACTATTAAGTTCTAATATATACTAATACTATATTAAATATTAAGTACTAATAGAATATACTAGCCTATAAGAGAGTAAAAAGCAGTCTTTTTTAAGAGAAAACCTATAGTATTAGTAAAAATTATTAATATTATAGACATTATTAACAATAACGCTAGTAGATCTACTATAAGTAAAAATTAATAAATCTTTAGATTAATTTAATAGACAGGCTATTTAGATATATAAAATAGCCTATAAGTAGCCTACTAATATAGTAAATTCTAAGTACCGTCTAGGCTTGTAAATACTACGTTCTTAGTATAAGGTAGGGCTGTATAATTAAAAATAGTGATAATAGATATCTATATTTGCCTATCTGCTACCACTGTATCAGTAAGAATAAGAAGTATAGCGCGTTACCGGGCGCGGAGAAAAGCTTTGCCGATACCGAAATGCCAGGCCGTTGCTGCGGCATTCGGCCCCCGCAGCAGTGTACATATTACCACACTAAGTAGGGTAGATCGCAGCTAAGGAGTATTGGCAATTAGAGTTGCAGATGGCGCAACAGGACCTCGTAAAGGACATGGGCTCTGCTATCCGTAACTTCTACCACTTCGGTCGAAAAGATATGTAACTGGGTAAGGTAGTCAGGAAAAGAGACGACGCAGGATTCTGGAATTATCGTGGACACATTTTGCCATGTTTCTGCCACAGCCGCTCCGACTTCATCGCCACGGACTTCTGCGCATTCTCCTTGCAATACTGCCACGCCTCACGCAGCAAATTTACCTTCGCGACCAGCCGAGTCTGATTGGTACAGTCTGTGTCTTTGCTTCCTCATTTGGTCGGCACAGGTACGGGCGGATAGAAAACCTGCTTTGTTGCGACGGACCGAGCTGAAGACGATGGCGGTCAGCTGTGAAGTCCTTTCTCTCGTTTGGATCTCGACTGCCGCAGAGATACCGGGGACGTTTTGTCAGATCGCGTCGAGCTGCTCACTCCTCCCTCTCTCCTGAGGCGCGGTGTAGCATAAGATAACAGGTCGTGGCTTGGCCTTCGCAGACGATGCAGAGAACTCTCGGCAACTTTCGGAAAAGCGCACCAAGCAGCCAAGCAGCCACGAGCGTAACGGCCTACGCCGCAGGGTTCGCCTCTCTTCCACCATGATATGTCACGAGCTCCACACTTGCACTCCCCGCGCTCACTGTGCCCATGGAGTCTGCAAACCTTTCTTCTGGGCCAAAAATGCATCCGACCGCAACTCGCAGCTGACAGCTTCTTCACGCCTGCTGCCGATCGTTGCTTCCTTTCCGGCGCGGAGAATGGGAAGGCCTCACTCTATGCGGCATTGACTTTGCATATACGAGCCCGACCCGACAACGCATTACTGACCTGGCTCCACCTCGAACCTTGACTTGTGCACACGATGGTGCTGGATGTCCAGAAACCTGCCGATGGCACCGGACTAACGGTCGAAGCGTGGGCGCAAGGATACATGTGCGGTAGTCTCATCATCATGGCCTGTATTGCCATCGCGAACATGCGCAGTCATGTGCTGCTGCACAAATTGATAGTTGTGGAGGTAAGGATTTTTTGGGCACGATTTTGCCTGCACTCACTCACCACTCATAGCTGCTTTTCGGCACGCTCCATGGAACCTTCATCTTCACCAGTGAGCGATTGGGTTGAACCTAGACATGCCTGTCTTAACACTGACGCGACTTCAGATCCTCCAGTATATAACTGGTATCTTAGGTGTGTGTCTCAAGCACGCCATATCGTATCACGAGTCGCCTGACCAAGACATCCTTGCAGTACCACGGCAATCTTCCTGAACATCAGCTGGAGTCTTCACAATGTGATTGCGTGGATGAAGAACAAGCCATTTCTCGGGCGAAAGACAAGCCTCTTCTACATTGGCACGGTCATCCTCGTCCAACCCTACTGGGTGTTGGAAATAGCAGCAAACTTCGTGAGTCATCACACGCTACAATGTACCGTACGAAGGTCACGCATTATGCTTGAACTGACACTGCATAGCTATTCTTCAGCGGGAAGAATGGCCTTTTCACCCATACCCGACCATACGAAGCTCTGTTCCGTGATCCGTGGTGGATCTTTACAACAGTCAACTTGTTCTGGAACATCAAGACGAAATATGAGTTTGGCCTATACGAGCTCGTGCGCGTCTCGCCACGCTTCGGCATTTTGCTAGGAGCCATGCTCCTAAGTATCGGCTTCGTCATTGTTGACATCCTCTCCGTCACGCACGTCATCGGCGGAGGCGCATTGCCGGACGGCATTAATCCGTTCTGGAAGCTTGCATTTGTCTTTAAATGTCTGTCTGATACTATGGTCCTGGACGATTTCAAGACCGCCCTCGACCGCCTCAAGCAGTACAAGATGAATCGCATGGGCAGCATAATGAGTGATGGTGTTCGAGGCGACTTCGTCGATGTCGAACAAGCCCGAGTGAAGAAGGCACAAGAGAATCGTGCCAAAGCTGAGCTTGAAGAGTACAAGACGAGGACACGGAATTGGTCTAAAGGCAACGACACAGACTTTCTTGACCTTGAAGCAGCGCTACGACTCGATGAGGAAGAACATGGCCAGCGCATCGATTCAACTATCTCTGGTGGCGGTCCCGAAGGCGGGTGAAGGCGCCTTTTCACCGCCGTCAGATCGACCCTGATCGGTCCTCTCCCCAGACTGCAAGGGGTCGCTCTCGTCGGCTCTCAAATACCTTGTCAGACTCACGCATGCGAGCGAGTTTGAAACTCGGCGGCAGGATGTTGATGCCCCAGAGGGTGGTAGACCTGTGCTACTCGGCCGTGCTATCAAGGAGACTTTTGCTCGGATTCGCCGAGGAGAAGCTTTATACCTCGTTTGCCGAAGACGCGTGTCTCACCTAGCTACAACGGCAGAGTGCCACCCGAATTCCTGCAACTTTGTGCCTGAGGGCTCAAGTACCAAGTGCTGCAGTAAGCAGGAGGGACAATGCAACGTCGTTGCGACGCGTTCAGTCTGACGGATCATGCACACGTGTGTAATCAGGCACGCCCGATGGCAACGATATCGACAGAATATTTGGACCAGATCCCAAGATCCTTTGCTTCAACGAGATATAATGTACAAGAACGTTCGTATTATGCTCTCGTGTCAAGAACAATCGCGCCTGTAGAAATCATACTGTAAGGCGCCTTCTCTCCGAGTTTCGGCCGGTGGCAGCCAATGTCGCACGAACGCTCTCGACGTCTCTTCTTCATCCATACCACAATATGGTAACCTAAAGTCATCAAAGTAGGTCATATCTCATCATGCTGTACACGCACTCAGCTGAGTGCTTTTCCCTTAGTCTCTCTGTGTCTTGACCGATTCAACGAGGACCATGTCACACCTCAATGGCCTCCAGGATTGCATACGCTTCAGTTCCGCAAAGTCGACAGGGATATTGGGAAGACAGACTCTGATCTTCTTCCTACCCGGAAACCCAGGTTTCGTCGAGTACTATCGCAACTTCCTCAGACATGTCCACGGCAACCTGCAGCATGTCGGCGTTACGGTCTATGGTGCTTCCCACATTGGCTTCGAAATGCGTCCGTTAGGTCAGGATGTCACACATGATCCGCCGTACAGCTTGCAAGAAGTCATAGATGGAGTAAAACATAAGCTCATTTCTGAAGCACGGAGAATACAAGAGGAATCGCAAACGTCTGAGCCTATTCAGGTTGTGCTCATGGGGCATTCCGTTGGCTCGTACATGCTACTCGAGATCATGACCTGGTGGCGGGCTCGTCCGGAAACGTCAGCACAGGACAACAGTCTTATGCGAATTGTGGGCGGAGTATGTCTCTTCCCCACAATCGTGGACATAGCAAAATCGCCTCGGGGTAAGGTGATGAGTGTACGTCTTCCCAGCATCATCCTCAGCCTAACCTTATGCATCCACTGACTCCCGCACAGCACTTCCTCGCCCTCCCCTTCCTCCCATTACTAGCCCAACTAGCCGCCCTGCTCCTCGCCTCCGTCCCCTTACCTCTCTGGAACTGGGCCGCCACTCTCACCCCCGGCGCCACTCCCTCACCCCACTACGTTGCCGTCACAGAAGCCGTCATCAAATCCAACAGCGGTATGTCAGCACGTCAAGCAGCGTTCATGGCCCATGATGAAATGATCTCGATCAAACACGATAAATGGCACCCGGCGCAGATCTGGGGTGCGAGAAGCGAGGCGGAGACTGAGCAAGATGTCCAACCTGCGAAGCTGTTCTTTTACTGGGGTGAGAATGATTACTGGGTTGATAGTGAGAGAAGGGATAGGTTGATTCGTGAGAGGGTGAGGGGTGGGGTGGAGATGAGGGTTGATAAGTATGGCATGGATCACTGCTTCTCCCTAAACGAGGAGCATGGAAATGTGGTAGCGGAGCAGGTCGCTGCTTGGGTTGAGAGTATTCTGTAGAAACCGCTTCATGCACCGCCCCATGACCCATCCTCCACCCAATCTCTTAATGCAGCCCTGTCCTCTAGCCTCTCCGAGCCATCGTCGTGCCAAGATTAGCACCCTTAGCTCGATGCGCTCCCCCTTTGCCTCCTTCTCCAGGTCATGCCTCAACCCCCATCGTCCTAACCCCACACTCCCATTATACAATACACCACAGTATCATTATGCCCACCCTCAATCTCCTTTCAATTGGCGAGATACGTGCGGCTCGCGTATATCAACGCAGCAATCAAGCAGCCTAGCATGAAGAGGAGAGTGGGCTGGAAGACCCAGCGTGGGATGTGGATGGCACGGTGGTGTGAATTCGGGTTCGGGGCGCCTTTGACTTCGCGCCGGACTGTTTTGAGGTCTGGCGGTGCGAGTGTGGTACGTGAGGGTGCTGGTGGTGGGGCGTAGAGTCCATGCAGGTTGGAGAGGGTGGAGAGGTGGGTGGCGGAAGCGGTGCCTCCTGGTGCCCCGTGCTCTTTTGGCATGTCCGCCACTGTCGCTGCTGCTGCGCTCGCTCGCTTAGTGGTTTGGAGTGGTGCTGACTGTCTTGGATGTTCTGTTTCGTGTTGTAGTTTGCAAAGCACTCTGGATGCGTTGGTGGTGCTGAACAAGTCTATGATGGTGTGGCTTTATGCCCTTGGTGTGCTGTGGACAGCGACGTGAGGTTGTAGTTGTTGGGCGCGTTCAAAAACAAACATACGGTGGACCCAACCATTAGCATTGGGACCAATGGCACTGCCCACATGCTGAGCATGTGCTGCAAGTGAAGTGCACGAGGGAAAGTACTCGACCACGTGCTTGGTGTGTTCCATTCACTTCATTGACCATAGTAAGGAGGACGCCATGCCTCCAAGAGATGACCTCGATTGCAGGACAGTGTCGTTTCGCGCGTCACTTGTGTGTCTGATTCGAAAAGCGTATTGTGACATCGTGTGATGACAAGGATCACTGCTTGTGTAGCGGCAGTGAAGTATTCCTGCTATGGGTGGGGGTGCATTTAAATTGATGCGGCATTCCGAAGAATTCCCTCGACAATTGTATCTCATCCCCAAGAAGAAACGACAGGACAGTAGCAGAGGATGCGTAGATTCGGTGAGGCGAGGATCGGTTCGGCGTGCGACTCTTAGTATCGACATTTTACAAGAAGCCAGCCTTCTCCAAGTCATCGTACACCTTCTTCGGCATAACATTGCCCTCCGCATCCTCCATCTCTACGACACCCTCCCCATCCAATCCGCCCTTCTTCTCGAGATCCTTGGCGCGATCACGCTCAAGCTTCTCCCACAGCTTCTCTGCTTCCTCAATCTTCGTAATCTCCCTGAAAAGTCCCGTGTTCTTCGTAATGCCAAGACATTGCAATCCATAGATGTGCCTCTGTTCTGAGAAGTGCTTGTCGAAGGCTCGTCGTCCCATGTATACGTAATTTCCACAGATCTCACACGGAAACTCGACACCGAGGCCGTGAAGTTTATACAGCCAGAAGGGAATGGGCTTGCCGTCCCAGGCGAGAGGAAGTTTGAGAGGGTTATAGATCTTCTCGCCGTCTGCGTCGTCTTCGTCTTCGGCTGCGCCTGTGGTGGCACCGGCAACTTCTTGATCTTCTGCGTAAAGCTCGGCGAGTTCTTGTTGCCGTTCCTTGTCAGTCATACCAGCTTTACGCTCGACATTGATTCTTGTGTCTTCTCGTTCGGTCTTCATGGTGGCGGCCAGCTTGCGCACACGATGTTCACGCTCAGCTACAGCCCGCTCTTTTAGCCGCGTCACAGTGTTCGATCCGTTGGCTGTGCCATTGCTGGGCGCATTCGACATGTCGGAGTCTCCTCCATCTTGTGCTCTCTGTCGTGCTTCCGCGTTCTTGAGGTGCTTCTTCCCTGTCAGATGTGCTTTGTAGACGTTGTCGTTTTTAAACTCTTTCTGGCAGTCCGCGCACCATATGCCTTCACCGGTGCCTTCTGTGACTGGCCCAGCCGAAGTCGCCGCATTCGACCGAGCTTGCACTTGCCATCCGGGCGCCTTGTCTGCTTCCCACTCCTGCTCAAACTCATCATCAAAGCTTCTGAACAGCTTCTCCAGATCCTCGAGCGGCTTCGTCTTGCGCAAGAATGACTCTAGGTACTGCGCCAGCGCTCCGACGTATGAGAAGTACTGATCTGTCATCTTTTGCTGCCTGCTAATGTTGCATTTGGGCGGTGTGAAGGCGTCGAAGTTGTCCAGGTATTGCAGGTATGTGAGTTTCCGCACGCCTTTTATGCCGGGCAGGTTGAGGTACTCCTCGTGGAGCATGGTCAGATCGAAGAACCGGCCGGAAGCCTCCTCACCGGTGAACATGGCATCGATGTCGCCTGCAAATCCTCCTGGCGGTCCTCCATCTTCCACTCTGTTGTATGCTCGCTCAAGGTTCTCCACCGGCTCGTTCGGGTATCGCTTGTGGTAGTCCTTGATCTTGCCGTACTCGCCGTAGAAGGTCGCGTATGTGTCGCCCGTGCTGATCGCCTGTACCTCTTGTAATCGCGCGTCTCGCTCGTCGTTGTAGATCTGTAGTGCTCGTTGCGACTGGCGTTCAATTCGTCCGAGGAAGTTTGCGATTTCGTGGTCGCGGATGAGTCGACTGCGGATCTGTGAGTTGTAAGTCCCGTTGTGGTGAAGTGTCAGTGATTGGTGTGTGTACACTTACGTGCTTGGGCTCCTCTCGCACTCGGTCTGCTATGGCCTGTTCAAGGCGTTCGACATCTTCGTGTATCGCCCGCAGGTCTTCGTAGATCATCGTGAGGAGCGCTGTCGATGCTGACGAGTCAATCAATTGCTTGCGCCCCAGCAAATGCAGGCGAGTGCGTCAGTAGTTGTTGAAAAGAATCGGTTGACGTCGCGGGAAGCTCTTTCTCAAAGTCGATGAAACTTGTGACACGGAGCTTCCGCCAAACTTTCAACGCGACCAAAATCACCACCATCTCCTCCATCTTGACTGATTGCTCCGCGATACCACCACAATACACACACACAACCCTCCCGCCGACAAGATGGCAGACGAAGGCATCGATCGCAAGGCAGAGGAGAAGATGGAGTTCTCCACCTCCAAGGAAGTCACCGTGGCGCCCACCTTCGAGGCGATGCACTTGAAGGAGAACTTACTACGAGGAATCTACGCATATGGCTACGAATCGCCCTCGGCCGTGCAGTCGCGCGCCATTGTGCAGATCTGCAAGGGCAGAGACACCATTGCGCAGGCACAGTCCGGAACGGGAAAGACGGCGACCTTTAGCATTAGCATTCTGCAGGTCATCGACACTGCTGTGCGCGAGACTCAAGGTACGGTTACATGAGTGAGGTGATGAAGAAGACACACTGATACTTGAATAGCACTCGTTCTGTCTCCCACTCGCGAACTCGCTACCCAGATTCAGTCCGTCCTGCTGGCGCTCGGCGACTACATGAACGTGCAGTGTCATGCCTGCATCGGAGGAACGAACGTCGGCGAGGACATCCGCAAGCTAGACTATGGCCAGCATGTGGTTTCTGGCACACCGGGACGCGTCGCAGACATGATCCGCCGACGAAACCTACGCACGCGACACATCAAGATGCTGGTTCTGGACGAAGCTGATGAGCTGCTCAACCGAGGATTCAGAGAGCAGATCTACGACGTCTACCGATACCTGCCACCAGCCACCCAAGTTGTGGTTGTGTCCGCCACGCTCCCGTACGATGTTCTCGACATGACGACCAAGTTCATGACCGATCCAGTTCGTATTCTCGTGAAACGTGACGAGTTGACACTCGAAGGCCTAAAGCAATACTTCATCGCTGTCGAAAAGGAGGAGTGGAAGTTTGATACCCTTTGCGATCTCTACGACACACTCACCATCACCCAAGCCGTCATCTTCTGCAACACGCGCCGCAAGGTGGATTGGCTCACGGACAAGATGCGCGACGCCAACTTCACAGTGTCAAGCATGCACGGCGAGATGCCACAGAAGGAGAGAGACAGCATCATGGGCGAGTTCAGGCAGGGCAACAGCAGAGTTCTCATCAGCACGGACGTTTGGGCACGCGGAATCGACGTTCAGCAAGTCAGCTTGGTCATCAACTACGACTTGCCATCCAACCGAGAGAACTACATCCACCGCATCGGCAGATCTGGACGATTCGGGCGCAAGGGCGTGGCGATCAACTTCGTTACTAGCGAAGATGTTCGGATTCTGCGTGACATTGAGCTCTACTACTCCACCCAGATCGACGAGATGCCGATGAACGTGGCAGATCTGCTTTCTTAGGCGCAGTTGGGAAGCGAAAGAAGATAAAAAAAATCGACACTAACGATACGATACCGATAGGCTTTGAAAGCCGCAATTGGTGTTACTTGGCGCAAGCGATGAAGTTTTGTGCTTTACGGCGTACGGCCACTGGGGATGGAAATGGGCAGATATGATGAGAACGTGAGTTGTTTCAAACCATGCCTTTCTACGAACATTACTGACCCTGCCGGACTAAGATTGCCTATTCATGACTCCTCCCACCGACGAAACTCGTGCCATGGATTTCCCATATCCTACTGCTGGGACCTCAAGGTGCGTCAATCGACCCGGGCTGCACTAACTATCATGTCGGTTTATGTCCTTCTGATGCTGTCGTTCGTGCTGATACATCAAGAATCAAGTCTGCCGAATTTGTTATCTCAGCTTCGTGTAGCGTGCCCGCTGAATTCCCGATTCTTTGCCAGTCACTTCGCGACGCTTGAAGTTCCCTCGTCTACAACGCTCTCGTGGCAGAGATCTAACCCAGTCATTGCAATCTTCGAGGATGCAGTGGACGAGGGTCGTGTGGGCGTAGTACTTTGGTGCGTAGTGGTCGCGCCAGTAGGGGTTGATTTGCACCTGGTCGGGGTACCTTGTAGCCTCTTCTGATGAAGACTTCGGTAGGGTGAACTTCGAAGCACTTATCGAGGATGAGGCTGAGGAGTTCGGGTGGGAAGGCTTGAATGCGGTGTGCTAGGTCGGCGGTCGTTGTCACGGTGTCACCAGCTTACGGCGAGGGCGCTCGTGAGACCGGCTCGACTTGCCCAGCCCTTATCGGTCGCGCGAGCTCTCCCGAGGAGTGCTTTCGTTGCACGCCAACGGTACTCCCGAGCTAGAGAATCGACCCTGCGTTCGAAGATGGGGAAATTTGGTAAATCTGTAACTTGACACGCTCGTAGTACCGTTCCTCGTTGTGTTCACGCCAATACCGTTTACTCCGTAGCTGGATCCGAAAACTTGTAAACCATTTGACTCTCGCTCGACGTACTTCAAGTTCGAAGAACTTTTCCAGGAGAAGGTTGAAGGAGTTCAAGATGCAAATTCTAAGACATGTGATACCAAGACCTCCTGCTGGCATGTCAAATGCATTGTTTCCCCGCAAATCCCCTACAGCCTCACTGTAGCTGACCACGACAAATTCTAACACACAACGGACAGCGATGAACATCACCTCAGACCTAAGACGAAACCGGCTCGAAGAAGGCTCCTAGGATAGATGAGGTCATGAGGCTCCGCTCGCAAGGCTTGGTAAAGACCCCGGCGTCCGGAAAGATCGCACATTTCGTTCGGCGCGCGCAGGGTGCAAGACTTCCCGAGGAGGAATTCAGGGACGGGCCTCTTTGTAAATTTGACGCTGAAGGGGCCAGCTCTGCCTCCTTTATGCCCAAAATATCGGACTGCCAGTGCAGAAAGTATTTTTCGCGGATAGAAATGCTGATGACGCTGTCGCGTAGGCTTGCCGCGGGAAAAGCGGTCGATGTGTAATTGTACCGGTGGTCTGGTCCTATAGGCTGTCGAGATTTCGGGCAATTTGGGTTTGAAGTCGGAACAGCCCTGTGCCCCGAGGATGTGGTGGAAGATCAATGGTGGTGGTAAGGCGTGGACTGGGATCGCGAGGGCGCCCATCCCCGGTGAGCGTTGTTGTATTCAAGTGTGAGCGTTGACTTGGTGGCAGGCTGGAAGTCTCTGCGTGATAGTTGCTGAATTGAAGCATGTCGTAAGTTGGTCAAGCATAAGAACAACCCACGGGACGGTGGATGACTGATGGGCGCGACTGTTCGCATTAGGCTTCAGATCTCTATCGTAAGAATGCAGCAAAGCTCAGCTGCTCTAGCTTCGAGCTTTCAGAGACAATCCAAACTGGCCGCTCTCGGCGGTGCAAGATGTGGTATCTCCTCCCTTGCGGCTGACATTAAATGCTCTCGCTCCTGTCAGAAAGAGTAATGCCCAATGCCCAATACCCAAGTTCCCAAAACGCCTGAATGCTCCTGTTGTGCGCTCTGCAGCTTCTCATTCTATTGCACCTTCTTCGCTACGCTCTCTGGTGGGCCATAACTCCTGTCATCTTTGCCTTCCACTTCAATCACCTTCTGCTCCATCTCTTTCGCTTGTCTGTTCCACTCTTCTTGGCTCATCTTGGTCTCCTTGTAGAACAGCTCCATGTTGGGCTTTCTGTAGCTTCCACCCAGTCTGTCCCAAAGTGTTGTGAACTGGCCGTAGTTGTAGTTGAAGTAAAGGTGGTGCATCGTGTGGCAGGCGGCGCCGTTGATCACTGCACTGTTCGCGACGTATTCTCCGTCGTGAATCATGACAGTCCAGATCTGGATGAAGGTGAAGAGCGCAATGTAAGCGAACTTCTGCAGTGGGAATAGGAATGGGAAGAGGTGGTACGGCACGCTCTGGCTGTATCCATCGAGAGGGTGGAAAGCGTGGCTGGCGTAGGGCGTTGGCATGATCCACTTGTGGTGTGGCTTGTGCAGCGTCTTGTAAATAAGGGGGTGGTGCAGACCGCGGTGGATCCAGTAAATGCAGAAGTCGGTAAACATGAGGAAGAGCGGGAACTGGATCCAGTTGTACCAGCTTCCAAACGTCTTCAGCAGAGGGTGCTCGAATCCTGGATTGGCGGCGCTATCGTAGATGAAGGAGTAGCCGCGGACTTCTGCAACGAAGAATGGCACTGTGAAGATGGCCATGATCGGTATCGATTCCATGGTCTGTCGGATTTCCATCCGCATTTGGTTCTTGAGGTACTTTGGATGTTGGAAGGTTGTCTTATCGAAGATGAAGACATAGCTGATGGTGGCGCAGAACAAGTATATGAACAGGCCAAAGATCCTGCGTTGCTGTTAGATCCATGCTACTCCAAGCAGCCTCCTGCTTTCCACTTGCCATGTAATAATGTATAGCGTGATGAACTGTCTCCAGATGTTGTCGCGATCCCACTTGCTCATATACGCGTAGTCGCTGGGTTGTATGCTGAACGACGAGCTCGCCGGCTGGTATTGCCAGCCATTGCTTGTGTATGGCCCTTCGTATGGTGAGGCATAGGTAGCATTGTCGGCGTAGCCCTTCCAGCTGGCAGCGGTAGTGCTGATGGGGGCGAAAGAGGTGACGGCGGAGGAGATTGGGAGGATGCTCGCGTATAATCGATCGAAGACGAAGGTATCGAGGACCTCGAGTACGACGTCCATTGTTGTGGTGGGCTCGGCGGCGGCGTCGCCTGTGTAATGGCGTGAGAGCTCCCTGAGCTTTACGCTTGTGTTCCCTGTCCGATGCCGTTCCTGGTGCTGCCGCTGGCGATTCGTCTCTGCGGGGATATAGCGAGCTGCTGATACAGGATGCAGGTCCAAGAGCGATTGGTGTGGTTTGAAAGCGAGTGCGAATGTGGTGTTGAGGGAGTGTGTTTTGGCCTGGACCCAAGGCCGAAATATCGAACCACTTTGATAGATTTCATGCGCCTAAGCAGATCAGGGTCCACCAGGCGTTTCGCATGGCCGCATTGATTGGTTGAAACAGAAGCGCTGATCTCTCTGTGCTCTGTGGCGCGATTGCTGACCACAGAAACCTCCCCACAAGTCACGGCGTTTCCCATCTGCCGAGACGCGATGTTATGTATTTCAGCAACAACTACGACGACCATATCATATGATCGCGTAGCAACGTTGACCCTCATCGTATGTTTGCCAAGTCTCATCTCCTGCGCGACAAGACCTGCCTGCCACGGGACTGACATCGGATGCAGACCCTTTAGCACCGAGGCACGTTTTGGTGAACGGGCATAACTGGCCTGCGCATGTTCGCATGCTCACCAACGGACGGCAGTATGTGGCGAGCGTGCTCTGTGGCTTCGATACTTCCATGTATCAACACTTCTCCGGGAGGCTTTGTGGACTTGCTTGGGATACATCTCGCAATCTCTCCACGAAGCCCGCTGCCGGGACGGTAACTTACATCACGTCTGCTATGCTATATACACCAACGCATCAGCAAGAACACCATCGAATCTGGGACGTGCTCGGCATCGACACTGGAACATCCGATGGACTGCGTGGCTAGCAGTGCTCATCTGGAAAGCATCCACTGCTGTAACCACGGGTGGCGAAACCAAATGACAGCAACAATGGGCATGTCCGAACAAACACGTATATCATTCGAATAGCATCCTACCAAAACCCTCATCAACGATACAGTACTCTCACCACTCCACCCCCAACATCCAACGAAGCATCCAAACCCCCAAACAACCGCTCCGTCGAATCCCCATTATATCCTCGCACCCTCCCTCCCTCCCTCCCATGTCACCACCACCTGTTCTCCTTATCCTCGACCATCTAATACACACTCGTCCCCGCCGGATAATAATGCACAATACTCTCATACCCCTGATGCCGTGGCTCGTCCTCAATCCGCAGCTTACAGCGCAATTTCTCGTCCTGCTCATTCATCTTCTTGAGCCATCGCTTCGTGCGCTCGGGGATACTGAAGGGCTTGAGCTCGACGGACTGCTTGCGGGACGGTGTGAAGGGCATTGTTGTGATAGGTGATGGGCGTGTTGATTGAGGTTGGTGAGTGGTGAGTGGAGTGGGATGTGTTTGGGTATGGTATGGTGTAGATGCTTGTTGCGTGCGGGTGTGTGGTGTCGCGCTCTGGTATGGCAAATGTAGTGCTTTATGCTGTATGATGTAGCGGAGTGCAGAATGCTTTCGATATTATGCTACTGAGTGTTGATATACCCTCTTCCTCCGCGCCGCCCCGGACGATGTTTATATATCATATCATGTTGCATACCACGTCATCCCAGGCCGAAGCTCTTACCTTGGTATCCGGGCCGCAGCATCACGTAGCACTTCTGCTCCTACATCGCTCATGAATTCCAGGCATCACCGCCAGTACTGCAAAGAGAAATCTCTCACACGACCACACTCCGCCTCAGCAGAATTTTCTCTCCATCAGGGCGAAGCACGAAAGCTATCATGCGACGGCACGAACCCCGAGAAGTTCACCGCTCCCAAATCCGACGCCTTGGCCTGCGTGGCGGAGTAAAACGTGCTTGGTATAGTCAATCGTGGCCAATGGTGGAGGGGATTGACTTGGCAAGATAATGACCATTTCATCGACACTGTCAGATGAACATCTCAAGGGCAGTACACTATCTATAGCTCCTGCGTTTCCCTTCTAAAGTGCCTAGAGGTACAGTAAGAGCCTAGGTCAAAAACGCCTAGCCATTCCATCATCTGCGTTCCCGTGGTATCTCATTTCATCGTCAGCATCAATGTCGCTGGCGGCATGCCTTTGTTCGCGCCTTGCCTCACTTTTGAAGTACTTGAATCCGTCTGCCTCCATGCTCCCAAACGCCATGCTGTGGAACTTTCGATATAACGTAATGGCTCAGCCAAAAGCAAGCAAGTCTCTGTGCTCTGCTGGGCCTCATGAAAAACTCTGCATCATCCAGGAGGGCTGCTCGATTGGCCAGGATAGTAGTCGCCCCCCCATCCAGCGTTGTACCCGTTCGGCAGGATAGTCGACACCGGCGGTAGTCGAAACGATTGATCCGGTGGTGGCTGATACGGCGATTGCTGCGCCGGACTGGCAGAGGGCTGCGGAGCTCTCAGCGAGAAAGGTTGGAAGGAGGTCGTGGTGGGTGCAGCTTGAGTCGAGGGCGCACGCCACTGCCCGGATGAGTTGGTGTGGCGTTGGGCGTAGATGGAAGGAGCGCTGTATGCTGAGCTGCCTCCGACGCCAGTGCGGAAAGGCGATCCTGGCCCACTGGCAGAACCACTACTCCCGAGCTGTTGTTGCGCGCTGTGGTAGCTACCGCTTCCGCTGCTTCTGCCATTACTGACCGGTCTGGTGGCGTTGACTGACTGCCTATAGCCGTCAGTTACTTGTCCTTGACCGGCCGGATATGAATGACGAGGATCGGGAAGGGAGTTCGGTGTGCTGGATTGTGCAGTGTTACCATCATGCGTACTCGGACCAGTCTGCTGTCTCTTGCCCGATCGTGGCATCTGCTCTTCCTCTTCGTTGTCGCTGAGCGTCAGATCTATCACTGAGCTCGCTGGGCGCTTATTGGTCTGCGCCACCGACGACATCGAAGGGGCTGCTGAATTGCCACGAGAGGACAAGGGTGGTGTGTTGAGCGGGAATGTTGAGTTTGTTGCCGGTGACAGCAGAGATGGGGTTGAGTATTGCATGGCAGCGCCTCCAAACGCCGGCTTCGGTGCTGACTGGTCTTCGACTATCTCGATCAGGTCGTCGTCAAAGTCGTCGTCGTATGATGCGCGGTTGTTCCTGCTCGAATGTGCTTGGTGCTTCGTGTCCTCCTCTTCCTCCTTGATCATTTGCCACTCTCCGTTTGGTTCCAGGTGAATACTTTCTATTGTGCTGGGAGTCTTCTGCAAGATCTCTTCGAAGTACTTGTCCACGCACAGCGACTCGTACGAAACGCTCTTGCTGCATACTGGGCAGCTCCATTGTGGCGCTTGATCTTGAAGCTGCAGGAACCACTTCGCTTCGAAACACTGATTGTGGGAGCACACTGTCGACCGCACTGGGGTTTCTATGCGAAGGGCTGAGATTGGGTCCTTCAGAGTCATTGTGACCGAGGTGGCCACAATATCGTCATCCTCATTGGCTTTCTGCATCTCTTGGAGAACTCTCTGCTTCGAGATGACGGCGCCACCGTGTCCACCTTTCTTGATGCGCTCGGCGAGGATGTCGGCGCTGATGTATTTGACAAGGTGGATGACAAAGGCATATCTCTTCGTGGTCAATGCGTAGGTGATGGCGAGTCGATTCAGGTACCCGGCATTCTTTCGCACCTTGTCAGTGATGTCGGCCGGCTTGGTGGATCCTGGTTTGTTTTTGAGGCCCTTGAAGTTAGCCTTCACATCATCATCGTTAACCTTGACTTCCAGCTGATTTGGGAAGGCGACATCAACAGCGGTCCATTGATTCATGCCAGAGCTCAGACCGCAGTAGAGCATAATCTTCAGGCTGGGATCTGCCTTCAGGCGGGCGACCTGGTCGGCGGTGAGCCGAAGGTCTTGTTTCACGGTGTGGCGATTCTGAGGCATTTCTGGCCCAACTGCATCAGTATCGTAAGTGTGCCTCAACACAGGGGAAATGGAAGGGTGATTACCGTGAAGCTCTGTGTAGCCAACGATCGTCTCCTGCACGTCGTAGAATGGACTTGACTTGAAATCTGCGGCTGATGTTAATTAAACCAGACCTCCATATCAACATGAAGCACGACTTACACCTGCCACCCGTAGGAAAGCGATTGTGCGCTGCCGGCGGTCTGCCGGGCGCCATTTGATTGTTGGTGTGGTATCCGTTGGGTGTTGTGTAGTTGCTGGAAGCGGCGACAGAGGTGCCGTTCGGCTGCGGGGGACTTTTCCCGTGGTTGGCGACTCGGTAGTTGAGGTCCTTGAAAGCGTTATCATCACCACGATTCACGATGTCACTGAGAACTGTCGCATCGTGTCAGCAGGTCGGTCCTCATCTGCGATTGAAGCAAGCTTTCTGCCTGCCGGCGTCGACCTCACTTTCTATGCAGCGCTTCTGCAGGACTGCCTTTGTGCCTGAGACCTGGTAGTTGTACGCCTTGCATATCTCCTTCAGATCGTTGTTGACCAGCAGCTTGATGCGAGTCTCGACCGATCCCTTCTGCTGCTGTAGCGTGTATCCCGCCGATGCCATCTCTCGCGCCTCGCCGCGCCTGCTGTGCTCGCCGTCGCGACTGGCCTCAATGCGGAGTGGCTCCTGCTTGGGTAGTGATTGCCAACACAATGGTACGCTTCGGCGTCGCTATGTCGAGGTGACTATGGTCGCGGATAGCTGGCGAAGTTCTCGTGGATGGTGATACAGTACGCCCTGGGGTTGGGGGGGTGGTGGCGTGGTCAAAGAAAGAGGCAAGAAGTGAGGCTCAAAGTGCATCTTTGCGGAAGGTGCGGCCTTTCAATGGACGGGCAACTTCTGCATCTGCTGCCTGCTCGTCATGTGTGAATGCAACGAGCCAACGCGATGTATAACGAAGCACGGCACGGGCGGGCGAGCGAGCGTGTGCAGCTATTCACGATAACATCAGCACCGCTGAGTGACTGGACCTCGCTGGCGAACCCTCGTCCCTTTGATCGTGCATCACAGGCTGGAAGCACGAAGTCAAACGCTTAGCCAAGGACTCCCGGTCCGCGCTCGTCACGCGATCTTTCTGGGTCGCGCCTGCGTCTTCGGCAGAACTAGCTTCGGCACTACCGCTAGTTAGCCCGACCCTCAGATCTCGTGAAGAAGTAATTGGCGTTCACGACTGTCGCCATTTTCGTCGCGTCAGCCACAGAGCACGTCACGATGGCGAAAAGCTCGAGGTCAAGCAGGCTGAAGAAGAACAATGCCGTGTTGAAGAAGAAGGTCTTCGGTCCTGTCGAGACTGCGAGAATCGAGCGCCAAAATGCAAAACTGCTCGAGCTTGCCAAGCAGCCGAAGGAGCATATGGAAGTCGAAGAAAGTGCGTCGTGCCTGCTATGACTTGATGCGGCCATGTTGCTGATCTGTACGTCCGTAGCTGTAGACGATTCCGCGAAGGCCAAGGCCACCCACGACGTTGACATGGACGAAGCGAATAAGCCAAAGAAGAGCCAGCGTGAGGTCAAGCGTCTGCAGGAGGCCAGGAAGCAGCGACGAGAGAGAAGTAGTCACCGCAAGCCTCGCAATCAGGTCTCGTTTCCCTCGCATCCGATGAAGAAGAGGAGTGGCAGCAAGCGATGAAACTGCGGCACTGAAGTGCGGGCGATGACCACAAGACAACCACAATATACGAGCAGAACCTTCAGACTGACAGCTGGTCAGTCAGTGCGCCGAGATATACGGCAGGAAGGCTGCGGGCTCTTTCTATAGAGCGCATTCGCGAAATGCGCGTGCGCTCGGGCTTCCGCAAAACAGCATAGCGAAAGAGATGTGTGCATTTAAAACCCGGTGGTGAGAGAAATTGACAGTCGACCATGCGATCGCGCTTCTGGGCAAACGAAAGACTCGGCAGGGAACAAGGGTGGTACGTGTCGCTCCTTCTGTCATCTGTACAGAATTGATCCGGTCTCTCGCTTCACCCATCACTCCTGCCTCAGTTTGCGCCGTCGTCACCGTTGCTGGCAACATTGAACACAGTCATTTGCGCAACTTCCAGCTATGTTTTCAGAGCCTCCCGAGCGCGATCCTTCTGCAGCTCGACACATGCCACCGGATGTCTCCTTCAGTTATTAGAAACCAACGTTGCGTTGTGCCGAGCTGGACTGCGCACTGTGCTTTGAAACCACGTGAGAGCAGGGCTGATAGGGCTCCATCATGCATAAGAATGGGCATACTTCCGCATCTGCACTTTGTTCGCTACCCTCAATTGACACCTCAGATCTCTACGAAAAGCCACACGACAATCATAGAGGAGCGTGAAGTGCCCTCGTTCGCCACCACACTCGCAGCCTTCCCAGCCAACGTGGATGTTTTGGCCACAATGCGACTTCTCTGCCCAAGCGCACAGAGTCCGCCGCCGCCATTCGTTCGAAGTCCTGCTTGTTCAGACTGGCAAGACGGTCGACAACGCGTAACGGCAAGATGCCGGCTCGCGATACGCAGTGATATGCGGTGTTGCCCGGAAATGTCTGCTGAACTGACGCTCAATCCGCCTCGGAGGCTAGCATCTGCCTTTGGCACCGATCGTGGCTATCGCGGCACGCGTCGCCAAATCCGAACTCTATTGATCCTGTGTAGGCCTTCGTTGACCAGACATCGCCCGACATTCCCCTCTGTGGCGGCTCGAAGTCTATATGACACTTAGGCCCAGATTCATAGGCTCTCATTCGACGCATTCTCGATTGATAACATTATGTAACTTAACAAGAATTGATGCCTGATAGCATTAGAGTCTCCCTCGACTTCCTGCTAATCTCTACGCAGAACGGCAGTTACGACCGCGATTGCGCATCGCCTTCGCTCGTCACCACTTCGCAGTCATTCCAGAAGAATTCCGTCTGCATAGGTGGGTGTGGAGCAAGCTCGAATCAGGACTGCCGTCACAAGAACAGCCAACAGCAGGAAGCCTGAAACAAACATGGCAGTCAACCACGAAACCACTGTGGCACCGCCAGACCCGGTCCCAGGCATCACCAAACCAGAAATCACCAAACCGGAAATCAGTTCTGAGACCACACCAGACAAAGAGCTTGAACTCGACCCAACCATCGCCTCGGAAAAAGAAATCGCCCCCTACCTCGAATCCCTCAGCCGCGAAATCATAACCGCAATCAACACCCGCAACTTCAACCCGGAATGCCATCCCTGGACCCATGTAGCCGACACAATCGAAACCAACCGCGACGCCGCCCCGAACCCTTCCCGTCCCTTATCAAAAGTCCACCTCCTGGGAGTTTTCAACTGGCTCCAGGCCAAATATCCCGATCATCGGATCGAAGTCGACAGTGTAAGTGTTATGGTGCATAAAGCGTTTGTGTGGTCGAGGAAGGGGAGTACGGCGGAGGTGTTTATCAATGCGCAAGCGACGGGGGGTCCGGGATTTCCACTGGGAGTGCAGAGGAAGTATGTGAATGTTTTTGAATTTAGGTTTGTGGAGGGACGGTGGTTGGTGGTTAGGGAGACGTTGATTGACGGGATGGGGGATTTTATGGTTTCGCCTTGAGGGTTGAGAGAGGACGCCGAAAGGCATTGATGGTCAGGATTGCGAAGAAGGTGCCGAATTGTCGTTAGTTTGTGGGCGCATTTGTACCGGCTTATTCTATAGCCCTGCATGTACGGCTGTCTTGCCATTGCTATGATATATGATTTTCGTCAATATCTCTTGTCTTCCCAGCCTCATGCACAGAAGATTCTCCAATCACCATCAATGCTTCAAGCAAGCACTTTGCATCCCACAAACCGCTCCAGCAAACACTCTCAAAGAAGCATAATTGTATGAAGAATCGCGTATCCCTCAAATAGCAGACCGTGACTCCATACCATGTCCAAAGGCAAGAAAAACAACCCTACCTACTACTCCAAGAAGATGTCCAACCACAACGGCGGCAAGACTAAC
Organism: Mycosphaerella arachidis; assembly: GCA_001297265.1. Classification (NCBI taxonomy): domain Eukaryota; kingdom Fungi; phylum Ascomycota; class Dothideomycetes; order Mycosphaerellales; family Mycosphaerellaceae; genus Mycosphaerella; species Mycosphaerella arachidis. The sequence goes on from LIHB01000006.1 coordinate 582,075, forward strand.
AAATATGGTACTTCCCCCAATGACAAAGCCCTCAACGACGACGACATGCCCGACTCACCACCCAGCACACCGGCCGAGAGCCCTCCATCAGCCGGATCGCCACCAACGGCCAAACCAGCATCACCACCTCCCTTCACAGCTGCTTCCGACGACTTCCCTTTGCTCCCCAAGGCGTCCAAGCCCACCAAGACACCATTCCCAACCCAAACAGCAAAGGCGAAAAAGCCCAAAGAGCAGCCCAAGAATCACACCCGCGATCGTTCCGACGAGGTCGACTACGACATGATCGACTCTACCCAAGACACTGAGCTCGAGGAGGAGGGCGTGCTTGTTGATGCTGCAGATGCTGATGAAAAGTTCGAGATGGTGCCGGACGCGAAGCACCTGCCGCGGGAAGATGATTTGGAAGATATAGGGAAGCCGTTTGCAGGGCGCAGGGCATGGGGCGATGCTCAGGAGAAGGCGGCGGAGGGGAAGGAAGGTGAAGAGGGTGGTGGGCAGGGAAAGAAGGAGGAGGGAGAGCAGGGTAGTAAGACAGGGCGGTTCTGGGGCAAGGAGGGGGATGCGAAGAGGGCGGGGAAGTGATAGGGTGATGACTTTGGTGTGGCGCGCTATCGCTCTATAGGAGGTAGAAGAATACTGCTGGAGTGATCGAGCTTGTGAGGAACATGTTGGTCTTCCATTGCTAGCACTGCTGGGCACTACGGCTCCCACACTCTCATCGTTGTGCAGTGGCGTTGCATCAATACATGGACATCGCACGTCGAGCTCGGTCCAGAAGTCGATGATGATCATATATAACATCAATCTCTCCTCGTCGTAGGCCGTGGAGTTGGTGCGATCGTAGACGGGAGTAGCCCTGTAGTAAAGAAGCAGTTCCATCCCTCACGATTTCATCAGCCGGCGCAGCAATGTCTGTGATTTGGACTAGCAACGTTGAAGACACTGTGGGCACACGTAGTCGAGCGTACTCATCGTCATGGCGTTCCATACCCCAATCAAACCTCGCACCCTTCAGGTCTAGCTGGATCGCAATTCTCACCAAGATACCCTTGCTGATCCCTGCCCGACTTATTCAGCCGTTCGCGTGTCATTGCCGTGCTGCAACGTAAAGGCAGCTGGCATAGAGATGTGCTTGCATTCTAGGCATTGTCAGAAAACAAACCCTCCACGACCGTACCGCAATAGCTGGATGCGTCGAAGTATCGGCGCGCGGGCAAGATGTTTGTTCCATGTTAGTACTGTACCAGCTTTTCATGGAGAGTATCTGCCGGGCTAGGAACGTCTGGCCAGCTGAAGGAGTATATCGCTTTGAGAATGCGTGGGTTGGCCATGGCGTGCTCGGCGGCGTTCACTACAATCTCCGTCGTGTTGATATGCCATTGCCACTGGATAAGTCTTGCTAGTCTGGCAGGAGCTCCATAGGCGTACAGGATTTGGAAGTTCTGCGAGCTCGAGTCGTTGTGGCTGGCATCTGAGGTTGATTAGGCGTTCGGTGATGGACCGGGTCTTCTCACTATTGAAGTATTGCATGCCCATGCTATGGCCCGGTCTGCAAGCAATGCAATGCTGCAAATCAGGCAAGCGAACAGCATGATCGTCGTGGTCGCGCAGCGAAAATAAGGTCAGCATTGTCCTCTGGAAAAGGTGCATGCTATACGTTATCTGCTGTCGTCGCACAAAGATAGAGCACCAAGGCATGGTTACGGTCATTATGCTACTCCAGCATTCCTTCATAGCGCTGGCTCACTGGATTACTTGCGAAGGCCCATGCCAAGCCATCGGCTGCATGTAGGAATGCTGCCCTGTCGTGCATTATGAGCGACATGTCACTGGCTGTCACTGACCGTATCAATGTGCGACCGCGGTAGAGAGGGTAGTCTTGGGCCTCGTAGATCCAACAAGGAGCTGGGCGCGTGCAGAATGTGCGCTTCATATGGCCCACTCTTGTTTGTTATCAGCAGCGGTGATGAAGGGCTCATCAATCTGCTTGACAGCCATCTCACTGCACAGTACACAAGCACCTGCCACGAGGCCGTCGAGCTCCTTTACCATGCCTTCCCTTCTCTTGCCAAGCGCAACACCACGTCCGATTTCTTTCTGCAGCTCTCGGATCCTTTTGCTCTTGCCCATGCCGGCCATGTTCATGACCATCTCGCCAAGGCAGTCTGCATGGAAGGCATGCTGACAAGGAAAGACGAAGAATTGTCTCATCAGTAAGGGAAGCCTGCACTTCCAGCATCTCTCACCGGGCTCAACGATGGCATACCGCTGATCCAGAGACTTGATGTCGGCTTTGATATGCTGTGCCGTGGAAGCCGACTCATCCATCTCGCGCTTTAGCTCGTCGATCTGCCTACTGTACTCTTCGAGAGCGGCGCAGATCTCCTCTTTGAAGTCATCGATCACGATGAAGTCAGGGAAGAAAGGTATTAGATCCTCGATCCTGAGCAGATCGCACCGCTTCAAGAACTCAATGGCAGACTTGATGCCCTTGTTCTGGCCGATGACCTTCTTCGCGACCTTGAGCCAGAGCTTCTTGCGCAACGGATCTTGGATGCCAGGACGGTCTGCCACTTCTGCTGCAAGCTCGACTTCGTCATACTTCAGCGCGAGATCGACTGCGGCTGCGTGCTGTCCCATGGTGGTGTAGACGTGGACAGCAGACTGAACACGCTTATGCGCGATGCAAAGACGAAGCGCGAAGTCAGCATCGTAGAACTGATCGCGATTGTCCGCTTGGGTTTCCAGGTAGCTCAGTAGTGCGCTCTCGTCTTTGGTCGGATGGGCAGCATACATTGAGATGAGCGTGTTGTGCACAGCGGGCTCCGCTGAGTGCGAGTGATTGATGCAGAACAGCAGGTATCGGATGGCCTGGTTGCTGTTGATCGAAGTTCCTTCGCCTAGTATCTTGTTGTAATTCAAAAGTGCTGGTATGATCTTCTTCACATCCAAGCCAGTCTGCCGCATCAGCACATCGACAAGCTCGGACGCGAGATGTGCCATCATCACAGTGCTGTATCGATAGAACATCTCCGGATCTGATTGTTTCTTGAGGACTGTCATCGCTTCCTGCCATCTCTCACGGTTGACCCAGTATGAGAGCACGTAGTTGTAGTCCTCGACGATGTTCGCGAAATAGAGCAACTCCTCTTCTCGTCCATGTGCGCTGATAATCTCGTAAATGGTCTTCCGGTCCAGGTCCGACTTGTATTTGGAGGCAAATTCCTGATACTCTTTGCGAATGATAGGAAGCTGTTTCTGCGTATCTGCAGACGTCGATGTGCCGTCTGCTGCCAGCTCAGCTCTAGTCGAGATGGTATCGTCAAGCTGATTCAGCTTTGCCATGTACAGCTCGATCATCCAGCTAGCAAGCATGATGCGCTGCATAGTTGCACTTCTCTTCAGTGTCGACAGCTTGACTTGAAGATATCTTCGCAACGCATCATGCTCACCCTTGTCGATAAAGCTGAGAGCAACATCCTCAAAAGCTTTGGTGCTCTTGCCCAGTATAATGGCAGCTTCTGTGAACTTCCCTTGAGAGATAAGATGATCACCTGTCATTGATGCAACAGCGTCCTTTTGCTCCGCAGTCTTGGCGTACCGATGGGCTGCTTCATATTGGCCTTGCTGCAACATGATCTTCCACACATGCCTCGCTTCATCCGTCACTACTATCTCGAAGATCTCCTGTGGCGTGAACAACCAGTATGTGTTTTTCTGGTGGTCAGCGAACAGGCCAAGATTCGGCTGTCCACTTTCGAGGATCTGCTGGTTGTACACCACAGTCTCATCCAGACGATTAATGCCAGTGATCCGTCCGTTCACCAAAGCCAGGATGTGGAACTGGGTCAGAATGGTTGCAGTGATGGGTGGCTGCGCCGCTCGATGTCGTCCATTCGCAGACTGTATTGGCGGGAGCTTGGAGTGCTGAAACATCTTGGACTCTTTGAAGACCTGCTTGCCCAATGTTGCCAGATCCGGAGACGATGTCAACAAATTCCCGTGATAGATGCCTTCAGCGCACAGCCACGCATATGCACGCTCTGCACTCTGTCCATCGAGTACTGAAGGTGGCGTGTCGGGAGAATCTGGGGATGTTGCCAAGCAAGAGTAGGTCGCATTTGCGCTTCTATCGATCTCATGCACGGTCGGCTCCTCGCTATCCAACAGCTTTGCGTATATCGACGACTCATTGCCACGTCCTCCTGATCTACCCACAAAGTGATACAGCTTGTGCTGTGTGGCGATCAAGACTCGCCGTACTTCAGGCCGTGTAGACACCAGGTCGGTGTAGAGGCCAATGATAGGTCCATCCTGAGGATTATAGACATTCCGCACGTATTTCTCTATGCTCCTGTATGTGTGCTCTGGTTCGATGTATGCCTCGTACACGTTCCCATCCGTGCTTCCCACCAAGATCTCCCTAGTGGAAGCAGTCGGTTGTGAGGCATTCCATGCTACACTCTCCACCTGTACGCCCTTCAGCCTAGCCAGTGGTTTTGGTTGCCGCGACTGTGTATGCAGGTAGTAGTTCTCGCCGAGAGTCGTGGAGATTATCAGGTGGGATGCAGAGGGATCGAGGAACAGCTTGCGGATGACGCCAATTTCTGCTGGTCGCTTGGGCAGATCGATGTCATCAATGTCTTCGGGGTTGTCCAGGTCGAAACGGAGTATGCGGCCGGTAGACAAGGCAAGCACAAGGACATTGTTCGCAACTTGTGCTGCTACGAAGTCGGCCGATATGTCGAATCGCATCTGCACTTTCTGCACGTCGAAGATGGGGAGCGCCGCATCATCGTGGGCTGCAGCGGCAGAGTAGCCGCTCGTTACATCGAGAGCCATGTGTTATCGTGTCATTGCACTGACCTGGAAAGACAGCCTCATATCGTGCACTATAGCATCAATGTCGGTGCCTTGATCTTGAGGTGTCCAAGGAGCTTGGGCCACCCGTCGCGAAACAACGCGACTTCCACCTTCATGTCACACCCCTTTCTGCCTGATCACCACTGCCACCGCGTGTTCCGCCCTTGATACAAGATCAGGCTGGCGACAGTATCGATGGCCTCGTGGCCGTTCTCACTGGGAGATAGTTAGACCCTGGCACGTTTCGAACTCATGGAGCCGTCATGATTCTTCGTTTCATTAACCAGTCACATGCTACATGGGCCCAGAGAGACAGTGCCCATCTGTCTGTCTTCAGAAGCTTTTCTTTTGCTTACGTTATTACCGCCAGACACCGCTTCCATGATACCAGTGATTTATATCGAAGCTCAGTCGTGTGATACAGACACGCACCATTACATCTACGCATAACGAGCCGGCCTAAGCATTGGAACACGACCAGACAGGCTGCGGACCGCCGGCATAACGATACGTGTCTGTTTTGGCACTCAACATCCGGACCTCATCATGCTAACGTGCATCGGGCAGAGGGTGGGCACAGGCTCATCGCAGCTGAAGGATCCTTCCCGGTTATTGGCAAGGCGACATTGCTGGCAGCACAGGATATCCGAATACATGCTCAGACGCACCAATGCTCCAGTTTCTTGTCACATGGGCCTTTAGCATGCGTTCCACAGTATGCAGAAGCCCGGAGCTAGCGTGTGCATGGCCTACAAGCACGAAACCCATCAACAGACGCCCCAACGGCCCATGATTTGGAAGACGGTACTTCAATTGGACATTCGCTATTCACACAACATTTCCCCATCAACAAAAGTTCATGATACCGTCGTGAGAAGTAGGCACAAATCATTGCTGGCGAAGGCTTTCCTCGACGTACACTTTCAGCTTTGACAGATTCTCACTTTTGATTCGAACCCAACGACTATGGGATGCGGTGCAGCCGATCTAGGAGTTTGGCTGCAGTGACAGAAATGCAACAACTGCCGATGACATTCACATGTTAAGAAGATCGGCAAATTTATGCTAGCGGCTTGGCAAAATTTGTTGCACCACCTTGCGTCAATTCTCGAATCTTGCCGGAGTTGCTTCACACAACACACACACAAGGTTCAATCATGGCCATCTCGCCTGCCAGCTTTGGCGTTCGACTGTGTAAAGCAGATGGTAGCGGCATTGCCAGATACTTTATCCGCAACTCACAGCCAGACGAACAAGCCCATTCCCGTGCATTATCAGCCACTGCCGATACTGAGTTCTGCGTACGAAGTACACGCGACCAAAAGCTTCGACTCGCTTCTGGCGTCGACATTTGCTTCACTGTCGAGATCACAAAAGCATATAACCGCTCTAGTCAGACACAGAGAGTCAAGAGCTTACACGATAGAAGAACACCATAATCTTGCGCATGGTAGATACGATGTCCGAAAGACACCCTTGCTCATGCTTCCGATGATGTCCCCCACGGGTGCTATCGGCGAGCTGTCAAACGGCGTCCGGTCGTGGCAGGACTTTGCAACATCGCACGCAGCCTGCCATCCGAGGGCTGAGTCAACCCTCGCCTGCGTGCTGGCCGTAGTTCAAAGCACGGCGGAGGCCGTCGTCATATCCTCGTGGTAAGAGCCCTGCTCGCCAGCGATCGTAATCGAGCATCAAAATGTCCCCAGCGGTGGCTTGGATCACTCGGAATGGACGGGGCTGACCTGATGTAGGTAGCGAGAGTTGGCCTTTGATTCGTCTGCCAATGCTGCATTGACAGATCCACTATTTAAGTCAAGCATATGCGAAGTCCCTGCTAATCCGAAATTTGGTCATGGTCCGTGCTTCCAGCTTCCTTGATTTACGCATTTAGTCTTTGAACCTGACTTTGACAACTTGATACCCCCTACAAACATCCTACTCCACGAAAAGAAAACCCGTCAGTCTGTAGGCCCCTCATGCAAACGGGGTTATATCCTGGCAACGATTTTTAAGCAATCATTCATGATCGGTGTGCGTATGTCATCAAATGAGCATACATACAGCCGTCCTCACCATTTCGCCCGTTGTTGAGGAGTAGTGCGATTCTCATGACATGTGTACTATTTTTCGTGCGGCTAGTCCCGGGCTGAAGGCTCGAGCGGTTGTGAAGCCGCCGGTCGAAAATCCATGCTCTTATTCATTCACCTCGAGCACGTGCAAGGGTGCATGAGCCACCTCCTACTTGAGATTCTGGACACATCCATTCTGAAGTCTGTCTCACCACTTCGGCTCCATTCCGGTCGCGGTTGACGTCCTCTCCCTCAACTTGATACTTGTCCCATTCGACACAAACAGTACGAGGATGCCCGATCTCCTCGCGCCGACGTCGGCCTCTTCAGCGCTCGCAGCTCAAGTCTTCGCCATCCCAGAACTCCTTGAACACGTCCTCCTCACACTCGCGGAAATTGCGTCGCAAGACCGACGCCACAAAGGCTTCCCCATACACAAATCGACGCCGACTTCCAACTCGAGCCAGCCACCACAATTGCAAGGTGTCACATGGTCAGCAGAGACTTCCACCACACTATCACAGGCTCCAGAAAACTCCTCAAAATCATTGAGTACGCCTCCGATCAAGATGGCCGTGACTCGCAGACCAATGCCCTCGGGTGGCTCTTCCAACGGCAGCTTTAGCTGAAGTTCAGGGACCTCACAGAGCACCAAGTCTGCCACCGACCAAGGCCGCAATACTGGGCTTCAATGCCGCGTTACAAAATTCGGCCGATGGGACCGCACGATGCGAAGGTTCCTGTCACATTTGACGTGCCGGGCTCACGGATCTATACGCTGCAGGCGCAGCTCATGAGATTTCAGATGTCCAGAGGCCATGTTGACGCGAGTTGGCGTCGTGTCAAGCTTAGCCAGGAGTCTGTAAGGATCCCTATCGCATTTGGTACAGAGGCGCTGGATCGTGGAGAACATTCTATCGATGCTGTCGTTACGGGCAAATGGACGGTTGGAAAGGTGTTCGATGGGTATTGCCAGTTGCTGCAGCAGAGAGCACAACGAGATATGCTGCGCGAAAACGCAGCCAGGAAGAAGAGAGGCTTCTAGATCGTTGAGCTTAGCCTGTGCGGCGCACAGAATGATCTCGTATGGAAGACAAGAAGGTCTGCAGACAATGTTGCTTGAGCCATGCTCGAATATGTAGTTCGGGAGCCCCATGTCCATCGAATCAGCGATAGCATAGATTCCGCGTACGAGCGGCTCAAGCCCATGGATGATCGCTATTCATCAGAAATCCGCTCTCGTATCGATGTGCAGTAGACAAACGTATCCTCATTTTTGCCGATACTCAGCGAGCAACGCTTCAATGGAGAGCAGCCTAGCTTCACAATATAAGCGCAGAAGATGACGTGCTTATTCGCAACTGGTCATCTTGCGATTGCTTCACATGCACGCTTCTGCATGATCCGTGCATGCTACGCCTCTGGTCACGCATCCGTGCCCAATGTATTCCTCGTAAGAAGTCTCAACCACCAGCGAGTTTCTAAGGACCATCCACTGTGCAGATAATACCACCAGCACACAAGATGGCTCGACAAGCCGCTGCAGCGGCGCGTGTGTTCGTGATCCCGGAGTTGCTGGATCAGATTCTTCTAGATGTCATGGCGGACGCGGGTCACCACATCTCGAGGCTTGAGCCAGTCGCCACAATGTCCCGCTGCCAGTCCACCAACACGAATTTCTACGCCGCCATCGCTCAGTGCACAAAGATCCAGGAACAGATTCAGTACCCGCAACTCAGAGAGCAAGGCGCCGCCGGGGCTTCACTATTGCCATGGCTCTTTGTCACTAAACTCGACCTGAACCTCATTTCTCTATGCATCTCGCTCAGCCAAATATCTTACTACGGGTAATGGCCCAAACACTCCACGAATGATGGCCCTTTCGACAACAGCTATAGACCAAGCATTCTGAGGTGGCTACCGGCACAGCTATCGATTCCGAAGTACGGGCTTATGGTGACGCAAATCATGTCCTGAATGACCTTGTCTGCTCCAGCAAGCTCTGAAAGACACTCGTGATACGACTTCAGGAGCGCTGCGGACTTGCGCAAAGTCGTTGACAGACACGCCAGAGTTCAAGGACTTCCGACAGCGCTATGGTCCGCACGCCGCGACCTGGCGCCAGATCAGGTTTCATGGCGGATGGCCACGCGGCTTCGTAATCGAGCTGAAGTGGATTGCATCCAAGTACGACGCAAGCGGTCGAGCCAGAGTCGAGGACCTGTGGTGGGACAAGGCGCTCGTAGTCGAACCAGGAGATACGCTCGGCATGGTGTTCGACAGCTATTGCGATTCACTGGACAAAGCCATGGCCTTCCGTGAGAAGGAAGCTGCAAAGGAATAGAAGGAAGCACGTTGAGGGCTACCAACACAGAGCGCAAAAGACCTCATTGGAGAGCATTGGCGCAGAAAGAGGGCAGGATCCTGGTTGAGTTCAGGTGGAATCAGGACGGGATGCTGGAGGTCGAGTTCGTGGAGAGTGATACACGCGGCATCGTCCTCGATGTGTATCGTTCGCTAGTGGAGGATGCTGTGTCAAGGTCCAGCGACGGAGGGAGGCCCGGACTGTAACGGCACACGATGGCAACAGTGGTGGATGGAAAGCTACTTCAGGGGGAAAGCCTGCTCTAATGGCTTCTTGGCCACGGTACAAGCTTTTTATCGGTGTCTGATATGCACTACTCTACTCGAGCACGATGTACTTGTGCAAATGCTCCGGCACAGCATTCAGCAGACCTTTGCTTTCCAACCACTTCTTTGAGAACAGCCTATCAGCATACCGGTACGCACCATCACATAGAATCGTAACAATGGTGTGTCCCGGGCCAAGCTTCTCAGCAAGATCCCTCGCAGCCGCCACGTTCAGACATGACGATGCACCGAGGTACAGACCCTCCTCGTCCAAGCACCTGTAGACCATCTCAATGCTCTTCTCATCCGCGATGTGTAGTGCGCCGTCAAGGAGGTCGATGTCTGGTTTCAGGTTGTCGGTGATGCGGCCTTGACCAATGCCTTCGGTGATTGAGGAGCCTTTCCGTTCGACGAGCTTGCCGCCGGAAGAGACGTAGGCGTAGATGACGGAGCCGGGAGGATCAGCTACGTAGCACTTCACTTTGCCGTTCGACACTTCCTTGAGGTATCTCGTGCAACCGGCAATCGTTCCTGCCGTGCCGGAAGCACAAGTAAAAGCATCGATTTTCCCCTGCGTCTGCGCCCATATCTCGGGTCCAGTGGTCTCAATATGCGCTTGTCGGTTGGCGGTGTTGTCGAATTGGTTCGTCCAGACGGCATTCTCCAGGCTTTCAGCATGACGCTTCGCCTGCCAGTTGTAGTTGTCCGGGTTCTCGAATGCCACAGCAGGCACAGGATGCACTTCTGCACCCAACAACCTCAACAGATCGATCTTGCCTTGCGATTGTGTATTGGGCATGTAAATAACCAGCTTGTAACCCTTGCTCCTGCAGACGTGTGCGAGGCCGATGCCGGTGTTTCCAGCCGTGCCTTCAACCACAGTACCGCCAGGCTTGATCAGACCCTTCTCTTCGGCATCTTGAACGACGTAGAGTGCTGCGCGATCCTTGACGGAGCCGCCTGGGTTCTGGAACTCGGCTTTGCCCAGGATGTCGCAGCCCGTCTCTTGCGAGAGCTTCTTCATCCGAATGAGCGGCGTGTTCCCGATTGCTGGGCCGCTAAAGATCAGTCAATGCTCTATACCGTGTAGGCAAGCTGTGGGTAAGACTTACCAGAGATGAAGCCATTCTCTGCTATGCGCTGTGCACTGCTGATCTCAATGCCTCGCGGATTCATCGCTTCGATATTGCCTGCTAGCGCTGATGCCTGACGGATGGCGGTGAATGCTGCAGGCTTCTTGGTGACTGCCCGCAGAGCTGTTCGCGCGAACATTTTGGCCGTGGAAGTGACGCACGCGAATGCAGCCGTCGAGTGGTGGAAGACGGTTTCGCATCGCAGTGACAGGGATCGCGGTTGCGCCCCCGCGTTTTGTTTGTTGACACCGGACGGGACAGTACTTGCAGCCACTGTAACTCTCCCTCGTCCACTGCGATGCACTAACGACAACACCACGACACGAGAACGACAACGACAACGACAACGACAACGACATCATGCCGGGAAGAGTGGCCAGCGGTCGTACAGCTCGCAAGATGACATCGGCGAGAAGTCTGCGACCTGCTCGCAACAGCTCGCCAGAGCCAGAGATACCAGATGAGGGCGAAGACACAACCTTGAGACACGCGATATGTGGCGTGTTCGCAGACGCGCAGAGGTCAACCGCTGGACACAGGAAGGCGATCATCACGCTCCGAAAGATCCAGGAGGCGTGTTGCTACGAACCAACAAGCACGAAGAAGGGCGGCAAGCAGAATGACGAGTTTGAGGAGGAGGACTTCAATCGCGAGGTCGTGCGGATCGTGTTGCGCATCTTGCCAGTGAGGAAGGCCGAACCTGTGGGAGATCGCGTCGTGCGATTTTTGGGCACTTTCTTGAACGTCGCGAGCGGGAAGGACAACGAGATCTATGCTGCGGGCGGCGAGGATGAGGAGGATATCCTGCCTGAGACGCCAACGAGCAGGCTCACCACTCAGATCCTGAGTGAATTGCTACGCGTGATGCAGGCCAAGGACAAGACGATTCGATTCCGCGCGACACAGATCACGAGCCACATCATTAACAGCTTGGACACCTTGGACGACCGCTTGTTTCACAAATTGCGATTTGCGCTGCTGAAGAGGATACACGACAAGGAGGCACCCGTGCGTCTGCAGGCGGTGTATGGCTTGGGACGATTGGCAGCAGAGGTCGAGGACGACGACGAGGAAGATTCAGATTCAGACGATGACGTCCGTGGTGGTGTTTTGAACAAGCTGCTGCAAGTCCTGCAGAACGATCCGTCTGCAGAGGTTAGGCGAAACCTGCTTCTCAACCTGCCTCTCACGAAGGAAGTCCTCCCATATCTTCTCGAACGCGCACGAGACGCAGATGCGACAACGCGACGAGCACTGTATGGCCGTCTTCTCCCAGCACTCGGCGACTTCCGTCATTTGAGCATGACACATCGTGAGAAGTTGTTGCGATGGGGTCTTCGAGATCGCGATGAGAACGTACGGAAAGCGACAGCTCAATTATTCTCGCAGCGATGGATCGAAGATTGTGCTGCGTTGCCAGCTGCCCAAGTCCAGGAAGGCGGTGAGGCAGACAAGCAGAAGGAGGCAGTGCCTTCTCTTGATGCACTTCTCGAGCTGCTTGAGCGCATCGACCTTGTGAATAGCGGTCGCGAGGGTGGCATAGCGCTCATCGCTATGCACGAGTTCTGGAGTGGCCGACCGGACTACCTCGACTACGTTTCTTTTCCAGACGGATTCTGGGAGGATCTAACACCAGAGTTGGCTTTTGTTGCGCGGACATTCAATGACTTCTGCCGCACAGCCACAAAGGAGGATTACGTCGGACCAAAGTCGCTGGAAGTGCTTGTCGATGAGAAGCTGCCCGAAGTCACCAAGTTTGGCTTCCTGTTGCAGCACGAGATCCAGAAGCTGATCGAAACCACAATGCTTGCCCACGAGGCTGGCGAAGATGACGTGGATGCACAGCAGGATGTCGACTACCGCGAATTCGTGGTCGAGCAGATGCTTCACATGGCTCTAACCTTTGACTACAGCGATGAGGTCGGTCGACAAAAGATGTTCGACTTGACAAGGCGTGCGCTAGGTCAGCCAGACCTGCCCGAAGAAGTCACCAGACTGCTCGTGGAAGTGCTGCGTCTCGTTTGCGGCGAGAATGCAAAGGGCGAGCGCGAGTTCTGTGGAGTCGTTCTTGAAGCCATTGCAGAAGTTCATGATACTATCATGGGTGATGACGAGGCTGAAGACGACAGCAGTACAGTCGATAGCTTTCACTCCGCCACAGAACAGATCGACGGCGAAGATGACGACACCATCGTGGTCGCGCAGAGAAAGTCGAAGAAAAAGGCGCAGAAGTCGGGTGACGCCGATCCCAAAGCCGCTGCCGAGAAGGCTATCAAGGAGATCATGGTCAACATGAAGTGCCTACACATTGCGTTATGCATGCTACAGAACGTGCAATGCGACTTGGAGGAGAATGTCCATCTTGTCACGATGCTGAACAACCTGGTAGTGCCAGCCGTCAGGAGCCAGGAAGTGCCCATAAGAGAGCGTGGTCTGTTGTGCCTGGGGCTCTGCTGTCTGCTTGGAAAGAATCTGGCGCAAGAGAACCTGACACTCTTCCTGCATTGCTTCGCAAAAGGTCACCCAGAGCTGCAAGCGATTGCTCTGCAGATCATCACCGACATCCTCATCACACATCCGACACTCCTGTCGGATGTCGCTGCTACAGATGGCGATCAATCAGAGTCGCAGAACGATTACTTACGGCCTCTCGTAAAAACATTCAAGAGCTCTCTGAAGTCAGATCACCCGGAGGTGCAGGCCACAGGCGCTACGGCGCTAGCAAAAGCTATGCTCTCGCGTCTCATCACCGACGTCGATCTTCTCAAGGCGTTGGTCGTTGCATACTTCGATCCCGACAACAAAGGCAATCCTCAACTGCAACAGACGCTTACCTACTTCTTGCCAGTGTACTGTCATTCTCGCGCAGAGAATGCCTTGCGCATGGTGGAAGTGGTCGTGCCTGTCATGCAGAGACTCGGTCAGCTGAAGGATCTAGAAGAGGCAGATGTCGAGGAGGAGACTACCGGCGAAGCAATGGTGAAGATGGCCAAGATTGGTGAGATGTTGCTGGACTGGACAGACCCGCGAAGAATTTTCGGCTTTGCTGAGGCTACCGACTCGGTCGAGAAGGCGCGTGGCGCGAACGAGGTCCACTTCGTCCTCGCTGAGAACATCCTAGATCGTCTCGTCACGGCCGGTAAGATTGCGAGAGACGAGAAGAAGGTCTTCTTCAGCATGCTCAACAAGCTGCATTTGCCATCAACTGGTGCGGACGCGGAGAGGGTCAAGGCCATTCTTGAGCTCGCTGCCGAGGCTGTCGAGACGAAAGTCGCACCCACAGCGACGGACAAGAACGTCCTCACCAAACTCCAGAACAACCTCATCAAGATGATGCACGATGTCATGACGGCTGAGCGTGGTGGAGGCGGCGCGGAGGAGACGGTTCTGGACACGACCGAAGTCGCTGATAGTAAGGATGTCGACGACGAAAGTGTTGTGGAGGGTGATGGTGATACTACTGTTCATGTGCGGCCTGGTGCTGCAGAGGAGGAGGAATGCGATGAGAGTGTTAGCCAACTGCAGGCAGAGCTGAGGGATGCGACGCTTGGTGCTACGACGACGGATTTTGTACCTGATGCGGAGGGTACGAGGATTGTTCTGGGGGACGATACTGACATCGATACCGAGATGACGGATGTTTAGGGCCTTAGGCGTTTGGGGCGGCGTTTGCCGCGTTGATGATGATGATAATACTTGAGATGAGGATGCTTGTAGTATTTCTTGTCTCGTAGTCCTTGTACAAGGTTATGCACATGTATGCAAATTGTCGATCTTCCAGACTGCGTTTCAAGTGCTTCGACTTTGGCCCATACTTTACAGCGCGGGTGAAGGATGGGAAGGGAGCGCAGCTGGAAGGTTTTTACGTGTGAATGGATGGATGGTGTTGAGGGGACCGAGACGGGATCCTGAGCGAGGAAGTTATGAGGTTGAGGTCCACGTGCTGTCCCGACCCTGCTACTTGGTCACCGATCGTGTTGATGGTGAGATTAACCTTCCTGGGTTAGAGCACCACCCTACCACGCCTTCTGCAATTCAAACCCGATGGGGTAAGATGGCGGAGGAGCTGACAGTGGGGAAGACCATATGGCTCAGAGGCAATAGCGCGTCCACCATCTGCATACTCAGAACCTGTGATATATCGTGCTATGGAAAGAATGTTTTGGATGCATGTGAGGGTCACGAGTATCACGATGATTACTACATGCGGCTAGCATGTGATGACAGATGAAAGTGGATGTCACGCTTCCCAGAAGCGATAGAATGACACCAATAGCGATCAGCTCAAGGGAGGGTATCCTACAGGTACTTCAGATCTATTCCCATGCCGAGGATGTAGCTCGGACGATCATATCCCCTGATGCTCCAACATCATGCCCGTGTCTCCATCGACAGCTTCGCCCGGTTCTCTTTATGCCTTCGCTTTTATGCTCTCTATTGTCCCAATATTGTAGACCTACCGCACATCACCTATGCTCCCGCAATAAGCACATACTCCATCCCAGCGAGCACCATCATAACCCAAACGACCCAAGCTCCCTTCCAGTCCCCCGCCATCTGCCAGTGCCAGACGAGCAACCACACGAGATGCTCCGAGGAAAATGCCTGCTCCGTCCATACTCCGTATCGCCGGTAAAGCTCTCGTAGTAGCTGCGAACAAGGCGGAGGAAAAAGATGCAAGATATGCCTTGGGATCGAGGTAAATGTCGAGGACTGTCCAGGGGTTGGTGAAGAGGATCTTGAGATTGGGATTTGGGGGGTAGTTAAGGAAGTCATTTCGGTTAGTGTTGGTGCTGGGAATTCGATGTCTTGGATGGGATTCCAGGTTCGGGTATGAAAGTTTTGTGTATGCACAGGGAATGTCTGCTCGACTAAAGACTACTGAATGGTACATCGCTGAATCCTTCAGTTCAGAACAATTTCTGCGGCCACCCATCACTCCTCTTGCCGAACTTCAACTTTCCAGGATTAGACCAGCTCGGTCGAGGAACTACCAGACCTCGCAGCTGATCTTGATCAAGCGCGACGGCCGAACTCTTCACCTTGACCGTCAACCTCTGCTTCTCCATCGCCTTCTTCAACCGCGCAAACAAAATCCCCCGAAACTCCTCCGTCGCCGCCAAGACATCCACAAACCCTCTCTGCTTCCTGATCAGCTTGACCACAGCCTCCATAAACAACCTGCCCAATTCCTGGCTCGGATTCTGAAATCCCGCTCCCGCGGTGGGCACATTGATGCAGAGCAGAACTCGAAAATGAGTTGCGTCCTCCTCCACTTCGAATTCAATCCTGAGGGTGAGGTCGTGTAACCTAAGGCCTAGCTTGTGCTTGTAGGCATCGAAGGTGATGTCTACAATTGGCGCCCCGACGGTGGAGCCTGTGAGGTGTACTAGTCTGTCCTCGTGATAGGTCCGTCCACGCTCTACACCATAGCCTTCTGTTGGGAAGGTGCCGAGCCAGACTGCAGTGGATGGGGTTCCGTAGGTTTGGATTCCATTTTGGACGAAGAAGTGGCAGAACCTTTTGAATTTGAGGTCTTGGTCATTAAGGTCGACGTCGGCTTCGTTGCTGTCGTCAAAAGGGTTGTTGGCAGTGGTATTGTCGTCAATGCGATCGGTGAAGGGATCCTCGGGTGGTGGTCGTGGAGGCTTCGGTCTGGACATCTTTGCAGAATTGAGTGTTGGACAGCACTCTGATTTGTAGTGAGCAGCGTCTTTATCTGGAAGAAGACTGAGAGAAAATGTTTGCTCGTGAGAGACTTGTGGAATGAGCTCGTTGCTGTAGATGGGAGGTCTCGACTATTCTCGAGGTTGCGTTAAGTATTGCAGGTAGCCGTCTGCGCACGATTTATATATATAGAGCCGCTAGCATCTAGAGCTTGTAGTCAATACATATGGGACATGGTGAGTTCGAGTGTCGCGCAGCCGGAGATAACATCGTCGCGAGTGATGTTGCCTGCGACCTAGATCGGAGCAATACGACTGACCATAAGACGTAGCGCTCAACACAGACCTTTCGAATGGTTCGGAGCAAGATTCCCACAAGTCCGAGACCAACACAGAAACGCTCTCATATCTACCTTACCATACAACGCAGGATCCACGATCTGTCACTTCTTCGTCCAGAACGGCATCAATATGGATGCCCTTTCCACAGCATTGGCAGACGGTGCCCAGATTCAAAGTCATCTATCCGATCTGGAAGTTGCCGCAACAACGCTGGACGCTCCGATCGTGCAGCTGACATTCGACCTCTACAGACGAAGTCAGCATCGGTTCGGGTTCCAGTTCCACAATCTGACAGTTCGGATCAAATTGATTGACGTGGTTCGCGACGCGGCAGCTTTCCTGATTTGTCTTGGGATGCCAGAGTCGAGCGTGGAGTATGATGGCCTCGCGGCCCGGGTTGCATGACTCTTCGTAAGCCGCCTAGAAGACCTGCACAACAATGTTCCAGATCAGTCGACTAGTGGTTTGCCAGATGCCGAGTACTTGGTTCGAGCAGTTCTACAATCAGGTCGGACTATGACATATGAGCATTTAAAAATCAAAGTCAAGCGCAACAGCTTTGCTAGGGTGTGTGACCTGATGAATTATACCGAGCTGCCGTTCTTAAAGCCGGGGTGATCGCAGCTCAGTGATCTGAAATTCTGCAAGCGCAATGATGGCTGGCCGACGTTGCCGATGGAAGCGTTGTGGCGTAGTTGGGCCTGTATAGTCGAACAGTCGGTTGCGAACCGGTGATCGCAGGATCCTGGCAATGACACATCCGCGATTCCCATTGAAGGCATGTGATGAATGCTCACACTTGAAATAGATGCTCACTTAGTGCCCATCTTTTCGGCAGGCCTTCTCATGCCTTGGCACCCTTCGTCTTGATCTGGAATGTGGCCGTTGGTATCTCTGTCGTCTCTGCTGTGATCGTTACGTCTATGCCCAGTCCTTGTAGCGCCCCTCTTATGATGCCACATGGAAAGTATAGATACTGAGAGGATATGATCAGTTGCGAGTCACTTGATGGACATTCGTCTCTAGATACCTACTGTCTGTGCCCGCCTTAATGCGTCCTCTGCTGCTTTTGGTCCTGCTCTCCGATCTACGCTCATACGAGAAATGGGCTGGAAGCGGGAGTCCGTCAGAACAAATACACCTGCGAGGTCTTAGCATCTTTTCACAATGAGAATCAATATGTACACGGGATGCTGACCTCTGTGATTCGTCTTGAGGTTGTCGATCTGTTTCCGGAAAAGTAGTTGCCACAGATCTTTACATATGAACTTTATAGCTTCGAGAGGAGTAGTGGGCCGAGGTTTGCCAGCTGAGAAACTGCAGTGCTAGATGTCAGCAAGAGCACTGTCAAGAAATGTGCTACCTTCTGTGGGCGACAAACCTACCGCTCTACCAAGCCTTGCCCAACTCTGTATCCTAGACCATCCAGCCGCCAGAACACGGCTTCTCGCGTCTCGTCGTCCATGACTGTCGCGGTGCCTAGCGCTGTGGAGCCGATACCATCTGCTGTTGAAGAGTCCTTGACCGAACTGGTACTTGTGCCGTCTGTCACTGTGACTGTCGGCGCATTGCTCTCTCTTTCCTTGCCCCTTGGAGTGTCGGCCACCACGGCATCTTTATGGAAGATCTTGGACCTCTTGAACTCGTCTATTAATGCTTGCTCTCGCGCGTGTAGCTGGTCTGTAATTCGCTGTGCCAGAGGAACGAGTTCGATGAGTAGGAAGTCGAGACACGACACGTTCAGCTTTGGGTTGTTGAGATCTTCTGTATCTACCTGCGAGGCTGAGGCTTTCGACATGGTGGAGGATACTGAGGAGGACGTCGAGCTAGATTCTTGGCCGAGAACGTCCGCGAGAGAGTGAAATCGCTTGTGATCGCGGTGGCTATTGCTTCGGGGAGACTATCCGGCGAAGGAGGGCGGTGCCATTGCTGATCTGGTCTCCGAAGCTGTGGCTGGTTCACGATACAGCCTGAAGACGTGCAAGATAGACAGAGTAGCATGAAGTTGAGATAGGCTTCAAGTACGAGAGAGCTACGAACACGTGTTTTCGTGTCACTCAGCAGAAGGAAGGTTGAACCGACAGCGAGCTAATGCCTCCAAGCTTTTTCTATCCTACACCTCGATGCCTCCATCCAGAAGCCCATCACCGGCACTAAGCCCTGGTTCTTACATGTCTTGTTGCAATATGCCACCGAAAGCATACTCTCTTAAGACTGGCGTCCTGACTCGAGTGCATGCTGGTGCCATGAGATCGTCCATCACCTTCGGCATGCCGCCTGGTGTGAGCGTGCCGCTGTTCTGAGGGTGCGAAGTTCTCCTCATCGTTTTATGCCAAGAGCAGTGGCATAAAGTACCTCGATCCTTCGCTTCTTATCTTGAGAGTCCTCGCCTACCAGGAGCCGTGGTATGTCAAGGATCTAGATGTCGACTATCAGCTCAGACTTCACAGTGAGTGACAAGTATCAACAAGGAAAGCTGCTTACGTTATAGCTATCGTCGCTACGTACTGCTTCGACGGCCAGGTCGAGCATGGTGGACCTCGATGTGGACAACGGCTTGCGTTGCACCTCCATGTACGGCATGTTGTTCTGTTCAGCCAACGATGAGGCAGTGGTCCTTGCTCCATCTACCTATTTGGTCTCGGGCTCCTGGATTGGACTGGATGAGTGGCTCTCAGCGAAGAAGTGACCTCTCGTAGGATCACATGTCGAGGAAAGCAAGACCTTGAATCTGCCGACGACGTCTTTTACGATCCATCTGGTGGCGTACGCTACGCAAGGGAAATGGAGGTGCGAAGGCATCCCTAATTGCCACTGTTTTGCTTTGATCGGATCGAAACGAGTCAAGAGGACATTCTCGCAGAGTCTGTCTTCCATAGTGACGAACGGACGACCTTTCGGAAGAAGTGCCATGGTGCCAAGGATGTGCGTTTCGCGTATGAGATTCCTTCGTGCCTGGTAAGTGGACACGATACCGGCGAGATCAGCATGGCGTAGCACGTTTCGGAAGTCTTGCAAAGTCTAAGCAGTCTATCGACACTCAGCCACGCCCAAACGACTTTAGGGGCGTCTTGACGATAATCAAAGAAAGTGGCACATGCCAATGCTAATCATAGAGGTATAACAACGCAAGATGTATCTTCTGGATGTCCAAAACGCGGGCTGGATACCTTTAGCAGAACTGCCTCTTTTGCTGGACACGCCGACCTGTTCCTGGGCTCAGGCGCCGTGAGTCCGAACACAATTCCAGAGATGTCTATATCGCGACGCTACCGCCGCACGCAAAAATCGACTCCACGACGACATACATCTCATCCATCACTAATTATTTATCGGTATGCTTCTCGTTGACCAGCACAAAGCGATACCTCGCCTTCCCAGCCTCG
This sequence comes from Mycosphaerella arachidis, assembly GCA_001297265.1. Taxonomy (NCBI): domain Eukaryota; kingdom Fungi; phylum Ascomycota; class Dothideomycetes; order Mycosphaerellales; family Mycosphaerellaceae; genus Mycosphaerella; species Mycosphaerella arachidis. The sequence continues at coordinate 602,168 of LIHB01000006.1, forward strand.
AAGTCCAGAATCGCCTGGTTCGCATCCTTCAACGACCTAGTGTTGATCCACGGCTTGATCTTCTTCTCAGCCACCAGCGCTAGCATCTCCTCAATCTGCGCAGGGGTTCCGATCAGGGAGCCTTTGAGGCTGATGCCCTTCAGTATGAAATGGAAAATTGTGAGTTCCGGCAGCTTATCCTCTGGAGAACCGACCTGGACAAATGTGCCCGCCACCTTCAGCAGGTTCAAGTAGCTCTCCAGAGGCATCTTAGGCGAATCGACGGTGCAGACGATAAGATCAAGACTGCGAGCATGCTTCTGCGCCCACTCCGCATCGTCGTCAGTGCTAATGTAGTCATCAGCACCCAGCTTGAGCGCATCCTCCCTTTTACTATTTTTTCGACTGATAGCAACGACTTTATCGGCTCCAAGCGCTCGAGCGAAGAGCACACCAAAATGACCAAGTCCTCCCAGCCCGATGATTCCCACCTTCTTGCCCGGGCCACAGCCATTCATCTTCAGCGGCGAATACACCGTGACGCCACCGCAAAGCATCGGCGCCGCCTCTTCACTCGGTATACCGTCCGGAATTTTCACCACAAAGTGTTCAGGACAGCGGTTATAATCCGCATAGCCGCCATACGCGGTACTCCCGTCCGGATACGTCGCGCCATAAGTCATGATCGACCTCTGGCAATGATTCTCGATCCCAGCCGCGCACTCCTCGCAATCTGGCCGCAAGCACGACTGGACCTGCGCACCTACGCCGACACGATCGCCGACTTTGATGTTCTTCTTGACCTTTGAGCCTACACGGACAGCTTTGCCTACGATCTCATGGCCCACGCAGCAAGGGTAGGGCGTAGGAAACCAGCCTGAGCGGAGAGTGTGGAGGTCGGAGCCGCAGACTCCACAGTGAGTTATTTGGATGTCGATGTCGGTTTCCTCGAACGGTTTTTGGTTGGGGAACTCTTGCCAGACCATTTTGCCGTTCACAGAGTCTGGATTGAGGCCCAGCCAGCCTTGAAATTTGGGGTCTTGTGTTTGAGACATGGTAGCGATGCTGCTTGTATGAGACTCAGATTTGGAGGTGTTTTTCTGACGATGTCAAAGGGAAAGCTGAGGCAGATGATGGACTTATGCTGCCATGGAGCTCACCTGTTTCGCCCTACCTCACTTCATTCGGTAGTTGAACATGGCAGAACATCCGCTAGACACCGATTCATCTCATGAGGCTCCCCCCGGTTACCCTCGCCGGGTTCCAGGGATGTATCCTGCTCTTACGAACGCAGCTTACTGCTCACGACCTGAGACGTTTATGAAATGGTCACAGTTGATATTTGTTTGGATTGCCAGTAAGCATAGCCTTTACGAATCTGACGTGCAGTGCCCAGGTTTCGAGCTACTATCGTGCTTTCGGATAATGCAAAGGCCGGGCGCCGCTGCCGACTTCTACTTCGTTCGCCCATACACTGCGGCTACGGCTCGCGCTGTCCCGCAACACCAGCACACAGCTGCTGCGTCCTCTTGAGAAATGTTGGATCTAGGATGCAAGCTATAGCTACCAACATGATTCGTCATGTAGCGCTTGTAGTACAGAACCTGAAGCAGAATGCCACTTGGTACTTACGGATCAGCAATGTTACAGGGAGCCCCTGGTCAAGACTGACACTGCTTATGCTATGTGCCATGGCATGGACTACAACACGTCGATCTCTTCGTATCGACATCTGCGTAGTGGATGCGTAGACAATGCTTGATCACCCCGCCTCCCGGCTTAGAAAAACGGCACTCCGCCCTTCGCATCCTGACTTGTCCGCGTTCCCATCGTTGATGCCACGTGCGGGTATCATCATCATCGAGCTGGTCCTCCTTTACTGAGGCCTGTCGTCGAGACAAGAGCTCGGCGCTCGTCGAGCATTGTACCGATAGCTCCAGGATGTGTCTTACTGAGTGTATTTCTCCGACCTGGATGTCTGTGCCATCTCCAACACTTCTTGCAGCAGAAATTTTCGTGCCGGATGCAGTAGGAGGTGACATACCAATGTCGATCTCGTTCTGGGGGATAGCCGCCGAATGGCTTTGGAGTCATGTTGGTGGAAGTGGCTTGCTCTTCGTTCTTTGCCAGGAATGTGAGGTACATGCTAGTGGTGAGCTCCACACGCGAGCCGCCTGAGGAGTAAGGATGGACGAGAAAGTTTGCTACGTTGCCAGTCGCGATTGAGACAAAGACCAGAGAGGCCGTGGAAGACTTTTCACATTCGATGCCATTCGGCCGCGGCTCAATTCCAGGCGTGGACCTTTCTGTCTACATGGTCTTCTATATTCGCTCGCTCTCTCTCAAACATTATCTGTTATTTTATTCCCTGCCCTGTTAGATCATTGGGTATCATGAAGAATGTGTATAGCGGTGTCCAACGCAGAAGAGACCTCGAGGGTAAGTCGTATTCTCCCTCAAACAAAATGTAACATCAAAACGAGAGGCAAGCGTCAGAGCTTGCGTGGTTCGTCGTCGAGAATCGCTTATTTCGCGTTCTTGTTCGCCTGTCTCTGCATCTTCGACAGAGCTTTGGCATGCGCATCGTTCAGCCCACCCATCCGTGCATGCGCATCGATCTGTTGTTGGATGGCTTCTTTATGCTGGTCCCTCAGCTTTGTCTCATACTCGCTCTGCTGGCGCACAGCTCGGAGCATATCCTGCTGGTTGTCGTTGACCATGTACGGATTCCTCGCGTTGCTAGCAACCTGCTGTGAGGCCCGCCATTGATTCCAGTTGTGCGCCTGTTTGGTGACATCGTGGCTGCTTACACGACCTGGCTGGTGCGAGTCATAGATTGGCTGCATGTTGCCTTGACTGCTCATTCGAGCGGCTTTGGGTGGTCTCACTTCTGGGAAGCCGTAACCGAATGCATGACGCGAGTTTAAGGGCCGTGCAACCATCTCGTTGTTCTGCAGTTGTAGTTGTGACTGTCTCTGCATTAGCGCTTTGCGCTCGGCAAGTGTCATGTCTTCGTTGTCGTAGCCAGAATCAACTGTAGTGGAGGCGTTGCCCTTCAGACTGCCATCGCGGCTACCGTCCTTGCTGTCATTTGACAACGTTTTGGGTGGAGTGTTGATTCCAAAGCCGGTGCTCGGTCTCATGAATGATGTCGAGGTCAGGCGTTTGTCCAGGCGCTCCTTGCGCTCATCCATCAAGTTGGGAAGGCTAGGCAGCGTGGACACTCGATTGTCCCTCGAGGGCGCTCTCTCTGCCGGCTCTGGTGATGCAACAGGCGAAGCGCCCAAAGGCTGCTCCAGTATAGATGCCGAGGCAGATCGCATGACATCTAGTGGTGTCGAGCCTGGCTCCGTTCGCAGCAGCTGGGGACTGCTTCTTCGCTTGCCGAGTGGGACAGCCCAGCTATCCTCGCTATCACTCGCCTTGTGTGCGTATACTGGCGTAGCCACCGCGACGGTAGATCTCCCAATGTGCGTGTTCAGTTTGCTGCCATTGGCGACCACCACCTTTGGCCGAGGCCTCGGCTCAGGTGGAGGCGCCGGTGGTGAAGGGGGAGCTGGTGCTGCGTTGTTCTCGGCTGCCCGCGCAGCCTCAGACGGATCACCAGCCTCGACGCGCACCGCTTCTGGATCGTCCATTTCGATCTCCTCGATGGGCTCAGGTTCTGCTCGGCTCACTTCCTTTGTCCACTCATTGATGCGATGATATCGGACAAATCGTGAGCTCTTCGTTGGAAGGCACTCTACGAGGTCTCCCTCCGGTTTTGTTCCAGCACCGATATCGCCAGCAGCTAGTCTTTCTTTGCTTAGCATCGGTGAAAGCCCAGAAGAGGGAGGACTGCTGGAACTTGTACGGCGGATCTTGGGTCTGAGCAAATCAATGAAACTTCGCCGCTTTCCAATAACGTCGTTATCTTCTTCGAACACAGGCTCCTCCTCCTCAATGATCTCCGGACTCGGCATAGGAGGAGAACGCTTGGCTTGTTCTTCCTCTTCGAAGGCCGTGAAGGTAAGAGCGATAGACAACGTGTCCGATATCCGGTCAGGTCCCGAAGCTCCCGCCGAGGAAGCGAGCTCACTACCATAAGGCTTTCTTCCCTCCTTTCCCCCTTCAGTAGTGTCATTTGTCATGTCTTCCGCAGCTTCCATCGCTGCCTTTTCGTTAAGCGAGGCCAGCGATAGTCGCTGAACCGCTAGCTGGCGCCGATCCTTTATTGAACTTCCTGGTACGTCCAGGCCTGGTGATGCCGGTGTTGATGGCTCCTCTGGGGTGTGTGATGCCTTTGGTGATCGGCACGAGGTTTTACTCATCAGCCCGTCGTAGTAAGGCACATCAAGGTCAAACTGTAACTTAGGTAGACTAGGCGCCGGCTTCAGCTTGCTCTGCGGAAGCAAATTGACGGTCGATGAAGATTGGTGCGCGGACGCGAGATTTTGCTCGCTGGTCGTAGGTCGGACCACATGCATCATTGGGAAGGAATGACCCTTATGGGATGTGGTCACGGAGTGGTAGTCCTCATCAATTGACCCGACACCAGAATCGTGAATCTGCACATCGGGCATCTTCTTGCCGTCGTAGTCGTGTTCCCATTGCGCCAGAGTAGCCCTGTTCTCGTTCTGCACCCGGTGGCCGACCTGCTCTTCCAGGGCATCCCTGGCTTCTTCATCCTGGATGCGCTGAGCATCGCGTTTCTGCTTTTGCTCTTTGACAACCTTCCAAATCTTTACTTGGGACATTGTGCCCAAGAAAGCGATGATGATGATGGCCGCGACCTCGGCTCGTATAGGTCTGGTGATTGGGTATGTATCCGTGAAAATAGGAAAAATATCGTCGTTGAGATCTGCCGAAAGTTAGCTCGGGCAAGGAAGAGCTATCCTGGCCACTTACTCCAAATGTACAGCCAGAACTCTTTGAGTCCAGCTCTGGTGAAGCAGTCCAGGCCAAGTACAAAGGCCGTGGACCCAGCCAATGCCGTAGAAACAATGAGGCCGTAAACACGTGCGAGCCGGCTGAAATACGTGCAGTAGAAGCCTATGCAAAGCATGGCAACGAGGATGATCTTGCCAACACTGTTCTTAATAGTTCCTCCTGGAGCCAGGACCAGAAGCCACATGGCGAAGCTGAAGCCGCCCAGCACGCCGCCAAAGCCTTCACAGACTTCCTGGAAGACGAGAGCAGCACCTGCGACAAGCACACCGCCGACAACTACGGCGACCAAATATGCGCCTTGAATGGCCAGAGGAACCGGAGGCTTCTGGAGGTACACGATGAGGACTTCGATGCCCAGCGCGACCAGAAGGGCTGTGCTGAGGAAAGTCTGGGTTGCTTTGTGCTTGATTCCGACAAATCCTAAAGCCAGGCCTGCAAGCATCAAAAGTACACCCGCAACGCCCAAGGGTGGATTTATCTTGGGTTGAATGGGAAGCGGATTAGCCGTATTGGTAGTATTCTTGCCATCTGGTACGAATGTTGGTGTCGAGGTAGGCGCACCCGTCACAGTACCAGTCGTGGTGATGGGTGATGTCTCGTCTCCAGTCCGAGAAGCAGTCTTTGTGCCCTGGTCCTGATCGCTGTTGGTTCTGGAAGCAGAGTTTGTAGGAGCTGGACTGATGGTAGGCTTCTCCTCAGAATTTGTGGAGCTTGCGGGTGCATCAGTCGTAGCCGCAGCACCGTCATTGTCCTGTCGAATTTGTAGTTCATTACGTCCAGCTACGCGCTCTGCGCTCGAGAACGCGAGAAGGAATGTGACGAGCGCATATTGGAAGCGCATTGTTTCTGTTGAAAAAAACCCGCCGTGGCCAGTGGCGTCGCGTTCACTCCAGATCTCAGCGCGTGGCAATACAAGTGCTCCAGAGTGGCGCGAAACTAGCCATAGGTTTTCATAGAATTGCGAAGAGAAGACCGAGCAGCGGCACCATATTCCAGACAGCAACGCCGACTTCGTGAAGTGTCGTGGGCAGCGAGCGTGAGTGCAGCACGAACGAGGAAGATGTGAAGAGCACGCAGGAAGATGGCAACAGCCCTGCGATTAGGCGCAAGACTCAAGTTGAGCAAGGCCCACCCGGTCAGATGCCAGATGAGAGGACCTCGACTGCGAGCGGCACCAGAATCTCTCTTTCCTCATCAACTCCAAGGAAGCGGCGCTGGCGCTCTCGCGCGAACTCTGTTGTGTCGTGGCGCATTGGCAGCCAGTGGGACGTCATAAGCGACGATAATGTCTCCACCGTCGAGGTACTGTAGCTGGTTTAGCTGCGATAGGCGACATGGAGGAACTTAGCAAGGAAAATTTGGAGCATCCGGGATTCGTTGCTGGGCGCCCGACTGGGGAAGAGACTTCCCCCATCAAGCCGCGGGCCCTGCGGCTGTCCTCTAAATCAACCCAAGGTTTGCGGATGCCACAAACGGCCTTGCAAGAGGGCGTCTGGGCGTGATCGATATCGCAGGTCGCTATGCATTGACAGACTGACTGGGTTCTGCAGCTCGCCCACTCGTTTGCCTGCTTCTCAACAGAGCTTCGCCAGCACACACATCTGCTGAGTCTCATGCGCCAGATCGACGGAGAGGCATCCGCGGATGATTGTCGCTGTCACAGCGGGGGCGTGCGGGGCTCACCATTGTGACAGCTGGCTGCGGGCTCGCTATTGACTACTGTATTGATGGAGTCGCATCAAAATCGAAATGAGATTTTGGGAGATGAAGTCTCAGGTGGGTATAGACTAACGGCCGGAACGACGTTGCCTCGTCGTGCCCGCGCACTAGTGGCTGATCCCTGTCAGCTGGCACACGTTCTACGTCTTCAATCTGCCGCGAACGCCCTCCCACGCGCTGTGCGTCGAGAGGTTTCGGAGGTAAATGATCGTGCACTCCCCTATAGCCACGATCATCGCGAAATCATCGAATCGATATCACCCCATGCCAGAAATTTGTCGCGGCTGCCTCTTGCAATGTCCCGATATGCAGGTCCAAATGGAACCTTAATTGATTGGCGTTGACGGCACCAGCTCCACAACTCCATTGGGCTATGCCAAGCGAAATTTGGACAGGGACCCGAGCCTCCATCGGCGACGTTATCGAATGGTGATTGCGTGCTGACAACGTGCTCTTCTACGATCGGCATGCCGACTTCGCTTCCAAGTCGGGGTTGACGCCGAAGAGACCTCCCCCCAATCAGGCCTGACATTTGGGATGTATCTTCCCAATGCCACAATCCATTCGCGTGTCCGTTCTCGTGAGGGGACGATATCCACCTGAAGAGGGGTGAAACTGTCGTTGTGGTCATGACTGTGCCCGGAGTGCTAACTACTCAGCAATGTTGAGGCATTGAGGTATCCGCCAATATCCGAGTGAAGTCTACGGCACGCTGCCAGGGTGCCGGGTCACCACTGAGCGTAAATTTGTACAGTGATGTTCGTGCCTTTGGCACCATACTGACGATGGAATCGCACTCGAACGCAATAAGATATCATTGCAGACATCTGACCTACCATACCGTTTGATTTTTGATGTTCAGGCCTTTGGCACAATGTTGACCACGAATTGGCAGTCTAACAGCATAAAGAAGACATTGCAAGCATCGACCCTACAGTACCATTGGCGCCCGCAGGTAGATCCCATGTATGTCGCGTGCATCCGTTGTACCAACGCTCGCGCCACAGTGTCGGCAACGACGCTGCATATCAATAATGGCGCTGGCTCGGCTGGAACCTCGAGGGAACTTGGAAGCGCATGCTACACGAAGTTGGCAGCAGCAGCTTCGATATCTTGGTTGCCTATGGCTCTAACATCTGCACAGCGGGTGGCTGCATCTGTCAATGCGGCACATGCGGGAAAAGACTCCGAACCTCTTAACACCAAGCCACCATACCTTCCGAGCCATGTATGGGCAACGGCTTCATGCAGCTTCTAGACATCCACGAGACAAGGGCTGTCCACGGAACCGAAGCCGGCAGCAACGCCGCCTTCTTCGCTCTGATCGCCCTTGGTACGCAACAGAAAGCCAGCCTCGAAGTTGTCTAGAATCTCTCGCTTGCCGCCGTTGGCGGTTTTCCACACGCATGCACCGTAGATGCCCAGCTCGCAGATCACACCACCTGTTTGGACTTCTCCGTTACGAAGGATGCTGTTGCTCTGTGCCGGTGGCTCAATCATCTCCATGAGGATGTATGCTGGCCAATGAGATTCTGGGAGGCTCTGCTTCGTATTAGTAACAATGTCATACTTGATAGGATGTTGCACTCACCTTAAGGAATGCAGGTATTGCTTTGCGGTAGACATTGTTGCCGCCACCTTCACGTTGAGGCTTCAGGACGTACTTGACAGCCGTCTCGGGGTTCGTAGCGAGCTTACGAGCTTGTAGTCCAGCCTCGCTCTTGTCAAGCGGATAGATGGGCGCGAAAGTGCCAAGGACAGTGTCCGACTGGGTCTTGTTGGGCAAGAACTTCGCTAGGTGAGGTGAGTGAGGTGTAGCGAGGACTTGCTGCACCTTCTTCGTGCCTGCCAGCTGAGTGAGCACAGTAGGGCATTTGATTGCCGCGCTGCGTTCCAGTAGAAGCCGAGCATCCCAATGTGACTGATCTTTGTAGTCTGAAGGGCCGTAACCAGCTCTAAAATATACCACTGTGGCCTCGTATTGCTTACTGGGCGTATGAGGAGGCGTGTAGATCAGGTTCCTGTTACTGTCGAGCTTGGTTTCTTGGAGGACCCTGTCGAAGGACAGGCGGAAGGTCCTGACACCGTGATTTTCGTTCAGAGCATATTCCAAGTGCCGTTGATCAAACACGTTTCGCTCGGGATCCTGTACGAGGAATAAGACTACCGTTGGCAAGCCAGTCCTTGAAGATCCATAGGCCTTGTGAGCAGAGGCCATCCCTTTGGCGAGTGATGCTATCGATGTGCTCTCCGGCTGAGCCGCATATGTTATGACCGATGATACTGAGTCAGGGTATGCATCGATCGTCCTCAGATGTCGATGGAGCTTCGTAACCTTGCCCGAGAGGCCGCCGAAGGAGGAGGCGATCGTGTTGAATTCGACTTGCTTGACAGAAGGCTTTGAAGCATGATCGGGATCAACATGCACCATGTAGTCCGAACGGAAGAGACCAAGATTCAGGGACTAGATTACTGTCAGTAGTTGGATCTGAAAACGGAGATTTTGGTGGTACCTGAGCATATCCTTCTTTCTTCACAGCGAGATGCACCTTCCACAGGCCAGCCATAAAGTCATCAATCTCAACGAGCCTATGACCAGACATCAGCACAAGGACTGATGAAGAGGCTCGCGAGACGATGCATGTGACTGTGCATGTGAGGTGTGGCGGTCGAGGGTGTGACCCGTCGGGCCGTGGTCAAGTGAAGCAAATACTGTGAAGCACATGCTCCATGCCCTGGTAGCAAGAGCAAGAGAAAGTGAAGACCTACTCCTCGACAATGCCTGTCAACCAGTTCTCATTACTGGCTATCGCAGAGTACAGCTCATTGTACGCCTTGGCCACCGACTTTGCCTGCTCGAAGCAGACTTTGGGAAACAGACTTGGGAACATTGTGACTGGTGCATTGCCAGCCAATGCTTCGCCGGGATTCTTCTCGGTTGCGACATACGATGGTGCTGGTCTAACAGCAAGTCCATGGGCGATCGACCAGTCCTTCAGGTTCTGCAGTAGGTAATCTTCTTGCTCTTTGTTGAGCTCCGGCGGATATTTGGGATACATGGTAGCTGATATCGCCTTCAGCATTGGTCGCAGGGTGTTGTTGTCTGGATGTTCACCAGCTAGAACTATGCAGGTGGATCTTTCCTTCACATCTGCGAGATCGGCATTTCGTGACTTGAGCCGAGTCGCGACCTCTCTGACTTCAACTTTCGCGCTGCACGTCGTGCCAACAACAGCTACCCATTGGAGTCGCGTCCACTGTAACGAAATAGTTGCGAGGGCAAGCTGGTGAAGCAGACTGCATACTGACCGCCGCCGATACCTCAGACAAGCTGCGAAGAGTCCCGAAAGCGTCCACATTGAACCAATTCTCGGCACACTACTCGCGACCTGCAGGATCTTCTACACGCGCCTTGACCATAACCGACGACAACCAGTACATCAGATGAGATGGTAGGACACAACGATGCGAGAAGTAGGAGAAGAACTCGTCGAGCGGCCACCAAAACGGGAGTGGCCTGCTCCTTTGACCTGAGAGAGCACATTCGTACGGCACAGCACAACGCGTACCAGTAGACAACCGCTCAAAGCAGTTCACTCATCCGCAGCCTACCTCTGCTCTGCGAGAGAACTTTAAGGCATAGCTGGCGGGCAATAGTCGTCTGCGAAGCACTCCTAGACGGACTTCTGGGCACCACAAAGGGCAATACTCAAGCAGACTGGAACTGCTTCTACACTGCCAAGGTAGGTCCTTCCTGTGGCTCTCAGCTTGACACCAATCGTTGTTCTTGTCTGCTTGGTGTGCAATGCTCGAGGCGACGACCCCGCCCTTGTTGGCACTGGAGCTTCTTGATTTGGGCCGCTGCGGGATACGTGAAGGAATGCATTCACTCGATTCAACACTCGTAACGGAATGCTCCCCTTCAAAAAGCATTTGTACGTCTTCCTTGCACCTCTCTAACTCTTGCCACGACAGAGAACACGACCGCGCAAGCTTTGCAAGTGGTATTGCACCTCCCATATTACCAGATTGCCTGTCAACTTGCACAGCACAATCCCCGAAAGCATACCTGTAGGAGCGCTCTACAGGCACTTTCAAGGCCTACACGGCGCCACCTGTCTCATCTCAGTTACGACACAATACGACGCAGCGACCCACGTGACCTCGTGTTGGCGTGGCACGCGCCCGAGGCGCCACTCTGAAGGGCAAATCCACGATTGCAACCAGATCTTCTCGAAACAACGACCAACACGCACCAAAACTTGCTGCAGGCTCACCGCGATGGACGCTGATCCGTGGCTGTGGTCAGCCGATCAGGTGGCCCAATTCTTTCGCACTGAAGCGGCAGGTATCATCGAAGACAAACCGAACAGTCAACTGCCAGACTTAGCATCGCTCGCACAGAGACTACACGACGAAGGTGTCGCAGGAGCTGACTTGCTGACTCAAGTCGACTCGAACGTCTTGAAGGAGGACTGCGGCATCCGCCAAATAGGCAAGCGGAGCTCCGTGCTTTACTGTATCTCTCGCCTTCGAGTGCAGTCCGATGGGTATCAAACGAAGGACAGCGCTCCGGGCATCCAAACTCCACAATCTCTCAACGTCGCGCCTCCGCAGCCGCCGAGTCTTCTGCAGCAACCACTCCCCGCCGCCCCAGCGCTAGAGTCTCCCGGACAGCATGTTCGTTCTGGTGAAGCTGCGGTCCACGATCGGAATGGCCGGAAGCGCCGCAAGCTCGACCTCAGCAGACCTGTTGAAAAGCCTCCCACAGACGGTTTCCTGACCGATTCCGGAATGCCAGTGGACAGTCTGTTCTACGGTAAGACACAACTTAGCCGTGAAATTGGCGACCTGGAACCTTCTGGAGTGATTGAACATAGCCACGTTGAGTCAGACTCGGGTTTGGAGGTGTTCCAGGTCATGCCAAGCGGACATCCAGCCGGTGATGTGCAATACGTCTACCGGCAAGTCAAGCATCTCTTCGTGAACGATGCGAGCAAGACAATCAGACGCCGTGGGCGCGATGCAGTCGCCATTCTACCATATCGGGAGCACCTCCTTCCTGAGGGGAAGGCCGTATCAGCGACGGTGTTTGTGCCTGACGATGATGTCGAAGATGGTGCCATCGCAGTCCGTGAGAACGCTGCGTTTCTGGATGAAGAAGTTGATTACTACAACGGATCCGAGGCACAACATACTGATGGCACTTGGGACTATCTCACCAAGAACTGGAAGAGCAACCCAGAGGATGAGCTCCTGCCCGAGTACGGCCAATCCGATGACGAAGACAACGAGATGCCCTCAGACCTCGAGCATGAGGTGGACGAAGAAGAAGCAGAGAGGCAAGAGGAGGCTGCAGATAAGCCAGGTAAAGAGGACATGGAGAGGATCATGGAAGAGTCTATTGAGGCTCTTGTGCAGACATGGAAAGAGAAGAAGCTGCCACGGCTTGAGGATAAGCAAGCCTGGACAATTTGGAAGAAGATGCGTGGCAGCAAGGCTGTCCGCGATGGGCTTATTGCTGGCGCCCGTCAACAAATCCGCGGCTTCGATGAGCGACTAAAGAAGCAAAAGCGATGGATTATGGACGAGACCTGGACCAACGCGGATAAGCTGAGAGAGCAGTGTCAAATCATGGAAGCGACTGTCGAGGATCGTGAATACCAACTCTGGAAGATTGAGGTGTGGCACCGTAAACAAGAGCCGTTTCATGTTGTAAGACATGGCTATCACTCCGCCTCCGATCATGCCAAGCAGCCGACTGCTCATGGCTCTGGCTTCGTGCTTCAGCCTGGTGACCGACTCAGTGTTGAGCCTGCCGAAATCAGAGAGGAGGAAGTTTTTCACACTCCTGAAGGCAGCCAGGCGGGAAAGCACGACGATCATGGCGAACAAGCTGACGACGAGAAAGATGCTGCTGGTGATGATATGGATCTTGACCTCCCCAACGACAACTTCATTGTCCATGAGTCCTCATCGGATGCGATCTCAGATGGCCCGAACAATTCAGATGTGTCCATCCCACCCTCTATTCGGAAGGACAATGGCTCGCGCGGACCATCATCGAGCCCTCGTCGTAGTCGGGAGCAGACCATAAGCGAGAATTCCGACTCTGACTCTGACCCGCTGCCAGAGTTGCCTAAAATGCCAAAGAGCTCCACCCAGCGGGCGAAATTGGATTTGCTCAAGACACCGACGAAGAGGCCTGCTTTCTCTAACAGTCATGACAATCCTGTGGTCCTTTCTTCGGATTCAGAAACACCACTGTCGAAGTCTGCCGGCAAGAAGAAGGGAGCCGCTCGTAAACCCATCTTCAGCTCCGACCCTCTCTCCGACAAAAAAGCCGACGTTGACTCGTGGGACATCAGCTTGCTCGTCGCGCAAGGCGACAGAAAGCGTCTACTCATCAAGCTGCTCGCCGGGCTTGAATCTACTAAGAGGAAGCTCATCCTGACGACCATCTCGAGGCTGCGGATGCCCAATTTCCGACCAGCCCTCCGAGCTGCGCTTAAGTTTCTTCGGCAAGATCTGTCATTCACTGGCTCTGACGAGCAGACCAGCGTATGCTCACTCTGCGGACGACTATGGATTGCTTCCTGGTTGTTGATGCCTTCGGTGGTGACAGGCGTGACGGAGCGCCCGGTTCCGTGGGCTAAATTTGAGGATGACCCCATCGCGCTGCTCACATTCACCAATCTGCTGGAGCAAGTCTTGCGCAAGAACGACTCGGATCTCTTCAATCCGCCAAAAACAAAGCCCCAGTCGAAGACGTCCAGTTCCACACTAGGATCGTCTCCAAAGAGCGTCATTGACCTTCGCAGCGATGAAGAGCTCAGTGAAGATGAGTACCAGCGCCTCTTGAAGGACACACCGCGCAAGAAGCGCAAGCGCAAAGTCAAGGAAAGCGTATCTGCTGTTCAATCGCAACACAATGCGGCAAAGCGTATGGAGCGCTATCGGAAGACGCAGACATCGGACTCCCAGCAACTGGTGGCTATGGTGCAACGCGATCCGACAAACTCGAAGATCTCTATCAATCCCGCTAAGAACGAGGACGAAGAGTCCATTTTCGTCCACCAGCCCATCGCTCAAGTCATGAAGGGCCATCAGATCGACGGCGTCCGATTCATGTGGCGAGAGATCACCGCTGACGATGGCGATGGGACCGAACCGCAAGGTTGCTTGCTGACCCACACCATGGGTCTCGGCAAGACCATGCAGACCATTGCAGTCCTTGTGGCTGTGAATGAAGCAGCTCAGTCGGATAGCCTGAAAGTCTCCACCCAGTTGCCACCCCAGCTACGACTCAACGCTGAGCGCGGACGTCAGCTTCGCATGCTGGTATTATGTCCACCAACGCTAATAGAGAACTGGCGCAAGGAGATCAAGAAATGGGCTGGCACTGCACTGCCGAATGTCTTCTGCATTGAATCCGGTAGTAACAAGAATCATCTGGACGATATGCGGACCTGGTACCGTATTGGTGGTGTACTGATCATCGGATATGAACTATTTCGCAACAAGGTCCACCGGAAGGAGTCCAAGAATGCGAAGACAAACCTGGCCAACAACCACAATGGTGCAGAGATTGACGAATGCCTTCTCCGCGGTCCTGAACTTGTCGTTGCGGACGAAGTACACAATCTGCGAAACAAAAACGCCAGATCTCTGGCCGTGGAAGGTATCGAGACCCAGAGCAGGATTGGCCTCAGCGGCACGCCATTAAGCAACAATGTCGATGAGGTCTATGCGTTGATCTCCTTCGTGTCTCCTGGCTATCTCGGCGAAACAAAGGAGTTCAAGGCGCATTACGCAGAGCCAATCCAGAATGGCCTCTACGATGACAGCTCGGCGTATGAGAAGCGAAAGTCGCTGATGAAGCTGAGAGTCCTTCACGAACGCATCGAGCCCAAGGTCAATCGCGCTGACATCAACTCCCTGCGTGGTTTCATTCCACCAAAGACTGAATTTGTCCTGACGCTGCCTCTCACCTCAATCCAGCAGACAGCCTACGGCAGGTTCGTGTCAGCTGTGCTCGGTGACAGGAAGAACGAAAAAGCTAGTCAGGTTCAGATATTTTCCTGGCTGGACATACTAGGACTGCTTACAACGCACCCGCTAGCTTTCAAGAAGAAGTTGCTTAAGCCGGTCGTGAAGAAGGCTCGCGGACGAGCTACAACACCGCCGGCTAGCTCGGTATCGGACAACGGTGGCGTTGAAATTGACGAGACTGCCGATCTTGCAGATCAGGCCGTGTTGAATCTCGGCTTCTCACAAGAAACTGTCGATGAGATTGTTGATGGAATCACGGACGAGCTGGAGGTGCAGAACTCTGCCAAAATGACTCTGCTTCTCAACATCTTGCAGCTGTCTGCGGCTTGTAACGACAAGGTGCTCGTGTTCTCAGGCAGTCTGGGCACACTCGACACGGTTCAGCAGATTCTTGCAGACATAGGCATGGAATGCGGCCGCATAGATGGTAAAGTCCCGCCTTCCAAACGACTTCAGCTCATCGCAGAATTTGACAAGAGCTCGACTATGAATGTCTTGCTCTGCTCGACCAGGGCAAGCGGCGTGGGTCTCAACATCCAGGGTGCGAATCGTGTTGTCATCCTTGACTTTGGCTTCAATCCAACACACGAGGAGCAGGCAGTCGGCCGTGCTTACCGCCTTGGCCAGCAGAAACCGGTCTTTGTGTACCGCATGGTTATGGGCAGCACTTTTGAAGAGCACATCTATAACAAGCAGCTCTTCAAGCAGAGTCTCTTCCAGCGAGTCGTCGATCGAAAGAATCCGCGCCGTGTTGCCAAGAAGAACACACGAGAGTTCTTGTTCGAGCCGCAGCACGTGTGTCAAAAGGATATCTCGAAGTGGCTTGGCAAGGATGCCAAAGTCCTTGATCTGGTCTTGAAGCGGGAACTCAAGTCGACTGAGAATGCAGGCACTGGAGACACGCTCATCCGCGACCTTACAACCTACGAGACTTTACAGGAAGATGCCGGAGACGAACAGTTCACCGAGCAGGAGAAGCGGGAGATCCAAGAAGAGATCGAGGCAGGCAAGCGTGGCGTCTTCTTCCGTCCTGCGAACAGCGCCTTTCAAGCCGGACCGGCGCCATCAAGTACTGCTCCAGCATCAGGAGTGCACGCTAAGAACGTACGAGTCACCAATATACTTCCCAAGCAGAATAGTCGCCGCTCGGTTTTGGGAGGCAAGCCAGGTCGTCCTCCGTCCGCCGATGAGCACGGCATAATGGCACCTCCTGGATCGGCTAGGCCAGCAGCTACAGTGCCCGTGCCGCACGGTCTGCCAACAATCTACCCACCCCCTGCGAAGATTCCCAACCAGCGACAGCAACGCTCACCTGGCCAGAACTAGTATGCTGCTGCCGGCCGAGCGCTGCAGCAGCCGAAACCGCCATGGCCGCACTGAACGGGTGGCGGTGGCGCAGCCCTAGAATGAATGCATGAATGAATGCTTTTTGGACTTCAGCAGAGATACCCTATGTCTTGAATAGCTCGAAAGGAAGGACAGTATGATGATATGAAACTCTCTCTCTTTCGTCTTACCGTGCACTGATAGCCGCATCTGCTGAACATCACTACTTGACGATGCGCGTGAAAGCTTAATGCGTAAAAGTGACAGAAACCTTACATGCCATATCTCATCTACGTATACATACAACGCCATGCACATCATGAGGAGCCTCCCTGCCCATTCCCACCCCCACTTCCATGCCCTTTACTATGCCCACTCGCCCCGCCAGGATCAAGAAGTAAATGCGGCTTAAGAAAGCCCTCGTCAAGACGATTGAACAACGTCCCAGCATCTTCCTGCGTAGCCTGCATGATCTGCGACAGCGCGCCACGGACGTTCAGATGACTTGCCGCAGCTTCGTTGGCTCGCGTCCCGGAGACAGGATACGAGGCATCGTCGTCGTTGGGAGTCTGTCGTGAAGGTGAGCGTCGTGCTGCGGGAGGGAGGTCAAGATCGTCGGTCTCGAAATCGGAGAGGGTACTTTCGTCTTCTTGGTAGAGGAGGCCGCGTTCTGCTTGATCTGCGGTGCGGACGCGGGAGCTGTTGCGACGTCCGAGGTCGTGGGGACCGCCTGAGCCGGGTGGTGTGCGGATTCCGTGGGCGGAGCTGTATGTTGCCGTGCCGGCGCGACTGCGGTCTTCGCCGACGTTGTCGAGGTTTATGTTCCCATTGCCGAAGCCGACGTTGCTGACTTTGGGCGTGTGGCCGTATGCTGAGCCGTTGCGCTTGGCCCAGGTATTGCTTCCTTGTGGCACGGGCTCGATGTCGAATTCGTCGTCGCTGTCGATCTCTTCGACTACGCCTGTTCGGATGTTGAGGATCTCGAGCATGCGTGCGGTAGTGCCGCCGAAGATGATGACTGTTAACACGACCGTGACCAGAACTGTAGCTCGTAATGCGCGACTGTCTTTGCCTGAAAGTCCTGCTGCTAGGGCCACGCCTACAGCTCCGCGAAGTCCCGCCCAGAAGAGCATTATTCTCCAGTTCGGTGGGATTTCCTCGGCGAGGCTTTGTTGTCCTCTCCTCCGTGCTCTTGTGCGGATAACCCAGTTGATCAAGGCGCTGAGTGGAAAGACTGCACACCATCTCGCAACACAGATTCCGATGAGAGTGATGAGAATGAAGAGGGGTTTGTATTCAAGCTCACGTTCAGTGAAGAGGGAGAGTCCGAGGTAGATGAAGATGAAGTTCTCTGTGAGTTGGGCCATGAGGGAAAAGGTAAACTTGGTGGTGAGTTGGGTTCGGCGCGACATGTTGTGATAGGCGTAGTGCTTGAGACATATTCCGCAGAATAAGAGTGCGACGATACCTGGGAGATAATGTTAGCTGGTGTCCAGTACCCTCCACCAACCTCATCTTACCACTCATGTGTATAGCATTCGCAAAGAAGTAAGAAGCGTATGCGATCAGAAAGATGAGACAGCTCTCGATCTTTGGATCCCTCCTCACATGTGTGAACTTGAGCAACAAGCTGGTGGCCAGCCCAATCAGGATTCCAATCAACAAGCTGCCAAAGAAGACCAGCAAGAAGACTCCGATACTCTCGAATAGACTCAAGATTGTAAGCTTGCCCGCCTCTTCTCCTGCTCTATACTTTTGCGCCGTCTCGAATAGAACGATAGCGATCGCATCGTTCAGGATGCTCTCTCCAAAGATGACAGTGTATAGCTTCGGGTCCACCTTGTATGTATTGAAGATGGCCAGAATCGTGACGGGGTCCGTTGCGGACAGTGTTGCACCAACCGAGATCGCTTCGACGAAGGAGATGTTCAGGCCTTCCAGCGGTATGCGCGTCCAGAGCCATAAGATCACGCCCAGCACGATTGCCGATATGAAGGTTCCAGCGAACGCAAAGGTCAAGATACTGCCAATGTTGCGGAAGAAGTTGCCCTGCGTGACCCATCAGCACCGTCCATTCGCACCAAACTCACCGATACCCACCTGATGTAACTCATATCCACTCGCCAAGATGATCGGCGGCAGCAGCAGATTGAAAAAGAACTGGTAATCGAACGTAACCACATCCAGCACCGAATTCACGCTCGTCAATCGCAGTATCAACCCAATCACCATTCCCGCAAAGATGGATATGACCGTCTCATGCACCGCCTGGATCTTCTTTGACCGGAGGATGTAGCTCATGAAGAAGGCCATGATCAGCAAGACGATCAGGATGAGGAGGGCCCATGATGAGTATATCTCTTTCTGGCCTGCTTCGGGGTTCTCGTCGTCGTCGGCGTCGGAAGTTTGGCGTTTGGCTAAGGCGGTGGCGCCTTGCGCGAAGTAGTGGGGGAAGCCCATGGTGGGTGGGAGGTTGTTATTGCTGCACCATGCTCGGGCTGCGTTGCAGACACGATCGGTCTGTGGAGGGATTGGTCGCAAGGCCCGTTATGTTCAGGGGAACCGTGGCGCGAGGTATTGGACAGTCGAGTTGTGACTTATGGCGATGGGTAGGCTGCGGCTTACGCTGTGGATGGTCGTCGACAATGCTTCGGCTTTGGAGTGAGTAGCTTGCTATCCGGCACATGCTCGCGCGAACACCAGAAGGACAAGTAGCGCGCACTCGCTTAAAGTTGGTGCCGATTCCATCACGCGCGACGGCAGTGTCCGTCTGGAGACAAGGCCCGAGCCAGCGGTTCACGAGCCCCACAGTTTCGTCATCGGGGGTATCTGCTCCTGGAATCGAGTGGTCTGGTCAGGCACAAAATGCAGCTTTCCTGCCTTCTGCATGCACGCCTTAGGTGTCAGAGCTACGAAAACGTGTCGTCAGCGTCAACACATTCCCTTCATACATAAGCTCCCGTGGCCACGCGACTTTCGATCGATGAACCATTGGATTCGGCAGCCACGCTATACTTGTCGCCTGCCTCGTGACTCTTTTTCAGCCTGCCAGGCCTGCCCATCGCGTGATTCTGTTTGCGTGCATCTGACAGAACCGTCTTCCCCCGTCCAACACCGCACACACCTGAGCCTGCGTGCCACTTGGCGAGCGATGTGACAAGGAGCATGCCCGTAAAACAGGCCAGCACCAGACTTCTCTTTGTCTTCCGCAACGCATACCTGCCGCCCTAGCACCTACAACGCCCATACCATGGACCTTCCCGATCCCTCTCCAGGCTCGTCGCCGTCGCGGCGAGCCTCACACCTAGACACGGCAGCACACGGCGTACCATCACACCCTAAGCATGTCTCGTGGAGGCGCGAATCCAGACCATCTCTGACAAGAGACGAACCACGGCGAAATTCAAAACAGTTTTCGACAGGCAATGGACACATTAGGCGTAGCGTCGACTTTGTCAAGGCAGACGACGAGTTTAACGAGTCATCGCCACTACTTCTCCCACGTAAGAGTGAAGAGGTCGAAGCGTTACCGCCACTCACCGAGGTCTTTAGCCCGGATGCAAGCAGTGGAGAGTCGTCATGGGACGTGGACATGGGCACGAAAGAGGAAAGCAAGAGTACAGGATACATGATACTGTTGACCATATCCTTCCTTGGGTGAGTTGTCTCGGTGATGGAGCCGGTACTCTGGTTGGCCCGACCGCAACACCGCAGCTTCGCTAACATCGTGTTGTAGTCTTCAAATAGCTTGGTCTGTCGAAATGTCAAATGGCTCGCCATATCTCCTCAGTCTTGGAGTATCGAAAAGTATGCTAGCACTTGTGTGGATTGCTGGTCCACTTTCTGGAACTCTGGTTCAGCCCTACGTCGGCATCAAGTCCGACAACATGCAGTCGAGATGGGGCAAACGCAGACCATTCATTGTCGGAGGCGCAATCGCTACCATCGTGTCGCTGATGATATTGGCATGGACACGCGAGATTGTTGGTGGGTTCCTGTCGATCTTTGGTGTGCCAAGAGATAGCTCCGGAACTGCCACGTGCTCCATCATGCTGGCTGTTCTGATGATCTACATTCTGGACTTCAGTATCAATGTCATCCAGGCAGCCATCAGAGCATTCCTTGTCGACAGTGCTCCTACACATCAACAGGATACTGCCAACGCCTGGGCTAGTCGTCTCAGCGGAATAGGCAACATCACTGGGTATCTCTTCGGCTATGCCAATTTGCCAAAGTATCTCTGGTTCTTTGGCGATACGCAGTTCAAAGTTCTTTGTGTCATTGCATGCTTAGTCTTGACCATCACTGTCGCCATTTCAGTCACCTCCGTGGGCGAGCGAGACCCTCGGCATGATGGCAAGCCTATGAATCAGAAAGGTGGCGTGGTCGCGTTCTTCAAGCAGCTGTTTCGGTCGATCAAGAAGTTGCCGCCGCAGATCAAGAGCGTGTGTATCGTTCAGCTGGCGGCATGGATCGGCTGGTTTCCATTCCTGTTCTACATCACGACTTACATCGGCGAGCTCTACGTTGAACCAATCTTTAGAGAGAAGGGACCAGATCTGACTGATAAGGATATAGATGAGGCCTGGGAACATGGCACAAGAGTTGGAACGTTTGCACTGCTGATTTACGCTATCGTCTCATTTCTGGCGAGCGTCACCATTCCATGGTTCGTGGCGAGCTCCTACGCCCCTGAGAATCCTCACGACACACCAAGAACCCCAGGCACACCTATGGCGAGGACTCCCGGAACGCCTATGACTGACTTGACACCTCGCCATATTGGGGACGGCGGTGATGGCTACTTTGGTATCAGAGCATCCGGTGCAGCCGATGCACGCTCAACCAAGAGCACCTTGGCGCAAAACGCCAAGAAATGGTTCACAAAGAAGCGAGGAAGGTCACTTGCAATCCCATGGCTCACCCTCAAACGCGGCTGGCTGCTCTCCCACATCATGTTCGCAATCCTCATGTGGCTTACGTTCATCGCCAAAAACACCACTGTTGCCACCGTCCTAGCAGGTCTAGTAGGCATCCCATGGGCGATGACAATGTGGGCACCCTTCGCACTCATTGCAGCAGAAATCTCCAAGCGTGAGAACATCCGACGAGGTATCATCAAACCACCACCGACCCGCGACGGCGAACTCCTTGCTAGGGGCGAGGACACTAGTGACGGCGCAGATCAGGCTGGCGTAGTGCTGGGAATTCACAATGTTGCGATCGCGGCACCTCAGGTCATTGCTACGCTCATCAGCAGCGCTATCTTCAAGGCCTTGCAGAAGCCGAGAGGGAGTGTGGGTGATGATAGTGTGGCATGGGTATTGAGGTTCGGAGGCATTCTGGCGCTGGTTGCGGCGTGGTTGACGAGGAGCATCAGGGAAGAGGATGATCCTGAGGATGCGAAACCGCATTGGTAGATTGGGAGGATACTTGTTTGTTCTCTTGCATAGATGGGCACGTTGGAGTAGTCGCCCCGCAGCGAAAGAGCTGGCGCGTGGCTTTTGCTGTTGAGCGAGCGCTGGCGTTTAGGTGCCGGGTTCGCTGAGATGAAGAGATGAATACGAGAATATGATCTGTGGCGCTATGATTCCATGTTTGATTTCTGTCCGGCGTGCCTGCGCTCTGAGGTTGAGAAATGTGAGAAGATTGCAGGGAGGCGCGCGAATTGACAACAACCTGATCACTTCTTCCAAGCTCTGACCACACCTCCACCTTCCAACCAGCCCGCCATTTTGGGCCCACGAAAGATGGGCATAGTCCCCTTGGACGAGGTTCCCGTGCACGACCGTGACAGATACATCACGAACAAGGAAGAAGCGCCTGGCCGAAAACTTGACACTGGACGAAGCCAGAAAGTCGCGTAGGCAACGAGAAGAAGAGCAGAGGTCTCGAGCGTGACGCCGCCATGAGCGACGCCAGAGAGAGGGAGCAGGACGCAAAGCGTGCACGAGAGACACAGAAGGGTTCGCAAACATCAAGGTCCAGCGCGTCGCACATTTCATCAGGCAACGAGCAACGGAGCGTGATGCACATAGCGATCGTATCGGTCTCAGTTAGACCAGTCCCTCGAGGCAATCATGAAGGAACAGACTGCTCGATAGGCGTAGGGCTCTCGAGTTGTGAGACATGCTGGGCCTGACGGGTGCGTCAGACGATCGAACGTACTGACGGTAGCACATGGCAAGATCTTTGAGTCGCTTATGGCGATTTCGATGAACATTCATGGTTCATATGATCGCTTACGCAGTGCTGCATGGCGTGGCGGCTGGTTGTGAGTGGTGGATGGGATGTACCTTACATTTTACTGCGCGCTTCCCGAACACGCGTAGCTCCAACGTCTAAGACTGTTATTGGCCAAATTAAGCGCGTGCTGACTCAACCTCGTCAAAATTCCAGCCATGACTATCGCAAAAGCTCCCGTCTCTTTTCTCAAGAACAATTGAGATGCCTTTTCCGGATGCCAAACCATATAGCGACTACTCCTCAATGCAAAATTAGGATCGCGATTTCGGACCTATAGTGAAAAATCCTCATTTCCCTGCAATAACGCCAACATGGTCAAGACCATAATCAAAGTCCCATGTTCCTCAGCGAACATTGGCCCGGGCTTTGACGTGATCGGTCTTGCACTTTCAGTCTGGCTAGAAGTCACTCTCACCACCGACGACCAGGCATCATCTGGAGCACCCTACAACTGCAGGATTACATACGAGGGTGTTGGCGCCGAAAACGTGCCTCTAGAAGCAGACCGAAACCTCATTACTCAGACCGCACTTTATGTGTTGCGATGCGATGGCCAAAGGTCATTTCCACCCAACACGCATGTTCACATCAACAACCCAATACCACTGGGACGAGGCTTGGGATCTTCTGGCGCAGCAGTGGTCGCAGGTGTAGCGCTCGGCAGTGAAGCAGGCAAGCTCAATCTCTCGAGGGACCGCATTCTGGATTACTGCTTGATGATTGAAAGACATCCGGACAATATCGCCGCAGCACTGTATGGTGGCTTCGTCGGCAGTTACCTCAAGGAACTCAACCCGGAAGATATGAAGCGAAAAGAAATTCCTCTGGCAGAAGTTCTTCCTGCGCCTCAGGGTGGTGTCGATACTGGGTTGACGCCACCGATCCCGCCGAACGCTATTGGCAAGCACATTCGCTTTCACTGGGCACCGGAGATCAAGTGTATCGCCATTATCCCGGAATTCGAAGTCAAGACTGCCATGGCTCGTGAGGTGGTGCCGCAAACCTACGATAAGAAGGACGTGATCTACAACCTGCAGAGAGTGGCGTTATTGACGACTGCGCTCGGCCAGAGTCCACCGAACCCAGAACTTATCTACGATGGCATGCAAGACAAGATCCATCAACCATACCGCAAAACACTCATTCCTGGCTTGACCGAGATTCTGCACTCGGTGACGCCAAGCACACATCCGGGTCTGCTTGGTGTATGTCTCTCAGGAGCTGGACCTACGATCCTGGCACTGGCGACGGAGAACTTTGAGCAGATTGCGAGCAGACTAATTGACCAACTCAAGAAGAGCTACAGAGAAGCCAAGTCTGTCGATCTGGAATGCAACTGGAAGCTGCTGGAGCCTGCCACTGACGGACTCACGATCACTCATGAAGGTGAAGCACAGAGCAAGGGCATGACTTACGCAGATGCTGGTGTATCAATCGACGCCGGTAATAACTTCGTTGAGAGGATCAAAGCAGCTGTGAAATCGACTAGCAGACCCGGTGCAGATGCCGAAATTGGTGGCTTCGCAGGCGCGATAGACCTTGTGGCAGCTGGCTACGAAGAGCCTCCCACGATAGTATCTTGTATTGATGGCGTCGGCACCAAGCTCATGATCGCCTTCGGCATCGAAGACTACTCCACTGTCGGCATCGACCTCGTAGCCATGAGCGTAAACGACTTGATCGTCCAAGGCGCAGAACCTCTCACATTCTTGGACTACTACGCCTGCTCAAAGCTCGATCTCGACATCGCAGCTCCGTTCGTCGAAGGCGTCGCCAAGGGCTGCATAGAAGCCGACTGCGCCTTAGTCGGTGGCGAGACGGCAGAAATGCCAGGTCTCTACACTGGGAAGGACTTCGACGCGGCCGGGGAGGCCAACGGCGCCATCAGAAGAGGTCGCAAAGCACTGCCAGATGTCGACTCAATGCAAGAGGGAGATGTCCTTCTTGGTCTACCGAGCAGTGGCGTGCACTCCAACGGCTACTCCCTCGTGCGGAAGATCCTGGAACGTGAACGCCTCGGCTACCGCGACCAAGCACCTTGGGACAGCACCAAGTCTGTTGGTCAAAGTCTGCTCACGCCCACCAGAATCTACGTCAAGCCGCTCATGGCTGCCATCGAGAAGGATCTTCTGCTCGGTATGGCACATATCACAGGTGGCGGACTGGAAGACAACATTCCTCGCATGTTGCCGAAGGATGGACACCTCGCTGCTGAGGTCGATGTTTCGACATGGGAGGTACCTCCCGTACTCAAGTGGCTGAAGCAGGCTGGGAATGTGAGCAGTCGGGAGTTTGCAAGGACGTGGAACACCGGTCTGGGTATGGTGATTGTGGTGAAAGAGAGTCTTGTGGCGGAGGCTACGAAAGTGCTAGAGAGCAAGGGCGAGAAGGTGCACCGGATTGGTAAGCTCGTGGCCCATGAGGGCGAGGGTGTGGTTCTGAAAAATTTGGAGTACTGGAAGAAGTGAAGACGAAGTCCGGGATATCTCCCATGAAATGCAGAACAACGCCTCTTATTAGATGCGGTCCTGAATGACCGCCATCACAACTGATAAAGCATCACATACTTCTCACCTTCCACCACACCACCCGTTTCCACCTCCAAGGCCCTCCTAGCTTTCCTCTTGTTCGACAACCTCAAGCCCACGTACAGCACCGTCATACCCACGATGCTCAAACAGCTGAACGCAGTTCCCACCGAAAAGCCTATCCGACATCAGCAAGCCACTCTATCCCATTCTCAATTCTCCACACAGTACTCACCCGTCCTATACCCCGGCTCCTCCTCACTCAAGTAAACGTTACTACTCACCAAAGCACCACAATTCCCCACCGCCGTCGTCATCGCAAAAGCCACAACGCGCCTATACCCCTTCCCCACATTGATCGCATTCCACACGACCATGATAGGCATGACAACATAACACCCAGAAGCCATGAAGAAGGTTCCCATGTAGCGGATATTGGTAGCAGGGTGGTGGGCGAGCTGGATCGCAAGACCGGTGAGATTCAAGAGACCGCCGAAGAGAGCGAAGGCGTAGCGCTGCTTGAGCTTCTCGGCAGCGTAGGCGCAGGATAATGTTAGGACGAAGGCTGCGCAGTAGATGGGGATGGAGTGGACTTGTGCTTGGACGGAGGTGTAGCCGAGACCTTTGAGGATTGAGGGAAGGAAGGCGACGACTGAGGAGGCGTTTTCTTGGAATCCCATGTAGACCAGAGTTGCGAGCCAGATTTTCCAGTCGGAGAGGGCTGTGAGGATTTCTTTACGGATGATTATGTCTTTCTCTTCTTGTGGTCCGAGGCGTTGCAGG
This sequence comes from Mycosphaerella arachidis, assembly GCA_001297265.1. Lineage (NCBI taxonomy): Eukaryota > Fungi > Ascomycota > Dothideomycetes > Mycosphaerellales > Mycosphaerellaceae > Mycosphaerella > Mycosphaerella arachidis. The sequence goes on from LIHB01000006.1 coordinate 627,730, forward strand.
AGGACTTCTTTCTCTTTGCCGGTGAACATCTTGGTGTCTTGGGGGAAAGCGGGTATGAAGAAGTAGGCGAGGAGGGCGAGGACGCAGGTTAGGATCCCTTCGACCTGGGAGATACAGTCAGTATCCTCAACTCCACGTCCACATCTCAAAGCTCGAGCTCACAATGAATATCCACCTCCACCCAGCAATGCCTCCAGCACCATCAGCCTTCGACAGCAAGTACGAGAAGAGTCCATTGAAGGCTCCCGCGATAATCGCACCGCTCATAAAGAACGCGTACCGTCTCAAGAACTCGCCATCCTTGTAGTAGCTGCCAATAAGATAAGCACATCCAGGTAGGAAGCCCGCTTCGAAGACTCCCATCATGAAGCGGCACGCCACGAGGCCACCTATAAATCGCACGCAGTCAGTAGCAGCTCATGACCCACAAGTGCCATCAACCATCCGATAGACTCACCCCAACCCCTAACAAACCCCTGCCCCAACGCAAAAACTCCCCAGATGAACATCATATAACTCAAACTCCTCGGCCCAATTTTCTTAAAGGCAATACTCGCCGGGATCCCAAACGCCATATACGCGATCGTAAAAACCATCACAGCCTACCGACAACATCCGAGTCAGTCACAAACACAACTTCCGCAAGCTGTACATAAACCCAGGCGCCAGAGTCTTCAATACCTACCAAATTGTACCGATTCCCCATAAGCCTCAAATCACGACCCATACCAGCAATCTTAGCATTGCCGATATTCGAGCGGTCCGCAAAAGAGACGATGAAGAGGACATTGAGCATGGGCAGGAAAGTGAAGTCGAGTCTGCGGAGGATGCGGCGCTCGATGGCGGCGTCTACGGGAGAAGGTGATGTGGCCTCTGCGGTGCTGGTCTCGGCGGGTGGCCGTAGACATTCTGTGCGTAGTCGTTGCTCAGGAGGCCCTGTGGCCTCCGGGGGAGTGTGATGTGTCGAGTCCATGTTTGTGAGGTGTAGCGAAGGTGGTGTCGTGGTTGAACTGAGGGTGTTACAGTAAACTTTACGCGTCGTGAGGAAGCAACGAGCGTTCGTGTGCCGTGTCATCGAGCCGTTTGTTCGCGAAGTGAAGCTCGATTAGCCTTTCGGGTCGCTGTTGCATATGCCGTGTCGCTCGTGGCTTGGCGGACGCTCTTGTAAGGAAAGGACTGGTTTCATCTTGGTGGAAGGGAATGGTCAATGGTGTTCATGGTTGAGTACTTATCGTGACCCTCTCTGCACTAGTAAGATGCTCAATTCTCGGGCTTCTCAAACGTTCCCAGCTCGTTTTGATCAGACTCGAGTTTGGCCAAATTCACTACGGTAGCAAACTTGCTTCAGAGACACATGATCGAGCAACAAGCATAACGGAATCTGAAGGACACAACTGAAGAAGTTTCCCAATAGCTTTGGATATGGACGGACTCCTTGAATGCCCTCTCGCTATGTACCTCATAGACATCGCTTCGTTTCATGGCTAGCAAAGGCACCTGGCCTGCTATCGTATGCATCACCGCTCATCGTCTATCTTCAATCACAGTCAGCATCCCACTCATACTCTATTGATGTAGCGGGATACTTACTTTGGTGGTGGTGGGTTGTGGACGAACTCGATACCCTTCTCGATGTTGCCCTTGAGACCCTCGTAGCACTTCTGGAGAAGCTTCTTCTCGTACTCGTTGGCCTCCTTGACGACATTGTGCGCCTTTTGGGCGCCACCCTTGCCGAGCTCGATGGGTACTGAGAAGTACTCGAGGCCAGTCTCCTTGACAATCTCGTCACCGCCATCGACACCCGGCAGGTAGACGAATGTTGGCTCAACGATGCCGGACTCGCCCTTGAAAGCCTTGATGACCTGCTCAGCGAAGCGGAAACCAGCGTATGCCATGGAGAGTGTGGCTGAGCCAGCACCGTCCTTGGCCTTGACGACCTCGTCACCACCGAACTGCACGCGGGTGGTAAGGGCATCGAGCTTGTCCGCTGGGATGTTGACCGGTGGCTCAGCCTTGGAGAAGAGAGGGACGATGGTCTCGCCAGAGTGACCGCCGATGACGGGAATCTTGGTCTTGGCCGGGTCCTTTGTGCCGGTGATGGACTGCACGAAAGTCTCTGCGCGCACGACGTCGAGAGTGGTGACACCGAAGAGCTTCTTTGGGTTGAAGACACCGGCCTTCTTGAGGACTTCAGCGGCGATTGGGACTGTCGAGTTGACTGGGTTGGAGATGACGAGGACAAAAGCGTCTGGGCAGTTGTCTGCAACTCCCTGAATGAGACCCTGCACGATGCCGGCGTTGATCTTGAACAGGTCGTCACGGGTCATGCCAGGCTTGCCTATGCAATTGTCAACGTCGGCCTGCCTTTCGTCCTATCCGTCCATCCGCCGCTCGCACGGAACAGACGCCCGGGTGTGTGATATAGAGTATTTGTGCGACTTACGTGGAATACCAGCGGGAATGACCACGATGTCAGCGCCCTTGAACGCCTTCTTGATACCATCGCCCTCCTCTGGAAGGTAGCCCTCGATTTGAGCAACGGATGAGATGTGCGAGAGATCGGCGGTGACACCGGGGGTGTTCACGACATCGTAGAGGGCGAGCTGGTCGATGAGAGGGCTGGCCTTGAGGAGGAGCGAGAGTGGTTGACCGATACCGCCGGAGGCACCTGCGACGACTGTGATGGGTGGTTAGTTGAGCTTCGGGTGAGGTTCTTGCTGAGTGGCAGCGTTGTGCCGCTTGGCTTGGTCCTTCCTTCGATACTGATTGCCGCCATAGGTGATGGCCAACGAGACCAATGTGTCCGCCGCGGGCAGTGATGTGAGGTGGGTGCTTCAGTCTCACTCACGAACACCACCTTCTTGCCAATGGCGGCGGCAATGGTCAAGCGGTGACTCCTCGAGTAGAAGGTCCCATCAACACGATGGCGGGGTAGCTCTTACCTGCTTTGACCATGATTGCTGCCGTCTGCGATGCTGTGTGTTAGTTTTCGTGAGATGGTTGTAGTTGTTATGAGGAGGAGGAGGAGCTTGAACAAGTTTTGTTGTGAGTTCCAAGACGGAAGGAGCAGTGGAATCGGTGAATGGGAGTCAGGTGGGAGCTGCAGGGCAATCAATGTGGGGCAATTTGTTTGGAGGGAAACTACGTGATCGCGGGGTTGTCCGTTCGTTCCAGGCTCCATCTTCGTCTTGTATCTCGTGCCAGCTCACTGATGCTTCACTCAGTGCTATGCCATAATTTCGCAGTCGTCATGCAGAACCGCCGAGGCGAAGACAGGAAGTGAAGTTGATGGAGCGAGGCCGACGGCCCGGGAGGTTCTCCCAAGCGCATATCGCGATACCCATCTCTTCCGAGCTGCACCAATGGTCCATGCCAGTTTTGATATGTAGGATAAAAGCTGACCTCTAAACAGCCGGTGCCGTCTTCCTGCATTTGCTAGTCATGTACTCAAACAATCCATGACCCTCGCCCTCTGAGACCTCTTTCTTAACCAGGTCCGTGACAGCCAAGTCCAATGCAGAATCCAGACATCCTGTTCCCACTGCTCGCAATCTATCGCTACGCCTCGCAACCCACTTTGGCTTGGGAGAGATAATCCAGCTCACCTCAATACCTCCCTTTTGTGTGCGCCAAAGCCCCGGCGGACTAGATTTGATACCTCGAGCAGGACCATCGTGCAATAATGGGTTCTATCCATTATTGCCGTAATCTTGCTCACCGTCTGCGTCTTGGTCCTCGCCTCCACCTTGCGGTACTTGCTGGTACTGCTGTGGATGGCCGGGTGGTTGCGGTGGTGGGTACATCTACCGCTGTCAGCTCCTCAGCGACTTTTATAGACCGTGGACTGGTGTGTGACTTACGTTCTGTTGTGGCATGCCCTGTGGCATCTGACCCATTGGATACTGCTGTGCCGTGTATATGCTCGGATCGAACATTTGCTGACCTCCGTATGGTGGTTGTTGCTGAGGTGGCGGGTACGCGCCCATCTGCTGCTGATACTGCTGAGGCGGCATGTGCTGTTGGTCCACGCCGCCAAAGTCAGGCTGTTGGCCCATCGAAGGCTGCGGCTGCATTCCGTCGCCGCCTTGTCCACCCGGTTGATTAGGATCTGGCACAGTATATGTGCCGACCGGAGTGTACTCGGGCCGCCTCTTGTGTTGTGGCGTGGCGTCCTCTCGAGGGACGATATCGATCAAGAAGTCGAACATGTCACTCTTCGCCAGTGCCGAGGCAATATCACTGCGCTGGAGTGTCCTCCGCTTGTTCTCCTCTGCATGAATCCAGGCTCGCATGGTGAGCTCCGTGATGAAAATGTCGCAGCCCTTTGCGAACAGGATTGGTGCTTCGGCGCTGATCATCTTGACTTCAGGGTCTGCCTTCATCACTTTCTTGATACGAGCAAGTGGGAGTTGATGTAGCTTGTAATCATGTTCGTCTGTTTCGAGCTTCGTGACCTGATTCTGCCAATACGTGTTGAGGATGTCGCGATAAGGCCCGCTCAAGCCTTGCGATACGTTCTGCCAGTGTCCTGTGAACGTCTCAGGGGGAGGTGCATGTCCATTTGCAGCAATTGCGGCGCTGGCTCCGTAATGTCCTCCATGGTTATGATCATAGACTGGCAGTCCGTTCTTGCCGTCGTATCGCTTGGGTGCTTGCTGCGCCTGCCCGGGCGGGAGTGCCCCGTACGGCGTCTGCATGGCGCGTCGTCCGATGGGACGTGTATGTATTGAAGTCGCCGACGCTCAGCGCCAGTGGTGCACCAATGCGATTGTCGCAGCGGATGCGCGTCACCTCTCAGTACCGTCTCCTACTGACGTTGCGTGCGCGCGCCGGTCTCGCAGTCAAGGCGGTGACGGGTGGGTGGTCTTTACGATGCAAGCTAGCTTGTGGTTGCGCTGGCGCGTGAGATGTAGTCGATGGTATGCGATTCAATCTGTTCGTCGTCGCGTTAGCCAGGTTCGGTATACTCAATCGCTGCGACAAATGCCATGGCCGGTCGCATCGCTGCCATGATGAAGCTGCGGCGTCTCTATGGACTGGGTTGTCGCGCCGCGCGATTTGGTTGTTGTTTACCAACATGTTGATACATACATCGAATGACGTTACGTTTCGAGCGGTCGCGGTCCTGGTCGCCGGTCGGATCTCGCAGTCGACCAGTAATATGTGTTGCCCAATGAGATGAGGAACGAGGCGAAGCCAATAAGAGGGAAGTTGGGACAGGACGACTGGCCTTGGCGAGGAAAGCGCGGCTGAAGGTCTCCTGCGGGGATCCTTGACCCGAGGCAATGGATATGACAGGAGGGAGCTGCTCACGAGGAATTGGATCCTGTATGCTGTGGCAGGTGGCGTTCACGAGGAAGAGGAGCGAAGACGGTGGTATGGAGTGCTACAGCCTACACTCGTACTAAGAAGCGGCGCTGCATATGCATGTTGGAACTCGAGATGCATCCTGCTGCACGAGGCACTACATTGATTACGCACTGCACACAGCAGTCCACCCCCACACAATTCCGCCTCCCCATACCTGTCAACAGATGCTAACGAACGGTGAACGCGCGGTCGATGAGCTGGCATTGCCTGCATAACCAGCCGTTGTTGACGGTGACATATCGCCCGCGCGCCTGTCGGTGAGGGCGGATGCTGCAGCTTTAGCCGCTGTCGAATGAATTGATGCGCTGGCAGGTATCCAAGTACCTACCTATAGTGGCATGCCGACTGCGAGCACCCTGCCGCACAGGGAAAAAGCAATAGGCTACCGAGTCCGATTTTACCTGCACTGCCTCGAACGATAATAGAGAGCTACATGTGTGACGTGCCTGTCTGCGGCACACGTGCTCATCAGCCAACCACTCGCGCGTCCAATATGCGGCTCGCCAGGGCCACGATCCACCGCATCGTTCATCGGGTCTCAATATGCTGTGCAACAGTGACGAGGAGAACGAAGATGCGCAGCAAGCAAACATTTCATCCTTTTTGCTATGTTTCGCGTGGTAACTACTCCTTCTCTTCCTCCTTGCCCTCGTACGCTGGGAGACGTTGCTGTACATCGCTCCATGACCACTTGCCCTTCACGACCTTGGCAATTGCCTCGACGATCTCGTCCAGGCTAGCGCGGACTTGCTTCGTGCTGTCGCGGTCACGGAGGGTGAATGTGCCGGCTGTCTTGCCTTCTAGTGATTCGTAGTCGATAGTGATGCCGAAAGGAATACCCAGCTCGTCGTTGCGGGAGTATCGCTTTCCGATGCTGACACCAGATTGGTCGACCTTGTAGGATAGTCCTTCCTCATCTAGTCTGTCCTCGAGTTGCTGGATCAGTGGTGCGAACTTTTGGTCCTTCTGCAGTGGCACGACCAACACCTTCATGGGTGCGACGGTAGGCTTGAAGGACATGACTGATCGGGCCTCGTCACCCTCTCTGAACCAGTAAGCGTGCTCAAGCAGGTGGTAGAGAATACGACCAATACCGAAAGATGGCTCGATCACGTTGGGCACGAACTCGCGCATCGTCACAGTCCGCTTCTCCTTCTCGATCTTGACGAGGTCTTTCTCGAGCTCGACCTTACCAAGGTTGGGCACCTCCACCTCGACCTTGCCCTCTTTCTGTAAGCTAATGCTAAGCTTCTCCTTGATATCTTGAGTAAGATCATCGAGAGCAGCTTGGACAGTGCCAGCATCTTTCTTGAATTTGGGACCAGACTTCTTCTTGTCTAGCTGTGCAACGTACTCTTCGATGTGCTGTGGCTCCTTGAGTGGCTCGCGGATACGCAAGGGTACACCAGTGGCCTTCTCGTGCACACTCAGATCGTAAGCACTTCTATCTGCGCAGCCAACGCATTCAACCCAGCCGTAAGAGCCCTGGAGCTCGCAGTCCCAGCAGTCGGAGGCGTAGTGTGCCATTTCATTGGCCATGTGTTGTCGGAATCGTAGCTTCTTAGTGTCGACACCAATGCGCTCCATGAATCGATATATGCGAACGAGGAAATAGCCGAGGGTTTCGTTGTCTACCAGCTTTGTCTGCACCGCTTTGCCAATCGTCATTGTCTGTGGTGTCGTCGAGGGTGAGATGCCCTTTGCCTCGTTACCAGATTGAGTATCGCGGTCAAGCAGAGGAAGTTCGACGTCTTTGACTGAAGCGAATTTGGGGTGCTTCTTGCCACCCTCAGCGTCCACGAAGTGCTCGACCTCTGCCATCAAGAACTCTCGAACTCGAAGAAGGCCGTTCCTAGGAGACAACTCATTGCGGAAACTGTATCCAATTGATGCAGAAGCGAATGGTAGCTGGCCGTCGCTGTACTCGACAAGCTTTGGGAATGACAAGAATTGACCTTGGGCTGTTTCCGGTCGGAGGTAAGCCTGCTCCTTGCCGGACATGCCCAGTTGTGTTGGGAACATGAGGTTGACCTCGACAGGATCTGTGACTTCGTTTCCAGTGACTGGATTCAGCATCTTGTGGTCCCTGATCATCTGGCCCCACTGAGCAACTGTGTCGTCTAGGGTGGCCAGAATGTCGTTGTACTGTTGAACAACGGCGTCATCGAGCTTGACGGCGGCATTCTTGACTTTAGACGCCTTCTTCTTTTTCTTTGGATCTTCTGGCTCATCGCTGAATTTCTCACCACGAGCTTCCTTGTCACCCTTTAGACGTGCTTCAAGAACATCTTTGATCAAGTGATCAGCACGCAGAATGTCACCAGTCTTCGAGTCCTTGCACATGAAGTCATTAAACCTCTCAACGTGGCCAGAGGCTTTAAAGACCGGGTATGGAGTCAACATGGAGCACTTCAGCTCCATCATCTTCTCTGATCGGACGAAGTGATCTCTCCAGATGTTGGTGAATTCTGCCTCAATGGCAGCTAGTGGTGGACCATAATCGAAAAGACCCTTTGTACCGCCATATGGTTCAAAGGACTGCCAGTAAAATTGCTTCCGCTTGATGAGTGACTCGAACGCATCGCGGTTGAAAGGCTGACCAGCGCGAGTCTTGTAGTCGTCCGCCATGCTTGGGCTTCGAGAGTTGCCTGTCCTGACGGGAACCTGGAACTTCTGTAAAGACGCCGATTGAGAGAAAGCTCTGCTCCAATCGGAAATGAAACTTCGTGGCCTGCTGTAGGTACGAGGTGATTTCGAGTTCACGAAACGACTCGATGTCTCTTTTATGTGTTGCAGGCTGGTGACTCTTGTTGTGGTGGAGGGAAGCATATAACGACAGAGTTGTGTTCAATGGCTCTAAATGTAGAGATGCAGTACACCGCCGAGTTGAGTATAGACACCGCAGATGCTGACGAGCCGTGTATGATGTGGAACGTAGTTGTCCAGGGAGATATGAGTCGTGGCCGCTGTGCACGAAACAGGCCGCTAAGATTATTCGTCTGTGCATCTCCACATTGCATGGGAAGAGCTTCCGGCGTCAGCCACAAGGAGCGCCACACCTGGGAATCTTTTTTCCAATCGCATGCCATCGCGACTCTGGCAGAGATCGTACACAGCAACATGGCGTCGTCAAAACCCCTCAAGATTGGCAACAAAATCAAACGCCAGGAGCAACATCTAAAAGCGAAGAAGCTGAAGGAGAGCACGAAGCGAGACGATCGGCTGCGACGGAGGAGACATGAAGATAAGAATCCACAGTTGCGAGCGCAGAGACAGGCGAAGAACGTCCCACAAACAATAGACAGCAAGCGAACGTGGGACGAGGTCGAGGACGCGGACGAAGACGAGGTGAGACTGGACAGAGCAGTCAACATTCTGAACCCTAAGCGGAGAAAAGTCGAGAAAGATGCGCCGGAAAGTGAAGGCGAAGGCTTGACGAGTGGGAAGCTGGAAGCCTTGGAAAAGGCGCAGGAGAGGGAGGAGAACGGCGAGGAGGAAGAAGATGAAGATGACGATGAGCGCGACAGCATGTTGGACTCCGACTCAGAGGAAGAGGACGACGAAGATGCACCCGACACCTCATCAAATCGCAAACGTCCCGACCGCGCACCCAGCGAAGCACCCTCAGCAGCACCCTCGGCCGCCACCGCAGTCACAGCAGCAACAGACATGACAGTCCGCCCCGAAGCCCTCAAAGCCAAATTCCCCAACCTCTTCGAAGAGTCCGACCGCGAACCCAAAGTCCTCCTCACAACCTCAATAAACTCCACCCTCCACCACGAAGCCGAGCTCCTCACCACCCTCTTCCCCAACTGCACCTACATCAAACGCACCGCAAACTTCCACAGCTACAAATACTCCATCCGCGAGATCGCCTCCTACGCCGCCGCCCCATCACGCGGCTACACGCACATCGTCGTGCTCAACGAGGATCTCAAGAAGCCCAAAGGCCTGGACATCGTCCACCTCCCCCACGGGCCCATGTTCCACTTCAGCATCTCCAACTGGATCCCCGGGGCCCGCCTCCCAGGGCATGGAAACCCCACAAACCACTACCCCGAACTAATCCTCAACGGCTTCAAAACACCTCTGGGTCTTCTCGCCGCTCACCTATTCAAATCTCTCTTCCCACCGCGACCCGAGATTCAAGGGAGACAGGTGGTAACACTGCACAATCAGCGCGATTACATTTTCGTGCGGCGGCATCGCTACGTCTTTAGGGATAAGAAGAGTACGGAGAAAGTGATTCAAGGCACGGATGGAAAGCCGATGAAGGGCGCCGAAGATATAAGGGCGGGCTTGCAGGAGCTGGGACCGAGGTTCACGCTCAAACTGAGAAGGGTTGACAAAGGGATTCAGAGGGCGAGTGGGCAGGAGTGGGAGTGGAAGGCTGGGGATGAGAAGGTCAGGACGAGGTTCAGTTTGTAGAAGTCTTTGTACCCAGCATGACACCAAAGAGGAAATGAGAGCTTCAAAGGGGCACTGTCGTGAGCATGAACGCATCATCTCCATTCGATCCTATTATTACTACTCATATCGACCGTTGTCTCTTGGTCCCATCAGCGAACGAACGCAGTACAGTGCACAAACTTGTAAAACAATCGCATTCTTATCCTGCCCCGTGACAGTGATGTCCAAGAGATCTGTCATAGCTCAGCAGACAAGGTAAACATCCCCTCCCGTCCTGATCCTTCCCTCCACATAAGCGCCTTGATTGTGCACGAGCCCCAGCGTGAGCCAGGAACAAGAAAAATGTCCCGTCCCAGCTCGGCCAAAACCCAGAACAAAGTACAAAGCACAATTGCGACATCTCTTTCTCCATCCTCGCTTTGACGCCGTAAAAATGCGCAACGCGTAAAATCACATAAAACAGCAGCCGTTTCAATCAATCGATTATTACCCAACAACTTCCATCTCGTCTCCACCAGCGGCGGCGGTGATGACGGATATGTTGATGTGGTGGTCTTAGTATCAGTAATGCAAAAGCGCGCATCCATAAGAGAGATGATGCAACAAGGTTCGATCTTTTCTTTCGTGTTGTCATTGGATAGTCGTCAGATGAAGGGTGGGCAGCGAGCTCCAGGGTTGTCTTCTCTACTTCTTTTGGTGTTGTGTGTGGCGTCGTGGATCATTCTCGTATCGGTCATCCGATCGTCAGCGGTCTTGTCGTCGTCGTCGGAAAGGCGAGAGACAGTAAGGATGCCTGTCGATCTCGCGTTTCAAGTTGTCTCGTCTTTTCTTTTCTGATGCTAGTCATGCTTCATTCATAAGTCATGCTTCCTTCCATGGGTTGGTGTTCGTAGGCGAATCCGCACGTGGATTATAGCTTGACGAGCGCCCATCACTCAGTGAGTCGCCACACCTCTAGTGCTCGACAGTGATTTCTGCAGAGGAGCTCTGTTGCGAGAGCTCGTCGCTGTTGCGCTGAGCGTGGCCGTTCTGTCTGCGAGGAAAGCCGGCACCTCCAAGTGGGCCGCGAGGTTGACGTTCAGGTCCGCCCTGCAAAGCACTGCGAGATTGGGAGCGGTCGTCGTACGTTGTGCTGAAGGAGCGGTTGCTGCCAATAGGTCCTGGGTTCTCGCGGTCCCAAGAGGGGAAGCCACGGAGACCGCGTGGGCTACCTCCAAACCCTTGACCAAGGTTCATGTTTCCGAGGCCGTTGATAATGTTAGTCGTATCTCCGCGCTCAGCCAAGCTGGAGGTGGGTGTTATGAGTGTAGGTGTATTAGATTGCGCACTGTCGCGGCCGAAGTCTTGCTGAAGACGGGCGACATTGTTGCTCAATGCGGCGGGAAAGCTGGCCGTAGATGGCACGGGAGATGGTGTGTAAGATCGTAGATCTGCAAATGACTTCGCGGAACGCAGATTGCTGCCAGCGGCCAGTCCATGGGGCGAGTCATGGTAGCCAAGGTAGCCAGAGGCTTGATGTCGCAGGTTTGAGGCGCCGTAGTAGCCTTCGTTGGCACGGACATCACTGAAGTCAGTCGTGGCGGCCCGGTTAAGCGCACGGCGTTGATCGGTCTGCAAGTTCTGTATGGATGGCATTGGAGGACTCAAGCGCTGGTGGCCTTCCTTGAAGACGTGCACTGCTCGTCGATCCGACTCGCCCTTGGATGCGTGACCGAGACCCATGTGGTGTGCGAGGGTATGTACAATTCGTCGCTCGGGTGGGGACAACGTAGGCGAGAACACCAGCAGATTCCTCGACGTGTCTTCCTTGAACAAGAGCAGCTTCGAGTAATGCTGTAGAGCTGCCGGGTCATTCAGATCGACCTCGACGCCGGCACTGGGGTCTGGGAATGAGCTGGGCAGACCGTTGCGAGCTGTCTGGTTGCGTGCCGATACTGGTGAAGGCGAGCCAGCCATGATGCGAGACGATAGAGAGGAAGCAGATGCCTGTGTCTGGAGTGTCTGTGGCGCCATCGGGCGGTGTTGTTCTTCAAGCTGACCCCGTCGCTCACGCTTCTCGCGCTCTATGCGTTCGCGCTCGGCGGCTGGCAGCATCTTCTTGTACTCGACTCGCAGCTTCCGCCCGTTAAGCTCAAAGTGGTTCATCGAATCGATGACTGTCGCCGTCTCTTCTGGGTTGGTGAAGTTGGCGAAAGCCAGACCACGAAACACGCCGTTGTCGAAGTGGTAGTTGAACGCGTACGGCAAGGGCAGACCCATGTCCGTCATGATGCCCACCAGCTGCTCTTTCTTGATGGCGAAGGGAATGTTCTTGATGACAATGGCGGTGGGTATCAGCTCCTCGTCCGGCTCAGAAATCTCCTGGCGACCGTATTGTGGGCCGCCCATGCCGCCTAGTCCAGCTGCGTATGGGTTCATTGACATCTGCTGGTTCTGATCGAGCCATGCCTGAATGATAGTTAGTGACCAACTCCTCCGCTATAATGCGTGCTGTCTTACCGAAGGCATGGCCGATCTGCCTCCACGCGAGGGAGGCTTCCTCAGTCCAGTGCCGCCCAGGCCGTTCAGAGTAGTGTTCTGCCCGAATGCGCCTGCATTCCACGACTGCCCACCCATATCGTAGCCATTGCTGTAGCCTCCCACCGTCGCGTTGCGCATGTCGTTCGGGTTGAATCTGTTTCCACCATTGAAGTTGGCCTGCGCGTGATCTTCGGCCGTGTAGAGACCGGATGGGAGGTGGCCGTAGGCTTCGAACTGCTGGCGTGAGTTTTGGCGGTGCAGCGAATTCTGGCGCTGGGAAGTCGGCGAGCGGTTCTGGGGACCGTCGTAGTACATATCGAAGTGCTGGTTGTTCATGGCTTCGCGCGGCGCACGCCGGGGGTGGGACGTGGTGTCTTGCGGTGAAAAAGCCTGCGGGGGAGTGATGCTTGCTCCCTAACACGACGCCAAGGCTGCACTAAGCAGTGCTATGCGGCCAGCTCGGGGGGTCGGGGGATGAGGTGTAATACAGGAGGCGCTGTAGGAGTGTGGAGGAGGTGTGGGTGGGTGCGTGTGTGTGTCTGTGTGTGTGTGTCTGGGTGGTGATATGGGATATGCTGCTGTTGCTTGCGTGCGGGTGCAGCTGCGCGGGCGTCCAGTGCTAGCAGTCTTCGTCTCCAGCTGCAGGTTGTCGTCCGTAAATCGTGGCGTGCCGTAACCTCGTTAAGCTGCGTCGACAGCGCGGACAAAGAACGGCAGTGGCACACACGGCAGCAGTGCGGTACGCTCACGTCTGTTGATACAAAGGTCGATGTGATAGGCGTGGCGGCGGACACGCGCACCAAGGCCTGGCGTTGCAAGGAAGGTGGGAAGCAAATTCGGACGAGGCCCACAGCTGGCTTGTAAAGTCAAGTCAGGCATGTACAGTACTTGGTAGACCCGTTACGTCGATTTGCTCGCTCAGAGGATGGCCTCGTGTCACACCCGCAGCGCCAGCCTTGGGGAGATGGGAGGTGTCGTCTGGTTGTGCTGACACACGGCGTACACAGCGCTCCCGCGAACGACGGTGGTAGAGATGGTGAAACAAGGTCGAAAGCAGAGCCTGGAAGATCAAGACAGAGGAGAAGCAGAGAATGAACTTCGCCAGGAGTCTTAGGAGCAGAGCAAAAACGCGTTCTTCAGGGACCAGGGTGCTACTCAGGAGGTCATTGCACATCTGCCTCCAGGACAACATCCGGTAGGTAATAAAGGGGGCAAAGCGACGATGTGCACCCGACGCTGCTTGCACGATGCGGTTCCCAGCATGACGCTCAAGCTTTACCCAAAGCCTAATAAAACTAATACGACCGCCTTATGTATCCGCGTCCACGCTTGGAGTAGTATGCAGACCCAAACGGCCGGCGACGATGTGCACAGCATCTCCCCGTTCAAGCAGCGTCGTCAGACCACGATGCTATTCTCCGATTTGACGACGTAGCGGGCTTCTCATCTGCCAATCGCTGCCGCGTATCATCGCCTGGCTGCCGACGACATGCACCTCTCATCTCTGTTTCGAGAGTGCAGTATTAATTTTCTGGCACATTTCTCGCCGCCCGCCACGGCCAGCACCACCGCCGCCACGCTGCCGTGCGAGTACACTTGGAAGCCTATGCGGCCAGAGCATGGATAGCTGCTTGACCAACGACAGCGTGCATGCTGTTGTCGCGTATGAGCGGCTGCAGAGAGCAAGCGATGAGAATGTGTGTCTCAGAGACCGCAGCCAATCACACCTTGCGTCCGATACCCAGCTACATGCTGCCTCCAAATCACTCGCATGACTGATGACTTGAGAGATCTTTGTACACTGCTCCAGCCAAGATCTCCTGCCGCCCGCTGATCATCAACTCAGCACGAGGTACCGGCGGCCCGCTCCATGGCAACCTTCAAAACTGCCAACGGCATCTCCAAACCATCCAACCCCGTCATCAGCGGCCGGGACTCGCAGTGTAGAAACAAGGACTCGATACCCCAACATTGGCTCCGCAGATGCATCTCTCGCCAGCCCTCGATGCACTTGCGCTGCAGACACCTCGCTTCCAGTGTTTGCTTCATGCATCCCGATGACGTTTCCGATATGTACGCTCCTCGACAGAAAGTGGGGGTTCGATTTCTGTTGGTACTGATGAGTACACAACACATGCGCGACATGCGCGACCAACTGCAACAAGGTAGGTTACCGACGACACACAAAGACCCACCCTCGCGGCAGCCTTGCCTTGTGGTAACACTGCAGCAGCACCAAGCTGTCTCGAGGGTACAGCCTTCGGATGCAGTCGGCTCTGCTTCCATGCTGCCGACTATTCCTCGCTCGAGCACATATCGCCTCTCCTACCGATCCCATGATCGGAGCTGGAAGCTGTCCCTGCTGTAACGACTTCTCATTCACGCATCTCATATGCGTCAGGTGATCCATTTCCAAATGTCGCATATGTTACAGCTACATGCAGTATCTGTGTGACCCGCCCGCAGCCCATCGTGTTCGATGCGGTTACCCGTCTTCAGACCTGTCAAAGGTTCTCTGGGTCAGTACAGGGCAGGGTACCCCGAAGGCCAGCAACATTAGGTGAAGTCTCCAACGCCAAGCACTCCATCTTCCCTCCCATGTCTGGCGTCATCAAAAACAGACCACGGGGTTATCGAGGGATCTTCTCAGATAACGATACACACAGCCCGATCGTAATCCACCGGATTCCTAGAGTCCGATCTGCCTCTGTAACCACAATATTGATTGCAGACCACGGTGTTGTAGGGTTCGATAGTGCGCGCGTCTGTACTGTCAAGGCCTTGAAACACAACCGGCAGTGTTCAACAGGCTAATGAGACCGATCTGAGACCGGCGCTGCCGACATGCTGGCGCGAAGAGATTTCAGTCATCACCTGGACGACGGTCACCGTGCCTGCGTTGTTTCATCTGCAAGCTTCGAATGGCGACAGGTTTCACGAACTGCCTTCACGTTGTGGTGAAGCATGAATACTTCGGAGCGCTGAATTCAGCAGGTATACCACCACACGCCGACAACCTAGACCTTGTAAGAGGAACACATCGACCAACAAAAACGACTTACCACGTGTAGCCTTTACCCATACGTACCGGCCCAGGGATAGCAAATTGAGGCTAGGCATGGAACATAACATGATCGCCATGAAGTCATTTCAACGATTGCAGGCCTCGTGGAGCGGCGGAGCAGTTCCGATACTAGTCGACATCTAATAGTCTACTCCACTCACTTGCACCAACTTCTCGAAACTCGACCCCTTCGCCGAAATAACCAGCTTCGTTCCATGCGATCATAGTCGGGAGATCGTATGGCCCATGCGCTTCACCGCCATCTCTAGCATCGCTCCAACGATACTCCCACTCCGATGATGCTCGGTCTCGTTGATCGGCACCAGCGGCAGCAGCTTCGGCAGGCGGTTGCCAGTCTTCGCCTGTCTCTTTGCGGTATTGCCGCATGAGCAGTTCGCGTTCTGCCTGGTAAATCTCAAGCTGGCCGCGTGAATATAATGCATCCGCGGCTCCTGTTATGGCTTCCACAGCTTGCCTTCGAGCTTCCTCTCTAGGATCTGTGGCTGTGCCATTGGTGTTCCCCGGAGGCTCGTCCACATCCATACCATTGCGCTGCTTCTTCTGCTTCCACTTGGGGACTTTCTTCTCCTGTGGCTTGCCACGATTGAGTCGTTGCAATGCTTCCAGCGGACTTTCCCCTATTTCCAGTCGTGTTATGAGCGTAGACAGCAGATCACTCGTAAGCAGCGCATCATCCGCCATAGCTTTCCGCCTCCTCTCATCCTCCCGCTTCTCTTGCGCCTCCTTCGCCTTCTTCATGTCCTTCTTACTCAGCCCATCCAGCCAGTTATCATTGACCGCATCAGGATCCGCCGCTTTCCTGACGTAATTTCCCGACTCATCGAACCTCCCATCTTCCTCCTCATCCTTCAAATTGAAAGCATCTAACCGCGGCGCATGCTTCTTCTTGCCTCCAGCCCCAATTTCCGCAGCAAGCTCATTCTCCATCTCTTCGTCGAGCTTATCCCGCTCTTCCTCATCCCCAGAAGACTCATCGTCTTCATCTTGATTGGAAGCCTTCCCCTTCCCCTTCCCACCCAGCAAAATTTCATCAGAAACTTTCCCACCACTCGTACTGTTCATAACCTGTCCCTCAATCTCCTCCGCACTCATAAACCTCACATCTTTCCCCTTCTTCTTCCCCTCCCTCGCCACTTCATCGTCCTCATCCCCGTCCTTCTCCTCTAAGTCCGCAAACATATCATCGTCTTCTTCATCTTGTGATTTGGCTGGTTTGTCCTTTCGCTTCGCTTTCTCTGCGGCTCGGGCGTTGAAGTTATCGTTGTCTGAATCCGATTCATAGCCGTCTATGTTGACTGCGTTGCGTTTTGTGTTGGTGCCGGACTTGCCTATCACATCGGCGTCGAGGATTAGGTCGTCTTCGGGAGCGTCTGCGGCGAGGGTGGATGGGTTGCGGTAATCGAAGCGGGGTTTCTTGGAGGCGTTGTCGTGGGTGCGGTTGAAGTCTTCGCCTGCGCGTTTTGGGCGCGCGGCGGAGGTTGGTTGGGACATTGTGGAGTGGTGTGCTGGGGAGAGAGAGCGTGTATGGGAAGAGATTGAGGTGGTTTGGTATTGACATGTGAAGGTCGATAACGGCTGCAGGAAGCTTTCTTAGCGCGAGTCATGCATATTGATGTCATTAGAGTTCGGCTGGAGTTGCCTTGTGGTTTTGTGATTTCCACCACAGCAACAAACATCTTTGATATATCTCAACCCTCAGAACGTGCATCCTGCTGTTCGAGGCATCCACTACAACGATCATGCTTAGGCTATATTCGATCACCGATCGAGCGTTCTTTGAAGGCGATGCTGTGGATCGCCAGGCATCGAAAGGCTACTGTTGTCTCTAACACTCGTCGTGCCTCAGGGGCTAAGAATGTGTTTGGAGTACGGGTGAAATCTTGATACCTTGACTTGACAAAACCGAGAGCCTTCACGAAACCGTGATACGTTTTCGGAAGACTGCTTCTAAGAATCAGCCCTCCTTCCTACACTTCGTCGTACCAACGTCCTCCTCTCGACATCATGAAACATTACCTCCCGCCTACATAACGGGCATTCCCCCTGACTGCGTGCGCAAGTATTAAGACAATCCTCACAAACGAAGTTGCTGCACATGGTCTCCGCTGACGCACCGTTGCCGCAGATCGTTGGATACGTCTCGGGGCCGCTTTCCTGACGCGACCAGACATTGAAGCAGATAGGACATCCCTCTTCTCTCTGCCGGACTGCCGCTTTGATTGTCAATAGCTGAGAGTAACTTTGATCGAGTTCTGCCACGCCTTCATCTAGAAGAGAATGAACAATTCGACGCATGGCGGCCTCGTGCACCGAATCGCGCTCCTGCTCTAATTGTATCTGCCGGTCGAGAAGCAAAGCCGTTCGATGTTCCAGCTCATCCTGCAAATGAGCCAGGTACTGACGGTTCGCATGGAGGCTTGGTACGACTATATCTGTTGATTCTGATGGACTGGGCAGCTGTTCGAGCTCTGAACTGGTAGCTACATCTTGGAGAGTCGGTTGCGGCGATTGCAACTCGTCGTCGGTCTGTCGTGGTCGACTATGGAAAATAACGTATTCGCCAAGTATTCTCTGACGACGTGATTGTCGTGAGGATTCCGCGCGTGGCGTGTCATTAAGCTCGAAATCAATCTGGCTCCAGTCATTGACCACTTGAGTTCTTTGTAGTGGCACGTACTCCCGACCGTGCCTTGTGGAGCGCTCAAACGATATTGGCACTTCTATACGTGCCGGGTACGTAACATTGCCACTGTACGGGTGTGTAGTCGAGTATCGTTCCAATCTTCGCTGTTGCAGGACCGCCCACCGACGAGCTTGTTCTCTCCTGTGCGTAACAACGTGCATTGGGGGACCTTCGCTATGATGGTAGATGGCTAAGCTAAGCTGGGTGCTGCGCGAGACTTGGAGTCTTCGCTGCGCTCGGAGAGGCTCCGGCTCGTTGTCATGGATTCGTCGAGGCATGATGTCGAGCTTGAGAATGTGATAGACTGGCGCAGATTTGCCAAAGAGGTGTACGAATTTAAAATACATTAACAAAGTGTATCCGAGAAGAAGTGCAAAGGATATCCAATATGGTTGTCCTCAAAATACTTGTCCTCAAAATGGTTGTCCTTACAATGGTTATCCTCGTCCAGCGTAAGCCTGGTTCCTCATTGGAAGGATGTTTCTGTGCTGTTCTCCAGTCATCACCACCAAGATCGCAACAGCAAGCTCGGGCGATGGCCCGCAAAAGACATCCCAACCCCCAAGAACGCCTCCGCTAATCCACAGACGTGATAGTATCAAGCCTCAAGCCCTATGTCCATTCTCCTTAACGACCGGCTTCGTGTTTTCCTCGCTCCCGATCCCAGCGTCCTTCGCATAGAGTTCTTCGCTCCTTCTTTTTAAGTCTCTGCAGAAGTCTTGCACTCTCTGCTGCGTCGCTTCTGCATACTTTTTCTTCCGACTCTTGGCGCCCATGCCCGCAAAGGTGATCCACGTCCTATATTTCGTGGCTCCATTGTCCAATTCTTCGACCTCGTTCACTCGCTCCGTTTTCATGATGAATCCTGGCGCGAACAGATTCGCATTATCCAAGACCCATCGTATTCTCGTAATGTTTCCGCCCTGAGCATGGCTCGCATGCCCATCGTCCTTGTGCTTCAACGGTTCCAGATGTTCACACCGCTCCTTACTCGTCTCGCGGATCTCCGGTGTAATCTGCACGGCAAAGGTCATGAAAGTCCCCTGCTCCATCTTGAGGTTGTGACGGCCAGCGTGAGGATTGGGGTGTTTGGTTATGATGACGTCTGGGTTGAAGGTGTTCCACTCTCTCCAATCGTGAACGCTGACAATTGCGTCATATGGATATTTGGGAGGCACGTTGATGTCGATCTCGGCATAGACTGACCAGACGCCACCTTTGGGAATTGTGGGTGTCGGCCGAGGACCAATATTCTGTGTAGAGCGGAAGTGGTGGTCCTGATATGCGCCTCCAGGTCCAGAAGTGCTCTTGCTGCGTTTGGGCATGTCCGAGGAGGGCATTCTGGAGGTTGGCGTCATCTATCAAGAGCAGGATTACCGATTATGATATATAGAAGGTCGTGAGTCGTCAAGGTCGTCAAATGACCTCGGGTTGAGGTGTTCTAGAAGTTTTGTAAGGCTTACGTTGAGGCTGTAGATATTCTAGCTCTACTTCACCAAGGTTGCAGATCAGAGCTCGGGTCGCCGGCTGCGAAATGCGAGGCGGTCATGACTCTCTCCGCTCTGTCAGTTCTACCTCTTATTCCCATGTCATTTTATCATCACTACTATACTGCCAAAGAACGCCGCGGATGAATCGAAAATGCATGACAAAGCCATCAAAGACGTTGGAATCAACAAGCTTGAGCATGTTGTTTGGAAAGTATGATCAGCAAGGCCGACATATGTATTGTCGGTTGCCCATGGACCGGGAGTGTTCGGATCATGAAGATCAAGCTGAGGATGCACATAACGATCAAGTCAGCAACGGCCTCACCATCAACGAAGAGCAGCCTGAGCGGAGCATCGAATTTTGACGGCCTCGCAGACAAGAATGACCAGCCGAGAACAAGGCCGTAACGAAGTGAGTAGTGCTTGCGACAAGTCAGCCGCCTACGCACCAGGCTCTTATATTCGTCCTCGCACCCTTACAGCGTAAGCAGCATGGAGAGTCACAGAAGCATGAGGGACCTGAGTCCCGTTTACCGAAACCTGAGCCCGAATTGCTGTCGCACAACTTGATCCGATTGTCCTACTTCCTGATCGTCAAAGGATGACAGCTTGTCAGAGACGCAAGCAGTCATTAAAGCAGCAAGCTAAATCCTAGAATATATAAGAAAGAGGTCCTCGGGTGGCGGCCTCACTCATTCAGGGCTTCACAAGCAGAGTCACTATGTTCGGTAATCCTTTCTCTTTGCAACCCTGGTGGTTGAACTGGCAGACTCCCGAACAGCGAAACCAAAACCTACGCAGTGCTTTCGGCCTTGTTCAACATGGTCCATTCTATGCTTTCGGTCCCGGCTGGCCGCCTGCTATGCAAATGGGCATTCCGGGATTCACGCCGCCGTATCCGCCGCAATGGCCACAGCAGTTTACTCCCAACTTCATGCCTCAGCAATTTGGCTGGCAAGGCCCAGTGCAGCACCAGCAGCCACATGTAGCTCAACCTGCTCCAACTGCGCCAGCTGATGCCGGCATTGGCCAAGGCCAGCAGCAGCGGGTCCAGCGGGATCCGCAGGAAGAACCACCGCATCAAGCCCCGGAGCAGGAACCACTGCAGCAAGACCGACCAGTGCAGCCGCCTCAGCAGCCCGCGCCAAGGCCACCGCAGCAGCGCGCTGGACCTCTCACAGAACAGGAGTTGGCGGAAATTTGAATGTGGTTACGATATCCTTGAGTCTCGGTAGAGCAGGGCTCTGAGTCGTCACGTATAGGCGCAGCATGCATCAACATAAACATGATTCATTCGCCCATCTCATACCGCATCATTGTATGGCGGCGCTGATGAAAGCCATCACTGCAGCCACTGAGATGCATGAACACAGAGCGCTAATTTGGACAGATCCCAAAAAGACAGCAGAAACGCTACATCGCATTGACATCACTGTCAAAACTTCTATAGCTTCGCCTGAATTGCACTTGCTGGCTTGCCCCTGATATCTGGCTCTGGCTGCTTGTCAACGATCATGCTTGATGCCCTTTGCAAGCTCTCCACGGCCTCTTTCTCGATCCTGTTGACAAGCTCCTCGCATGTTGGGATGTCATTAATGAGACCAACAACTTGTCCGGCAGTCCAGACCTAGACCGATGTCGTTAGCATTCTCGACACTTCTGGTACCTCGTTTGTCCACACTTACTCCATAGTCTGGGTCGCCGTTGAGGAAAACCTGTCGTCCTCGCTTGCCGCTGACAAGCCCGCCAACAGCCTCAAAATCCTTCGTCTCGGGCTTGTTCTCGATCTCATATGCCTCGTCCGAGACCTTGTTCTTAAACAATCTGCTCGTATTCCTCCACTTCCTCAGCACAAGTCTGGTATCCGTCTCTTGCGCCTTGACAATGCTCTCCTTGATATTGTTATGAATTGGTGCCTCAACAGTGCACATGAATCGTGTTCCCATATTGATTCCCTCAGCACCCAAGTTGATCGCAGCAGCAAGACCATTTCCATCGCAGAAGCCACCCGATGCAATGAACGGGATGGGCATGACCTGTCGTGATCGGGAGAGGAGAATCAAGTTCGTAATATCTGTCTCGCCGACGTGACCGGCGCATTCGAAGCCGTCGATGCTGAGGAAGTCGACGCCGAGCTTGACGGCGCTAAGGGCGTGTCTGATGCTTGTGCACTTGTGCAGGATTACACATGGTGGGTCTGCCTCCTTGAGCATCTTGATGATCGGGCCTGGGGAGTTTCCGGCTGTCTCGACGATTCGGATGCCCTCGTCGAGGATGGCTTGGGCGTAGCCTGGGTAGTCGGGTGGGTTCATCGATGGGAGGAGAGTCAAGTTCACGCCGAAGGGCTTGCTGGTCATCTTCTTGCATTTTCTGATTTCTCTGCGGAGGTCATCTGGCGATGGTTGGGTGAGGGCCGTTATGATACCGAGACCACCGGCGTTGGAGACTGCTGACGCCATTTCTGCGTAGCCAACCCATTGCATTCCACCCTGGACGACCGGGACTGCAATGTATTAGACATGTTGTCGTTGTCTCCGACCTGACCTTCTCTCACCTCTGATCCCGAGCTTGCGGGTTAGGGCAGTATTGAAAGGCATGCTGTCGATGTCGCTGTGTCTATTGTTGCGCTATCTCAAAGCCGTAACGCACGTCTATGATATAAACTGAAATCCGAGAAACGAGAGAGTATGACTTCCCTACCTGTCAGGGCGAACGATTAAGCTCCGGCAATGTGATCAAGAGCGTGTTGTCGATGCAACCGAGGTCGTTCGGACCCTGGCGAAACAGTGAAGGCTGTTGGTCCGGACCGAACTCCGTCGGCTCGTGATCATCGGCAAAAGCGCTTCTCCCTTCTCTTCCTCCGACCGCACGACATGATCACTAATAACGCGGACGGTAGAATGATACATCACTGCGTATCTCCTCGGGGCTCTGAATTGCTCTGTTGAAAAGATAATGTCTGCTTGCAGCTGAGGCAAAATGATCAGGAGGTCTTGACACGCCGTCGCCGAATCGCTTGTTAGGTACCACCCGAGTTATTACCGAACTGAGGCCATTGGCATATGATCAATAGGCCGATAAGGCTGTAACGAAGAAGATGCGTACGCAGGGGATATTCTGTCAACGGCTGCTAAGGTCTTCACGACTCCGCTCACGAACAGATAGCCTCTTGACGGCAGGTCGGATACTCCCATCCTCGAAGAAGGCCACCAGACACCACAGCCTGAACGCTCCCTAGAGATCAGGCGCAGATATCCTCATTCCCAGCATTGTTCATCGTCCATAGGTCGGGTATGAGCTACCATAGTGGGATATGAGGGATAACCTGGATTTATCTGCATCGCAAAGCCGAGATGATTGGACGTACCGGCAGGAGAAGAGAACGAATGCTCGCAACCAAGGTATAGTTCGAAGTTAAATTAATACATTAGAACATGCCATCATTCCATCACGATTGATTGTATGTACAAGATTATAATGACTTCCCAACCACCGGAGGGTACAAAAGCCCCCACATTACATCAAGCGGACCTTGACTTGAGTTCTGCAGAGCGGTGGAAATTGTCTTGCAGCGCTTGGAGGCGGAACAGATACTCCTCGGCCTTCCTTATGCCCGGATCCTGAGGAGGAGTCCTGTTCAATTCGGTCCGTCCTTGTTCGATAGGTGCCTGCAAATCGCGAGCCATCTTCCTCGCGATGTCTCGTGCTTGCAAGTCCGTGCAGACCATGTACTCAAGTGTGTCGGGACTGTAGCCTGAAGCGCGTTGATTTGCTGGCGTCGAGGCTGGAGTCAGAAGCTGGTTGGAGATTTGCAGGTGAGTGTCGTCATTGTCGGGAGCAGAGTTGTCGGGAACAGAGATGTCGGGAGCAGGAGTCGTACTATTCGATCTACTTGGGCTGGCACTGTCGGTGGCGTCGTCGTCCTCACGATCGCTTTCTGGACCTGGTGTAGCTACTTTGCGCGGGTAGGTGAAGCGTTGTTTTTGGCGCATTGGTGTGCTACTGGTCCAGGGATCTTTGTGCGTCTTCGAATCATCTGTGGCATACATGCTGACCATGATGGCAGTGCAGGTCCATGTATGAGGCGGACTTCCAGGTGCCCACAAGCACTGAGCCGCTCCCTTGGCTCTGCGTTGGCGTGCCTCGTGATCTGTCTCTGGCCACTCCTCCCAGAGCTCCGCATGCTGTGCGAGGAATCTGATGAAGTCGGCGGGAGAGTACGTAGCGGGCGAGTGGTTGTGGACCCATTGCGATGGGGCGGCGACGTTCTTGCGGGTCATGTTGATTGCTGGGTGGTTGACTTGGTTTGATAGAATGACCTTGACAACCTAGTTGGGTTGGGGACAGGTCGAAAGTGGTGGTAGGATTGAAGGAGATCAAGATGTTGGTGCCTGCACCAGTGTCGTTTGTCGAAATGTGTCGCAGCGTAGGGAATGTTCGAAGTACTGGAGATGTAAATGCGGGTTTGTTGAACGTGCCCGCGTTGCTGTGGGTTCGAAAGGGAAAGAGGTTATTTACAGATGAAAAGGTTGGTGCCAGCACCAGGAAATGGTAGGAAATTGTATGTTGGAATGAGATGGTGAGTTTGCTAAGAGATCCATCGCAGGTATCCATATATGTGCACGTCCGTGAGTGCCAAATTCATGACCTGTCTGAGCCCTGTTCTGGGAGGAAAGACATTGTGTAAGACTGGGAAGCGACTTTCGCAGCATGACAAAACAATGAAGGGGCCAGTACCTATTGTAAAAGCTTGACACCATGACGGTGGCTTCAACAATAGCAGAGGTTGTAGATGTGGAAGCAATCGAGCTTGAGGTCCACGATGGCGCATTTGTTAGGCAAAATAGTGCTCAAGTGCGAAGGGCTCTTGACAGGGGTTCGACGCCATCGAGCGCTTCATCTTGTACACGTCAAAAGCTGTTGATCGAGCCTTCCCGCACCTTAGAGGACAGCGTTCCAACAACGACATATTGAAAAAGTTCGTAGAATCATGCGATAGCTGCTTTTGTCAAGGGTCTTGGTCTGCTACGAGCTCAATCACGTGAGATCAGGCTTAAACCATATCGACTGAAACCAGAAGATTTCAGTGGCCTGCTCCCCGTACCATGTATCTGGCTCCTCGATTGACGTCTCGGTTAGAGGGACTGTCCATTGCGCAACACATGAGCGTTGTCATACATCGATAGCCCACTCTAGCATCGGCTGGTGTGTTCCAATCCTGGTCGGTCTGTCCAAGAAGCGCGTTCATGCGCTTCGTATTGTCGCTAAAGCCCAAATGTTTTGTGTACGTCACACATGTATCTGAACCCCAGGGGTCTGCGATAAACAGACCGGCCGGAAAGCGACCGTATTGTAGTATTGTTGCCTGTTCATGATCTCAACTCGTATAGCCTACACGTGGGAACCGATGTATCGACACACTGCAAATCTTCCTGTTTGCGGCCTACGCACGGAGCCTGATGTCAGGCCTCCACAGAAGGAGTGAGTTCTCAAAGCGCACCACGATTGCGTTCATTGGTAGTGGTACGTCTCACGACCCCTGACATGTGCTCACGAGCGGCATAGATTTGACGCATTCTTTCATCAGCTGTTGAGCCCTGCCCAGTGGGCGGATTATGTTGTCTACCAAGACATCCATTCCGGGCAATTTGAGGTCAAAGTAGCTGGGCATGGAAGTATCGCCCAATATCTAGTATCTTGTACGCGTCCTCTGGCCTGTCTTCGTCTTGAAGTCGTTGAGCAGTTATGATGATCCGAAAGGCCATGCTCACGTTTATCTTGAGAATCGTGCCAAGAAGCGATGAACGCCGCAACCGCCGCGTCCGTTCGGCAACGCAAGAAGAAGTCGAAGGACGGTTCAGCAGATGCCGCTATGGGATGGTAAAGTCAGGTTCTGCCACAATAGCGTCTCGTTTGACCCCATGTCTGGTCCGGTGTGCAAGGCGCTCGATGAAATCCTCGTATAGGTCCGCAGAGACCGCGACTTCGCAACATTTGAACAGCCTCTTCGTGAGCCAAGATTCCATGCCTGCCACAGGCACGAATGCGGGGCGTCGCCTACCCAGCCTTCCTCTGAAATCGACTGCTGTTATATAGATCTTGAGTGTTGCCTCCAGGCCGTCCCAGTGGCAGACCGAATCGATAAGATGATCCAAGATTGAACTCCGCCATCGCTGGCGATATCTTGGTCCAAGGTCAGTGACATATGAAGAGGCATGCTCTGTTGGCAGCCACTCCGAAATGAATATTTCTTGACGAGCTGCTGCTACACAGTGCAAGAGCACTCTTGCCAGCCGTTCGTTTTGCTCAAGTCCAAACGATCGTTACTCAAGTCCAAACGACCGTTGCTACCCGAGGCCAGTACCCACCGGAGGCTTCTGAGACCGGATTTAGACGTGACATGGCCGTCACGGCTGCTCTCTTTGCCATGCTTAAGAAATGTAGCAGAGAAAAGCTCAAGAGGCTGGCGAACTTCGTCAGGAGCTGCAACAAAATCCTGAAGCATGATCCAGGGGTCGAACCGAGTTTCTCGCGGGAGTTCTTTCTGGTGTTGTTCGACATCGACGGTCCGTAGCCACTCGCATGCAGGTGTTGGACTATATAAGGTGGGTGAGAGATTCAAATAAAGGTAGAATCTGTGATCCTCTTCAGAGAGTGCAGAGTTTGCCGCACATTCCTTAAGGGGCAGTTGAAATCGAGATTCACGAGTTCTGTGATGAACGGCTGGTCTTTGGCCAGCGGTAGTAATATGTTAGCTCAAACTAGGATCATGGGTAGGCTGCACACTGCTTGTGCTATAAGTCCGACGAAAAGTGCTTGGAGCCGAACCCAGAGCCGAACCTCGGACTCGAACAGACTTATTGCTAGGCGGCAGACGATAGAAGGCTGCAGCTTTTTCTTCTAGCAGTCGGTGTCTCTCCAAATAGACCCTACCTATACGCTCATCATGGTCTATGAGAACAGAAGAAGTGCGCAGGATATCGTCTGGCGAGCGATCTTGCCCAGGAGCCTGCTGACTGAAATGCCTGGGCAAAAAGTGGCGTCCAATATAGAAGATTTGACACGGATCAGAGTATCTGTCCCGTTCTTGAAGCAGTCTTGCAGTCCTGATCATGCGAAACGCTAGGGCCTGGCCAGCACGGCCGTCGCGCGAGTCCACAGATCCCTTGGTGAATGAAGTGACCGCCTCGTCTTTTCCACACCTGCTAAAAAATTGAAAAGCTGCACCGGGTGTGGGATCCAAGGCCTTTAAAAGGTGTATACTGGCCAATCGTATTCTCGATCGATCTCGTCGTGTTAGACCTGGCATCAAGCAATCAACTTACTTGACTGACGCAAAAGTCAATACTTGCTTGGATGAATGACTGGTTACTTGCTTGACTAATACCAAGGGCCCATACTTGACTGACTTGCTTGACTTGCTTGAGCAAAAAATAAGATTTTTGCACTATTTATATATTCGAAGGCCTATTTTCCTAATATCTTCTAAGATACTTAAGATACGTACTAGATAGTGTATATACTCGTAGATTATATATATATATACGTATATATATATAATCGTAATAAGAGGTATAGATCTAGTGTTGTCTATAAATTCTCGGGGTTACGGGGCTGGGGGGGGGGTTACGGGGTTATAGAATTACGTGATTGTAGGTCACGTCGTTACGCGGCTGTATAGTCACGTGATCCCAGGCTATTGCGGCTGAGTTTGTAGCTAAGATATAGTTTCGGCGCCCTTTCGCATATATTCTATGATTATATATACTTGTTTACTTGCTTGCTTGACTGACAATATCGCACGTTACTTGACTGGGTGTTATACGACCTTGCTTAATTGACTTGAAGGGAAAATTCGTCAAGCAAGCAGTCAAAACAGATCAAGTTGATTAATTGATGCCAGGTCTGCGTCGTGTTGCCACACGGCTAGGCTGTTCACGAATCGTTGTACAAGAGATGTGGGCAGTTCCGGCGCGTTTATCAGCTTGGCGATCAACCATGTCCCTAGTCCGTGCGCTGAGATGAAGTGCTGCCGCCTTCTCGCCGCATGGGGCAAGCTGAGTTGCCGGAAATACAACTCCAAGCCGAATCTGAAAGCACCCCAGTGAATGGTGGATATTCCAATCTCGAGAAGGAGATTCTGTTTGTGTTTCGTCGTACGAGAGTCGATGCTAGCATAGAGAGGCGTGAGATCCGCGCTCAAAAAGGCCCAAGCATATCTTTGCAGCCTTTTGGCGACTAGACAGTGGAGACGAAGCTGGGTGAAGCGGGGTACCTCGAGCAGGTTGACACGATCCTTGGTCTCAGCCTGCAGGAGCCACGACAATGCCCTGGATCCGGATTGTGAAGTGACGTGCACGGCACGATCCCTTTCCAAGCCCACCCGAGCAGATTCGGCGGCGAACAGTTCCAGCGTGTTAGTAACGAGGCTATGATGCGCAGAAGGGTCCGACAATATGCCCAGCGGATCCGTTCGAAACTCGTCTGGAAGCGCAGTACATCGCTGCGCAAGATCAATTGTGGCGAGCCAGTCGTGCGGCCCTGGTTTGTTGGGCCTATGCTCCTCAAGCTCAAAATAATATTGGTAGAATTTCTCGTCATTCTGTGGAACGTAGGGACTGGTATCAAGTCTGTTCAGGGGACGAGATGGTCCAGTGCTTTTTTGTCGCTGCTGACTTGGCCATGCTGTCTGTGGCCATTGCTGGCAGGCGTCAGAGCGGTGGTTGGTGAAGCCATTGTTGAGGGAAAGCCTGATGGTCCGTGCCGCACGGCTCACTTCTCTGCTTGTGTGAATGATGCCGCGACACGTGAGGCATGATGCCCGTGTTGACAACATCGAGATGAAGGAGCGACTGTCGAGTGATGATTTTGTTGTTGAGAGCTCGGTCTAGCGCGGATTAGAGTTTCAGCGTATCCACGTGATCTCCTCCTGTACATAACCGCGAGCACAATTTTCTACGCGGACAACTTCCTTCTTCTTTATACTTACCTTGTTGGCCCGAGGACGCTCACAAATGTCCAACGGCATTTGAACTGGCTACATTGCACAACGTGGACCAGAACAGGTGTATCTCTCCTTCGGGGGCGATACTGGCGCAATTTTTGCTGGCATACAGGATGTCGTCGTCGTGGTGGAACTTTTCATCAAGACTTGGTCGCGTGCGACCGGGGTTGGAGAAGAGTGTGAGATGGCCGAGGGCATTTGAACTGTGGATCGATGAAGGCGACGGCACCTCTGATGGTGCTGCTGCTGGCGGGATGGGTTGTGTTGTGGGAGGTAGGGTTCGTTTCACGTCGGGGAAGAGTTTTCTTGGTTGGAGGTGGCAGTCAGTAGCACACCTTCTACATGGTGATAACCACGAACCTCATCATCGCGTGAATCTCATGTTACAATGTCTCATCACCGTCGGCCGTCGCAGTCTGCTATTGTGATGGCCCTGTTGTAGTGAAGCTGTATCATCCGTAGCCAAGCTTGCCAGGATCACTTGCTGGCTTCCTAGCTGGAACTACAGCAGCAGCAGCAGCTCTCCCTGGACACTGCCTACCTGTGATACGCATCATACATTTGCGGTGCTACAAGGTGCATGCATGCTAGGCTTGAGACCCAGAACACCTTTGCTGAGAGCTCGCCCATCCTTTCTCGATCTCGTCGCCAGCCAGCAGACCGATCCCACTAAGTCCCAACCCACGACTAGCTCCAGCTCCAGCGAGCACCATCCGCATAGCAACCTCCTCAGCGACGTCAACCCGCGCCCCTTCACACCAGCTGAAGCTGCAGTAGCACTTCCCGAAAGTCCACAGCCGCCACCAAGTCCGCTCCAATCTCCAGTCCATACCGTTGAGTTTGCGTCAATAGAGGAAGACGCGGGCCTGCATTCCATTGAGCAGCAGGCAGAAGAAGAGCTCCGAACAGACGAAATAACTGCAGAAACACCACCACCACCACCACCACCACCACCCACTGCCACAATGCCTCCAAAGCAGCAGAAGCAGAATGGCGATGAGGACTCGCAGCAGGGCTCCATCTTCTCCGTGTCTGGTCCCGTCATCGTTGCCGAGCACATGACAGGATGCGCCATGTACGAACTGTGCAAGGTCGGCGCAGACCAGCTCATTGGAGAAGTCATCCGTATCGACGCCGACAAGGCTACCATTCAAGTCTACGAGGAGACTGCTGGTGTAACAGTCGGCGACCCCGTCTACCGCACTGGCAAGCCGCTCTCAGTCGAGCTTGGACCTGGCTTGATGGAGACTATCTACGATGGTATCCAACGACCACTCAAGGGCATCAGCGATGTGTCCAACAGCATCTACATCCCAAGAGGTATCGCTGTGCCAGCACTTGACCGCAAGAGGAAGTGGAAGTTCACCCCCAGCGACAAGTTCAAGAAGGGTGACCACATCACCGGTGGCGACATCTTTGGAAGCGTGGAGGAGAACAGCTTGCTCAGTGACCACAAGATCCTGCTACCACCACGCGCCAGAGGTACAATCACCGAGTATCCAAAGGCTGGCGAGTACACCGTTGATACCGAGTTGTTGGAGGTTGAGTTTGAAGGCAAGAAGACAAAATACACCATGATGCACCAGTGGCCTGTTCGTGTACCGCGACCTACCACCGACAAGCTCAGCTCTGGTGATCCATTCATCGTCGGCCAGCGTGTGCTTGACGCTCTCTTCCCTGGTGTGCAGGGTGGTACTGTCTGTATTCCTGGCGCTTTCGGGTGCGGCAAGACTGTTATTTCTCAGTCCGTGTCAAAGTTCTCGAACAGCGACTTGATTGTTTACGTGGGCTGTTTCTCCGCAGGGACCATGGTCATGATGGCCGATGGAGGTTCCCGAGCGGTAGAGAACATTGCCGTTGATGATGAAGTCATGGGCAAGGATGGGACGCCGCGCAAGGTCGTGGGCCTTCCGTCGGGACAGGAGACCATGTACGAGGTCGCCGTCAAGACTCAGCACAGAAACGAAACCATTAGTGAGGTTTCGTTCACGTGCAATGCGTCCCACCTCCTGGTTCTGACCACACCGCAGCATATCCGTCAAACGGATAATATGATCCGCGGGAAGCTTCAGACCTCGGTGACTTACTTCAAGTGGGCCACAGTGCAGGTCCCATCCCAGCCACGATCTCGCTCTGTCCGCATACTCAAGCTATGCACTCGTAGCTGGGACCATATTACTCATGGCGGTGCTAAACATGCGCACGCCAGTGCTGCGAGGTTCAAGGACACGATTCCCGCCGGTCCTTTCGAGTGGACGCTCCAGGCTCAGGACTACTCACTGCTTAGCACGCATGTTCGCAAGGCCTCCCAGCAGACCTTCAGTCCTGTCCTCCTCGAGGCTAATGGGCTCGGCTCAATGCTCGAGCGGTCTGGTGCCAATGCCTCCCACGCTGGGAAGATGGCCTACCTCCTGGGGTTCTGGGTGGGTGATGGGCTGTATGACCAGTCCAGCTTCTCCGTCGATCCTCGCGACACAGCTATCGTGGAGCAAATCAATACCTTCGGATCATTCTTTGGGCTGGGGGTGACTACACGCGAGTACAAGAAGTACCTATACTCTCGCACTACGGGACCCTCTGGGACATCTCGCCAGCCTTTGGGGACCTTGTCAGCAAACATTACCAAGGTCGCAAGGGAAGACTTCACCGGAATTGGCGACATGTCAGTCCAACTGCGACCCTTGGGCTTTGACCCAGATGCTCCCGCAGGAAAACATCAGGCCTTAAACACTGGCAATGTCTTCTGGGAAATGGTACTGCTCTCGGGTGTACGCGGCACTGCCGACGAACGCAAGATCGTCCCGGACTGGATCTCCGTTGAGCCATTCGAAGTTCGTGAATACTTCTTGGCGGGCTTGATAGAGTCTAATGGATTCGTCAACCAGCAGGAGCTGAGCGCAACTGTCAAGACCATCTATACCACTGTATGCCATGGTCTGATCAAGCTGTCCCGCTCCTTGGGACTTCGTGCCTCGGTCTGCGTTGAGCAGGCTAAGGTTGTTTTGGGCGTGGCCCATAAGACCTCCTACGCCGTCTACATCTCCGGAACTCCCGGCAACGGAGTGCTCGAGTCTGTCTTGAGCAAATGCGCCCTTGCCCGTAAGACGGCTGCCGTTCCCGCTTCTGTGGTTCGCGAGCCACAGAAGGTTTATTTTGATGTCAACAAGCTCGGCGTGGATTCCTACTACGGCATCACCCTTGAGGATGATTCTGATCACCAGTTCCTGTTGGCAAACAATATGGTCGTCCATAACTGCGGGGAGCGAGGGAACGAGATGGCTGAAGTGTTGATGGACTTTCCAGAGGTATGAGTCTCCAGTATTTGCGTTCGGTCCAAGCTAACAACGTGTCTAGCTCACTATCGAATTCGACGGCCGCAGAGAACCTATCATGAAGCGCACATGTCTCATTGCCAACACCTCTAACATGCCTGTGGCCGCCCGTGAGGCCTCCATCTACACTGGAATCACGATTTCCGAGTACTTTCGTGATCAAGGTAAGAACGTCGCTATGATGGCTGACTCCACATCTCGCTGGGCTGAGGCGCTTCGTGAGATTTCTGGTCGTCTCGGAGAGATGCCTGCGGATCAAGGTTTCCCAGCCTACCTTGGTGCCAAGCTCGCATCTTTCTATGAACGTGCCGGTAAGGTCGTCGCCCTTGGATCACCAGACCGCAAGGGTTCCATTAGCATTGTCGGAGCTGTGTCACCACCAGGTGGTGACTTCTCGGATCCCGTCACTTCGTCCACACTCGGTATCGTACAAGTCTTCTGGGGTCTTGACAAGAAGCTGGCCCAGCGAAAGCATTTCCCATCGATCAACACCTCCGCCTCATACTCGAAGTACACCACCACGCTCCAGAAGTACTACTCCGAGAACAACCCAGAATTCCCACAATATGCCAACCGCATCCGTGAGCTGCTATCAGCTTCGGAGGAACTCGACCAGGTCGTGCAGCTTGTCGGCAAGTCTGCTCTGGGTGACTCCGACAAGATTACACTCGATGTGGCCACATTGATTAAGGAAGATTTCCTGCAGCAAAATGGTTACTCAGACTACGATCAGTTCTGCCCACTTTGGAAGACCTCATGGATGATGAAGAACATGATGTCCTACCACGACGAGGCACAAAAGGCCATCAGCCAAGGACACAACTGGGCCAAGGTCAGAGAGGCAACGAACGGAATCAAGAATGAACTCACGAGCATGAAATTCGAGTTGCCAACAGATGGCGAGGAGAAGGTCACGAAGAAGTATGAAGAGATTCTGCAGAAGATGCAGGAGAAGTTTGCGAGTGTGATCGACGAGTAAGGGATGGGATGTTAGGACACGACAGACTTGTGTAGATAGCATCTTGTAGAGTGGCAAAGATTATGGAAACAATCGAACACCAGGCCGTTAGGCAATTTAGCGACCTCCCGATGCCTAAGCCTAGTTTTGGGAGTAGTAAGAGTAAATAGTAAGTAGTAACAGTATAGTAATTACTCTTACTATTAATAGTAAGTAGTAACAGTATAGTAATTACTCTTACTAGTAATAGTAAGTAGTAATTACTATCTTTTCTAAAGGTCTAGTATAATAGTAATTACTATATTAATATAGTACTAGTAATAGAAAAGGAATAGTAAGGGTTATAGTAAATAGTAATTACTATATTATAAGGGGGCAGCCTCTAGGCTAACCCTTATATATAATATACAGTTACGTCTAGCTTAGTAAGCTATACGTAACACGTATACGTACATTATATAACGCGTATAGCGTCTATAATAAGAGGTAAGAATTAGTTTATTTACAACTAGTAGGTTGTAGGCGTACTATATATTATAATATTCCCTTAATAGTTCTAATTCTTCTTCTTTGTTAGAATCTATATACGCTATAGAGTCTAAACGCGACGATAGCGCTACGCCTACGGCTCCCCTAAGTCCTAGGGCGTAATAATAAGCGAGGCGTACGGCCTTAGTTATAAGAAGAGAGGCCCTACGGGCTAAGATTAAGGAGAAGGAGATATAGAGGGAGATCGAGTAGTTAGAGATCTTACGGGACGTAAGCGTACCGCCGGCGGAGTCTACGGGTAGGCTAGGCGGAGGACGATCTCCTACCCCTACTCCCTCTCCTCTATCTATAATAACTAACGAGGATATCGTAGTACGAGGCGTAGCCGTATCTTATATAATATAACTATATCTTAAAGAACCTACGCCTTTTAGAGGGGACTTAATTAAGAAAGTACGGGTATTCCTTAGGAAGCTCGCTCTTATCTTTACCTCTTAGGTAGTACGTATACGACGAATAAGTTAAAGGTCCTATATAGGGTTATATACCTAAGTAGGGAGGTAAGTAAGTAATAGTACGCTAATTATAGCGTCCTTAACCTTAAAGGGTATATATACTTTAAGGAGTTCTATTAAGACGTATACGGCGACCCTATAAGCCGCGTACTTAACGTTATATTAGAGTACGAGGCGGTAAAATAGAAGGATAACTAGATAGTACGTTAGTTTATAACTAAGCTAGATATTATAGAGGACTAGTTAGGGGACTATACAAAGGCGTAACGCGTACGGTACTTACTCGTAAAGCTTACGCCTAGCCTACGGTCCGTAATTGTTAAGTTTTATAATATTCTAATAACTATAGAGGAGCTAGTAATCCTAGCGTCGCGTATTAGGAGTATAGAGCGCGGTAGCGGAGCGTACGAAGGCGGGCCGCTAAGTTATTATAGGCGGGAGACTAAAGGCGACTATAGGTAGAGTAACCGTAGTCTAAAGTAGCCGAGGTAGAGTTAGTTACCGCATATTAGGTTTAGTATAACCTAATAATATTACAAGTTAAGAAGATAAGCTTAATCGGGTTTATTCTCGGGCTAATAGGAAGTTAAGGGAGAGTAATAAAGTAGTAGCTATCTTATCTTATAAAGACTAAGTAGTAATAAGGTAGATATTAGGTTATAGTATATTCTAAATAGTAATATTAAATAGTAAGTTAAACGTATTAAAACTATAAGGGATTCTTAGCGTTCCTAAATATAAAGAAAACTCTATTATTAATAGGTCGGATTACTTAATTACTAGTAAGCGAGTAATCTTAAATTACTAAGTTACTAGTAAGCGAGTAATCTCGAATTACTAAGTTACTAGTAAGTAAGTAATCTCGAATTACTAAGTTACTAGTAAGCGAGTAATCTCGTATAGCGTACGTAATCTTACTAGCTAATAGTATTATATAGCTTCGAGGCGTAGCCTAAACCGTAATACTATTCCCTTCTAAGCCTAGCTTCGTCCTAAAGCTTATATAAGATGTTATGTCTATCCCTCTCTTTATATCTATAATAATGTCTTCTTCTTCTTCTAAAAATCGTCTTTAGCTTACTAAAGAAATTAACAAATACGGCCGTCTAGTAGATCTTACCTACAACTATTGTTTTCTTAACGGTCTCTCTTATATCGCTATAAAGGGAAATTTTAGGCTTTGGTATTCCGAGTACGTTTAGTATAGGCGGAAGTATATTAATTTATTCTAAGAGTCTCTTAATAAGACTCGCGAGGAATATCGAAAGAAGGTTAAGAAGGATAAGGAGGATTTAGTAGAGGTCCTAGTACGGCTAATACGAAATAAGGTAATACTTCGCTAAGTAGAGGAGTAGGCGCGTAGGAAGGCGTAGTATCTAGAGTTAGAGATAGAGGCCTCTAGCAAGATTAAGGATGTTAACTATCCTATAGTAGACGCGGTAGTTAGCCTTTCTCCGGCCGTATAGTCCTCGATTGACTTTATTAATAATATAATCGACTTCTCCGTTCCCTCTAGTTCCGGCGGGTAGATTTATAGGTTCCGTTCCAGTAGTATTCCTAGATTACCTATTAATAGTTTTATAGGTTCTTTATTAGTTCCTAGGTATTTTCTAATTTATCGTATCCCTTCTATTTAATAAAGTATTACTAACCTTTCCTATCTAGGATTCTTTTAACTTTGAATTTGTTTTCTACTTCTAGCTTAAAATAGAAGCTTTCCTAGTAAGGTGTTTTAGCGTCTATAGGTTCTAACTTAGAGATGTAGAAGACTAGGTAGATTTTTACGTTAGGTAGTAATTGTAGACGGTAGTTAATCGGTCCTATAACTTTATCGATTAAAAATAGTCCGACCTTAACGTAATCTAGTTTCTTAGTCTATCTTCTTATTCTTAAGTTTTTTATAAGGAGATAGACCTTATCCCCCTCTTTTAGTAGAGGTACTATTTTTCTTGTATCTTACCGCTATTAAGATAACTTTTGTTATATATCTTCGATCGCCTTACGTATTTCTTTATATACTTCCTTACGAGTATCCGTCGTTACGATTGCTCTTTCGGCTTATAGGTAGGATCTAGGTATTCTAAATAGGTTAAGGTCTTTACTAAAGTTTATATAGAATAGCGTCGTTAAAGTTGTCTCTAATTTATAGTTATTTAGTACGATCTACGCTATCGGTAGTAGTAAAACCTAGTTATCTTATATATAGTTAATGTAGTATTGTAGGTATTATTCTAACGTCTAATTTATTCTCTTAGTTTATCTATTAGTCTCTAGATAGTATGCCGTTAATAGCTTATATTTAATTCCGATTGTTCCTATAAGCGTTTTCTAGTAATTTAATGTAAATAGCTTATCTCTATCCGTTATAAACGCTTAGGAGAATCCGTAGTATTAGATAAGTATATCTAGTACGAGGTATTAGAGCTACTCTACATTATATGTTTCTAATATAGGAATAAATTATACGTATTTTGTAAGTCTATTAACTATAACTAGTATTATATTGTATAGTTGTTTCGTAACTTAATCTCTTAACGGTAGGAGCTTCGTAATAAAGTCTATTATAACTTTGTCCTATAGTTTTATCGGTAGTATTCTAAACTATAGGTAACCGTATTTTATATATCTTGTAGCCTCGTTTTATTAGTAATGTAGGTATCGTTTAATGTAGCGTAATACCTTAAGTCTTATCTATAGAAATAAGAAGCTACGTTATATTAGGTACATTGTTTTTAAAGTTCTAGGGTATCTGTAAGTCGGTCCGTTATAATATTATTATATATATTCTTCTTCTCGATCCTTTAGTACTTAGTATTTCCCTTACGATATAGGGAATTATTCGTCCCTATCGCCTAGTATCTATACAATGTTATTAAATTCTCTCGTATTTATACTAAGACTTCCGTTAGGGTTCGTCTTTAGTATCTTATATTATACTAGTTCTTTTCCTTCTATATAGTCGCTTCTCTAGCTTAGCGCGTCTACGCGGCTATTCTCTTTTCCTAAAGTATATTTAATTTTAAACTTGTATTACCCTAGTAGCTCTAACTAGCGGGCTTATCTTTAGGTAAGTTCCTTTATTGTCGTAAAGTACGTAAGATTCTTATAGTTAGAAAGAATTATTAACTTCGGTAGGCCCTCGATATATACTCTCTAATATTATATAGTAGTAATAATAGCTAGAAGCTCTTTGCTATAGATGTCGTAGTTCTATTCCGCTATAGTTATTGTCCGGAAGTAATAGGCTATTAGGTATCTTTTCCTATTATGTATCTATATTAGATACGCGCCTACTACTATATTAGACGTATTAGTCTCGATGTAGACTTCCTTACTACTATTAAATAGTTAAAGCGTAGGGGCTAAAGCGTATTATTCCTTAAGTTTCTTAAACGCTTTAATCTATTCTTTTTCCTATTTCTAGGTAACGTCCTTTCTCGTAAGCGTTATTATTAGTACTACTATCTTTAAGTAGTTCTTAATAAATTTCCGGTTATAGTTCGCTAGTCTAAGGAATAATTATACATCTTTAACTGTTTTTAGTTCTAGCTATTCTCTAATTAACTATATCTTTGTAGGGTCGATTATTATTCCTATTGTACTAATAATAAAGCCTAAGAATTTAACTTCTTTCTTATAGAATCCGTATTTTTTAGGTACCGTCTTAAATCCTAACTACGTAAGTCGTTCGAAGACGTCCTAGACCTATTTTATATATTTCTATAGGGATCCTTTCGTATAGACTAATATATCGTCTATATAAGCGATAACGTATACGTTAAGTAGGTCTCTAAGTATTTCGTTAATAAGGTCCTAGTAGGATACTAGTACGTTAGTTAATTCTATTAGTATAACTAAGAATTTATAGAGTCTATATCTTATCCTAAAAGCGGTTTTCTATTCTTCTCCTTCTACTATTTATATAGCGTAGAAGGTATCTCGTAGGTTAATCTTTGTATACTAGTCCAATCTGGTTAATCTATCTTATACTTCTTTAATGTTAGGT
Organism: Mycosphaerella arachidis; assembly: GCA_001297265.1. Classification (NCBI taxonomy): domain Eukaryota; kingdom Fungi; phylum Ascomycota; class Dothideomycetes; order Mycosphaerellales; family Mycosphaerellaceae; genus Mycosphaerella; species Mycosphaerella arachidis. Next base: position 665,592 of record LIHB01000006.1, read on the forward strand.
AGCGAGTATCGGTTCTTAATTATAATCTCGTTTAACTTCCTATAGTCCTATATAAGTCGTAACTTCCCGTTTACCTCTAGAATAAATATATATAGAGTTCCTATACTTAAGGTAGATCTTCTTATCTATCCTTTAGCTAGCTTCTCCTTTAGCTATTCTCGTAGAGTCTATAGCTCTTTCTTAGACATTTAATATAGGAGTCTCTATAGAGGCTCTTTCCCTAGCTAAATATTAATCTTATAATCCTATAGGCGGTATTTAGGTAAGGCGGTTTTACCTCTCTCCTCTTTAAAGAGTCGCGACTACTTACGATACTCCTTAGAAATACTTAACTCTAAGATGTTAGTATCCTTTAATAGTACGTTACTTCTATTACTTCTAGTAACTTTGTAACCCGGCTGCCCTACGCTAGTATCTATCCCGGTCGAAGGTAGTTCTTAATTCCTTCTATTTAGTATAAGCTATATCCTATTTAGCTATCTTACCTTATCTACTAGTAAACGCTACTACTACGTAGGTTTAATATTGATTGATTGTTCCATTAACGTGCTATGTGAGTCTAAGACTATGCAACACGGGTAGGGTGCCCTACCATTTTCTAGTTAGTAGAGGAAAAGCCTTTTGCAATAAAAACCTCTAAAAGTAAGCAGAGTTCCTTCCTCGCGACAC